>CM053034.1:74102374-74427374 GCA_028564925.1 Lithobates sylvaticus | reverse complement strand
TGACCCGCGTTGGGATGTAGAAGGGGACCCTGGGACAACAGATCCGCTCTGATCGGTAAGACCCAATGGGGTTCTACCGCCAACTTCAGTAGGCCCGAAAACCAGGGCCTCTTGGGCCAATATGGGGCCACTAAAACCAAGGTGGTCCTCTCCTCTTGGAGCTTCTTGAGCACCAAGGGGATTAGCTGTATAGGGGGAAACGCATAACACAAGCGGAAGTCCCAGCGCTGAGCCAGAGCGTCCAGACCCTCCGCTTGGTCCTGTCTGTTCAGGGAGAAAAAGACTGGAACTCTTGCATTTGCTTCTGACGCAAAGAGATCTATCTGGGGCACTCCCCATCTGTCCGAAATCTGTTCGAAGACCTCCTGGTTCAGAGACCATTCGGACTCCCAAACCCTCTTCCTGCTCAGGAAGTCTGCTACCTGGTTTAGGGTGCCCTTTAGATGGACCGCTGTCAGGGACGCTAGATTGTCCTCTGCCCAGTAAAGGATCTGACGGGCCAGGTCTAGAAGATGCCTGCTCCTTGTGCCTCCCTGTCTCGATATATACGCCACAGCTGTGGCGTTGTCTGACAGAATCTGGATGTGTCGGCCTCCGATCGACTGCCTGAAGGCCCCCAGACCCAGAAGGATGGCTCTCAGCTCCCTCCAGTTCGAGGATCTCCTGGATTCCTCCACTGACCAGGAGCCCTGGGCCAGCTGCCCCTCGAGATGCGCACCCCATCCCCAAGAGCTCGCATCTGTCGTGAGGACTTTGGCTGCGGGGAAAACCCATAATAGCCCCTTGCACAGATTTGCCTGACCCCTCCACCACCATAACTTCCTCTTTACTGATGATGGAATCCTTATCTGCTTGTCCAGAGACTCCCCATAGGACCAGCTCTGCAAGATTGCTTGCTGGAGGTCCCTGGAATGGAGACGTGCCCACTGGACAGCCGGGATGGAAGCTGTGAGAAGCCCTAGGGTGGACATGGCCGCACGCACAGAGACTGACAGATTTGTCTGCATCCTCTGTACCGCTGCCTGTACCTTCCTGATCTTCTCCTCCGGAAGAAAGATCTTTTCCTGTACGGAGTCGATCGTATAGCCTAGGAACACTATCACTTGTGAAGGGACCAGGTTTGACTTTTCCTGGTTCAGGATCCAACCTAGGCTCTCTAAATGGCATTGAGCCCTCACTAGATCCCTGCGCAGAGACTCCTCTGAGCTGGCGAATAGGAGAAGGTCGTCGAGGTACGGTATCACCGCTATCCCTTCCAACCTGAGTGGTGCTAACGCCTCTGCCATGACCTTTGTAAAGATCCGTGGTGAGGCAGAGAGCCCGAACGGGAGAGCTCGAAACTGAAAATGAGACATCACCCCTCCTGCCCTGATAGCCAGACGCAGGTACCTCTGCGACTCGGGTTTGATGGGAACGTGAAGATACGCGTCCCTCAAATCTATTGAGGCTAGAAAGCACCCTGTGGGTAGGAGTTTCCTCACCGAGTAAATCGTGTCCATACGGAATCTCTTGTACCGTATGGACAGATTTAGGACTTTTAAATTCAAGATAAGCCTGAATTTCCCCGACGGCTTCCTCACCAGGAAAACGTGAGAATAAAACCCTAGCCCTTCCTCCCTTTGAGGAACTGGGATAATCACTCTCTGCCGCAGGAACTCCTGCAAAAGAGAGGACATTGCCACCGACTTCTCCAGGTCTCTTGGAAGCTGTGTGACATAGAACCGGGAAGGTGGCCTCTCTGAAAACTCCAGTGCGTACCCCTCCGAAATTACTTTGAGGACGAACGCACTGGGAGTCGCCCTCTCCCACTGCGGAAGAAAGGATTGAAGCCTTCCTCCCACAGCCTGGGGACCGTCACTGGGTCTTGGCGGGTTGACTGGGGGGACGAAACAACACCCCAGACTTCCCCCTGCCCCTCTGAGACCTCCACGGTCTCCTCTGTCCTGCTTCCTTGGAATCTCGGGCCTGGAAAAAAAGGACGAAAATTCTTCTTGGGGTGAGGCGCCACTTTCTTTTTAACTGGAAAGGCCTTCTTCTTGTCCGCCGTCCTATCAAGAACGGCGTCAAGACCCGGGCCAAACACCAGATCCCCCTCAAAGGGTAGGCCACATAACTTGGACTTAGAGGCTGAATCCCCAGTCCAAGTCTTGACCCAAAGAGCCCTCCTAGCCGAGTTAATCAGGGCTGAGGACCTCGCAGAGATCTTAATGGACTCTGCTGATGCATCCACCATGTACCCTACTGCCCTCTGTAGGACTGGTAAGGTCTCCAGCAGGTCCTTACGAGCGGTACCTGCCTCAATATGACCCCTCAGCTGTTCTAGCCAGTGCTCCAGATTCCTGGCCACAACTGTCGATGCCATTGCTGGCTTGAGGTTAATAAGGGTGGAATCCCAAGCCTTTTTGAGCAATGAATCCGCCCTCTTGTCCATGGCGTCCTTCAAGACCCCCATGTCCTCGAAAGCCAGGTCCGTATTACGTGACACTTGGGAAAAAGCCGCATCCAGCTTGGGCCTCTTGTTCCACACCTGAGAGTTGTCCTCGTCAAACGGAAATCTCCTTTTTAGAGACCTGGAGAAAAAAGGGGCCCTCTCTGGGTCCTTCCACTCCCTTTTAATAGCGTCTGTTAGGACCTGATGTACCGGGAACATGCGATGTTTGACTTCATCCATGCCCCGATACATCCTGTCATGCAAAGATAGATCAGCCCTATCTTCCTTAATACTCAGGGTGGTGTGTATCGTTTTAAGGAGATCGTCTACCTCCTCCAACGATAGTTTATAGCGAGATGAGGAAACCTCTCTGTCCTCGTCTTCCTCTTCTGACCCTGACGGCTCTTCCCTCTCCTCTTCCTCAGAATCACTAACCTCCCTTCTTGTTGCAGAGGAGGTGTGAGTACTGGGGGAGGAACTCGCTGCTTCTACTACTGGGCGCCTGTCCAGATAGGAGCGGAAGGATGAGAAGGTTTCTTCCAGCTCCTTCCGGAAGGAGAAGAGCAACTCACCAGGCTGAACAGAAGGTTCCCTGGTAGCCGCTTCCTCCCTAACCAACTCTGCTATGCAACCCTTGCATAGCGGTTTAGCCCATGCCTCCCTAAGGGTGGTCTTACATGCCGCACACCGCTTTTTAGGGGGAGGGATAGTATGTTTGGACTTTTCTTTAGCTTTCTGAAAAACACCAAAACACCACAAAAACACTTTTTAAAAACCAAAAACAGCATTCTTAGTGCACAAGATTTCCTCGCTAGAAAACCTTAAACAAATGCATATCAAACAGACAATGGCACACAGACAAACCCCAAAACCATTGCTGCACAGAAAAAACATACATCTGCAAAACAAAAGTCAAATTTCTGCAGTGTATGGCAGGCTCCCCTTCCTCCCTATGGAGGGGGAAGGGAAGGGACACACAAAATATCCAAGGTATTTAGTTAGAGACTCGCCGTCCCTCTTACCTGGATATGGCCTGTGTCTGTGGCTCCTGCTCCTGCCACCGCTGCTGGTTCCGGTTCGCTCATCCTGACTGCAGCCGCCCAGAAGCTTTTGAAAAGTGCCCTTTTTATTTTGAATCTCCCGGTCCTTTCGCCGCTGCGAGGACCGGAAGCTGACACAGGCCGAGGCCGCCTCCCCCTCCTGCGTTCCTGCGGCCGGAACCGGAAGCCGCTACGCGCCGCCGGAAGTCCCGCCCCGTCCAGCAGTGACGTCGCCCGCCACTCGGCGCTGCCGGCGCCATATTTGAAAATCAAAACTCCCACTGGAGAAATGGCTGCAGCCTGCTGGAGCGGAGACCTCCGGCGGCCTCTACCCTCGCCGGGCCCGAGAAGGAGAAAACACCGGAATACCCCCCACACGTCAGGGGGGGTATTGGGCTTTAAGGCCTGAAAGAAAAAATGCCTATACAGGTATGCAGCCATCTCCCTCCACCTGGAGAGAGCGCAGCAACCCCTGGTTCCCCTGCAGCGCTTCCACCATGGCCGGAGGAAACACTACAACTGAGGCCATGGTGGAAGTGTCCAGACTTTAAAGGAATTTACTGCAGTGTTTCCTGGGAAGTGGGTGGAGCTACGCTCTCTCCAAGTGCTGTCCTGAAAGACGAGGTGAGAAAACAGGGGGGGTGGGGGGGGGAGTGAGAGAGTCAGGGGGGAGGGCAGATAGAGAGAGAGTTAGGTTGAGAGAGAGAGAGGGAGAGCGGGAGGAGAGAGAGCGGGAGGAGGGAGCGGGAGAGAGAGAGAGAGCGGGAGAGAGAGAGAGCGGGAGAGAGAGAGAGCGGGAGAGGGAGCGGGGAGAGAGAGAGCGAGGGAGAGAGAGAGAGCGGGGGAGCGAGAGCGAGAGAGAGGGCGGGAGGGGAGAGAGAGAGAGAGGAGGGGGGGGGAGAGAGAGGGGGGGGAGAGAGAGAGAGAGAGAGAGAGAGACTGCATGGAAAGAAGAGTGGCTGCTGTCTGGAGAACAATACTGAAGAGTACAGCGTGGTCACAGACATTCACAGGTCTGATTTTAAAAGAGCAATTAAATGCTTTTGTTTTTTTCTCAACATTAAAAGATGAAGGTTTCAGATATCTATGAGTATTATTGCCACTGGGACATTAGGTTGCTGTTAGAGATATATCATTATAATGTGAATGAAGATGTGGAAAGTTGCTGAAGTTTCCCCTATGCACTGTGAATGTGCCTTTATATTTATTGGTAATATAAACATGAAGATATTTAGTTGGCTTTATTAGTATAGTTTATAATAGATATAATAATAAATCCAAATATCCACATGTTCACATTACCAATAAAAAATTATAAAAGCAATTATATGAAGTGGAGAAGGAGAAGGGGGATTGTTGCAGTGCTTACAATGGAAACCATATATTTAAAAAAGTATATAATTTGAATGAGAATAACATTAAAACAAAACAGGGCCAAAAAATTGAGGGGAAATAAATAAGGGGGGGAGGGGAAGATCAGAAGGGACGGATTGGGAGGGGAAAATGGGTTTTATTACCAGTGTTTTCACTATTTGGTTTACAATCGTATTACTCTATTTGCACCGGTTATTTTTTATGCCACTAGGCCAACTCCTATTAATATACATTGTATACCCTCCCTGTTCATTTTATAATTTTAGCATTACACTCCTCTCTTTCAGATATATTCCACGCCACCCCCACCCTTTTTTATTATTTTCCATTATCTTAATTTCTTCTTGATCGTATTGAGACATTTGTCCAGTGCATCCCTTTATTTTTGGATGCATCTCTGTTGCTGATATTTCTTAAATACTAACTTTGACCTCAATTTTTTTTTTTTTAACCACTTCAGCCCCGGAGGATTTGGCAGCTTAATGAAAAATGATATTTTCTACTTTGTTATAAAAAAATTTAATAAACTAAATTTTAGTCATACATTTAGGCCAAAATGTATTCAGCCACATGTCTTTGGTAAAAAAAAAGTCAATAAGCGTATACTTATTGGTTTGCTCAAAAGTTATAGCGTCTACAATCTAGAGTACATTTTCTGGAAGTTACACAGCTTTTGGATTACGACTGCCCATCTAATTTCTTGAGGCGCTAAAATGACAGGGCAGTACACCCCCCCCCCCCCCAAATGACCCCATTTTGGAAAGTAGACTCCCCAAGTGATTGAAAAATTACAAAAATAAATAATTACACAAAAGTTGTCACTAAATGATATATTGCTCACAAATGGCATGGTTGTCATAGCACTGGTGTCATTAGTGACAAAAATCTGTGTAAGGGTAATTAGTCCTAGGAACAGATAGGTCTAGGGATCCCCCTGACCCCCACCAATAAAGGATTAACCCCAGGTGGAAACGTTTTGTTTTTTTATGTCACTTTAATTTTATTATTTGCTGTTTTTCACCAAAGATCTCTATAGATCCATTGTGGACCAAAGCAATTTGTATGCTGGTCAATTCATCGCCGCTAATCCCCAGCTGACCCTTGCCAGAGATTGGGAACCAATTATGGCTTACGAATTTAAGACTTTCTGGGCCTATCCCTCCTCATGGGCATAACTAAAAAAAGAGTGAGTTGCAGTCATATTGGTCCCCTGACCCAATTCACCATATGCCCGTGTTCTCTGCCTGTAGCTTGGGGTTCATGCACTTCAATGACAATGAACTCTGTCATCCTCGGGGTGACCCTGGATTTGATCGGCTCTACAAAATTCGGCCCCTCGTAAACCACTTGAACCAACGTTTTGCAGCCTTGTTTACTCCCGATCAAGTTGTCTGCGTTGAGTCCCTGATTAAGTTTTCTGGCCGCTTGTCTATAAAACAGTATCTTCCCAGCAAGAGTCCCAGATACGGGGTCAAGATGTATAAGCTCTGTGACAGGGCCACAGGCTATACATATAGTTTTATGGTTACCAGGGAAGAGATAGTCATGTAGAGCCGGAGAACTGCCCAGACTACATAGGTAGCGCTGGTAAGATAGTGTGGGACTTGGTGTCACCTTTATTCGGAAAGGGGTACCACTTGTATGTGGACAATTATTACACAAGCGTGACAATTTTTAGTAACCTTTTTGATTATAGAATTGGCACATTGCGATCTAATCATCTGGGCTTCCCCCCAACGCAGGGGCGTAACTATAGGGGGTGCAGCAGTCGCGAGCGCAACCGGGCCCTGTGCTGAAAGGGGCCCATGCGGCCCCCTCTACATATGGCCGATGGCAGTATAGGTTAGGCACCGGGCACACGGGTGGCTGGAGGTGAAGGGTGACTAGCAGAGCTCCATGCTCGACTACCGCACTGGCTGCTCTTTAGTTGTGCATTCCCCACACAACCTGTGTCCTCTGCCGCTCCTCCGGGTCCCCCTCTCCTGCTCCATGCAGTGCTGCTCAGTCCGGTGTCTGTCCTCCCCAGCCAGAGTCCCGCCCCCTGAGTCCGGCTCACCCTGCACTGCATGCTTCTCCCGGGCAAACAAACTTTAAGCACACAGATGCAGTGCAACCCTATGAGAGCCGGCTTCTCCCCAGAGGACAGGGACCCCATTTCCCTTCGGGACAAGGACCCCTTCTCACCTGAGGACAAGGACCCATCTCCCCTAAGGTCAGGGACCCCATCGCCCTATCTCCCCCAAGGACAAGGACCCAATCTCTCCTGGGGACAGGGCCCACTTCTCCCCAGAGGACAGGGACCCCATTTCCCTTTCCCTACTTCCTCTTTGTCTCAAAAGGTGTAACATCATAGGTCTGTTTAGACCTCTGATAGCTCATCAAAGTCCCCCAACGGGACTCCTAAAAAATTGTAAAAAATAATTTAATAAAACTGCTGATACCAGTGGTGGAACTACAGGGCTCACAAAAGTCGTACCTGTGACCGAGCCCTGGTATTCCACCACCGGACTCGGAGGGAAGAGCCTTGGCTGGGGTTCAGGGGGGCCCTTCATGGTTTCTTGCACCGGGGCCCTGAAGGTTCTAGTTACACCACTGCCCCAACGGCTTGTAGAATCCCGACTTAAGCTGGCCATACACCTATAGATTATCTGCAGATTTTCTATGGTTAGATGGAAAAAGTGCAACAGACTTCTCCATGTTCGCTAAACTGTGGGGATGGAGGAAACTCCCACTTTTTCCATCTAACCATAGAAAATCTGCAGATAATCTATAGGTGTATGGCCAGCTTTAGACATGGGGAGAGAGCCTGCTCGAGGTGTAATAATTTGTTAGCAGTGAAGTGGAGGGATTTAGAGAATGTGTTTGTCTTGTCCTTGCTTAACGCAGACACGGCAGTCCAAAATCCTATGGTGATGGGTGCTGTGGAGAAACCCCCCTCTGTCCACCAATACAACCTTAACATGGGAGGGGTGGACCTCAATGACCAGTTGTTGGCGCCGTACCTAATTGCCCATAAGGCCACGCTGGTACAAAAAAGTATCTATTTATTTCAATTGGCTTTGCTGAACGCTTTTGTGCTATACAAAGCTTCAGGACGGACTTGATCGTTCCTTAAATTCCAGGAAGAGATCGTCAGAGCCCTTTTGTTTCCAGACGGTGCTTTTGCCCAACTTCCCAATCCAAATGCAGTGAGCCGGCTGCGTGAGAGGCATTTTCCTTTTGTCCTCCCTGGTACCCCCACCCAAAGAAACCCCCAAAAAAGATGTGTCTGCAGCAAATGCGGATTTAGGCGTGACACCCGCTTTTATTGTCCTTCCTGTCCTCACCAAACTGGTCTCTGCATTGGTGAATGTTTCAAACGCTACCACACACTAGTGGAGTACAGCACCACATAGTCCTAGGCACACTAACACAGGGTCTTGGGGTTTTGAAAGATGTGATGGCCATCACATTTTGAGAGACCCTAATCTGCAACGTTCAGTTTACAGTCTTTATAAAAGTGAAAAAAGTGGAAAAAAAAACCACACAAAAACTAACAAAATATAAAATCCAAAAATAGATGTGGTTGTATTTTCCTCCTTTGTCTATTATCTCTCTTATGTTCGCTCTCTACTGTCCGCTCACTATTGTTCTTTATCTATCGTTCTCGCTCTGTTTTATTTTTACTATGTTTTATTGTATTTGCTTTGCAGGTATGGTATGTTATACTGTAATGTTTGTTTTATTGTTAACCATCATTTGCTTAGCAGGTACACCATTCAGTTGCAGCACAGATTTATTTATATTGACAGCAACATCGTTTGCTCCCACGCTACATAAAGCCATGACTCCAGCGATTTCGGAGGCGATTTCACCACCAGTGTTAAAAAAAGAGCATATATGCCGAAGCATGGGGGCAGCGGGGGTGGAGGAGAGATTTTCTCCTAACTTTTGGGGCAGATGCCCCCATGCTTCAGCCTATATTTTTTAGGCCATTCAGCTGCGGCACTGATTTATCCATCTTGACATCAACAGCGTTTGCTCCCACGATAAATAAAGCAGTGACTCCAGCGCTGTAGGAGGTGATTTCACTATCACAGTTAAAAACAAAATGGTGCATGTATGCCCATCATTAGAAGTGGGTGGATGAAGGGAGGTATTCTAATGGTGGGCATACCCACCGATCAATCTCTTTCTTTCATTCAGCCCACAGGCTGCATGAAAAAAAAAAAAAAAGATTACAAGATTACAACAAGGACCAGCAACGTACTGGTATGTTGCTGGACTTTGAGTGGTTATACCAGAATGATGCCTGCGGGTTTAGGTATCATATTTTTCAGCCAGCAGTCGGCTTTCATGTAAAAGCAATCTTTTTTTTTCTTCCAAATAACAAGTTTTTATTGGAAGAGTCAACAATTACAAATATATGTCAAACAATACACGGAGTTACATGAACAGAGCAGTTACAAACATTGTACAAAACATCTCATATGCAATCTTGGATTTAGCATGGGCATCCCAAACTCAATACTACTTGGCACATTCTTTATACAAATATAACATCCTAACAGCCGGGGGGGGACTAAGATGTTATCTCCACCTCATCGCAGGTTGATGCGTTTCCTAGCCATGAATCCCATATTTTCCCATATTTAGTCGGGCATCCTCTATGTACATATATCTCTTTCTTGTATGGCAACACATTGTTGACCGCTGCTTTCCACTCCTGGACTGTGGGGGGATCTGGTCTCAACCATTTCCTTGCTATAACTAGTCTGGCAATAAACAGTGATTCTTGCAAGAACAGTTTGTGATATTTATCCGAGTCAGGGTCCGGGAAAATACCCAATAGGCATTGTTTGGGGCATACTGTTAGAGGGGACCCCATTTCGTCATGTATGAACTTTACTACCTGGGACCAGAAGTCATGGATGATCGGGCACGTCCAGAGTAAGTGATAGAACGTACTATGGGGGCTGTCACATCTGGGGCATAAGGGACTGTGGTTCGGGTCGTATTTGGCTATGCGGGCGGGAGTCAAGTAGGACCTGTGCATAATAAAGAGTTGTGTGAGTCGGTCTGATAGTCTGGTGGATATCTTTTTATTAGCTTCCAGGGCGTCTTCCCATATGTAAAAGCAATCTTAGTGGCTAATAAGCCTCTAGACTGCTTTTACAAGCAGTGGGAGGGAATGTCCCCCTCTCCCACCGTCTTTCATAGTTTTCTCTTGCTCTCCTGTCCCAACAAAGAACCTGAGAATGCAGCCGGTGGTTCCGCCAGCTGACCATAGAGCTGATCAGAGACCAGAACGGCTCCAATCATCTCTATGGCCTAAGAAACCAGAAGCTACAAGCATTTCATGACTTAGATATTGCCAGATGTAAACAGCACCATTGGGAAATTGGGAAAGCATTTTATCACACAGATCTTGGTGTGGTCAGTTGCTTTGAGTGCAGAGGAGAGCTCTAGGGGTCCAATAGACCCCAATTAAAAAAAAAAAAAAAAAAAAAAGAGTACCTTTAACCAACTATTGTTATCATAGGGGATATTTACATTCCCTGAGATAACAATACAAATGATAAAAAAAAATTCAGTTTAAAAAATAAGATAAAAAAGCAAAAATAATAATAAAAGCATCCCTGCACAAAGGCGAACGCAAGCATTGGCCTGGCGTCAAATGTAAACAGCAATTGCACCATGCATGTGAGGTCAGATCGAGGGCAGTAATTTTAGCACTAGACCTCTGTAAATCTAAAGTGATAACATGTAAAGGCTTTTTAAAATGTATGTAGTTTGTTGCCACTGCACGTTTGTGTGCAATTTTAAAGAATTGGTATCTTTGTACTCGGCCTAAGATCATCTTTTTTATTTCATCAAACATTTGGGCAACATAGTGTGTTTGAGTGCATTCAAAGAAAAAAAAAAAGTGTGTTTTTCCCCCAAAAAATGTGTTTGAAAAAAATCCCTGTGCAAATACTGTGTGAAAAACAGTGAGTGATGTGTGACATAAGCTTCTAAATGTTGTGCAAAAAAAATGCCAGGACAGTAACCCCCCCCCCCCCCTCAAATGACCCCATTTTGGAACATAGACACCCCAAGCTATTTGCTGAGAGGCATGTCGAGTCCTTAGATTATTTTATATTTTGACACAAGTTGCAGGAAAAAGACACTTTTTTTTTGCACAAAGTTGTCACTAAATGATATATTGCTCAAACATGCCATGGGCATATGTGAAATTACACCGCAAAATACATTCTGCTGCTTCTCCCGAGTATGGGGATACCACATATGTGAGACTTTTTGGGAGCCTAGCCATGTACAGGACCCCAAAAACCAAGCACCGCCTTCAGGTTTTCTAAGGGTGTAAATTTTCACTCCTCACTGCCTATCACAATTTTGGAGGCCATGGAATGCCCAGATGGCCCCCCCCCCCCCCCCCCCAATGACCCCATTTTGGAAAGTAGACACCCAAGCTATTTGCTCAGAGATATAATGAGTATTTTGCATTTCTCGCTTTTAATCACAAAGTTTTAAAAATTGGAAAAAAAAAAAATATTTTCTTTCTTCATTTTCAAAAACAAATGAAAGCTACAAAATACTCACCGCGCCTCTCAGCAAATATCTTGGGGTGTCTACTTTCCAAAATGGTGTAATTTGGGGGGGGGGGGGGTTGGGGGTTGTGCCATCTTGGCATTTTATGGCCTTCAAAACTGTGATAGGTAGTGAGGAGTGAAATCAAAAATTTACGCCCTTAGAAATTCTGAAGGCGGTGCTTGGTTTTCGGGGCCCCGTACGTGGCTAGGCTCCCAAAAATTCCCACACATGTGGTATCCCCGTACTCAGGAGAAGCAGCAGAATGTATTTTGGGGTGCAACTCCACATATGCCCATGGCATGTGTGAGCAATATATAATTTAGTGACAACTTTGTGCAAAAAAAAAAAAAGTTTGTAATTTTCCCGCAACTTATGGCAAAATATTAAATATTCCATGGACTCAACATGCCTCTTAGCAAATAGCTTGGGGTGTCTACTTTACAAAATGGGATCATTTTGGGGGGGGGGGGGGGGGGGTTGCCATTTTGGCATTTTATGGCCTTCAAAACTGTGATCGGTAGTGTGACAGACCTAGCCGGGACACAGGCTTTTGGAGATAACGAAATGCTAGCCTCTTGCAGACCGATTATGGGCCCTGGATTTTAAGGGGCACAGGGTGAATGAGAACCCCACTAGAATATGTGCTAGTCAGATTCACTGCTGTATATATAATGTGTGTTGTCTCATGCTGTTGGAGTATTTGCTGTGATTCCTTTGGGGTGTGGCTGTATTCCAATGTTCTATTGTGTCTGCCTTAGATATTACGGGATGTTTATCTCTATGGAGGGAGGTGGGATTCCTCCAGCAGCCCCCCTGCGAAGACTCTTTACTGATGAGAAGTTAAACCTGACCTGTGTGTCCATTGTCGTTGGGCAGTTTAACCCGCCCTGTTTTCCAAGGGTAGGGGGAAGTGTTTTTAAGTGGGATCTGTATAACATGTGCTTGAATAAAGGAGTCTGTTGGTTTTTACCCTACACTGGTGTTGTCTGGTGACTGGGTGAGCTAAGGGGTCTTGGATTGTGTGGTACCAGAGGAAGCATTTATGGAGGACATCTGGAGTAGGGGGGTCTGTCACAGGTAGTGAGGAGTGAAATCAAAAATGTATGTCCTTGGCGGTGTCCTGATCCTGAAATCCTGAAGGCGGTGCTTGGTTTTCGGGCCCCGTAGGCGGCTAGGCTCCCAAAAAGTCCCACACATGTGGTATCCCCGTACTCAGGAGAAGCAGTGAAATGTATTTTGGGGTGCAATTACACATATAACCATGGCATGTGTGAGCAATATATCATTTAGTGACAACTTTTTGTAAAAACCTTTTTTTTTTGTCATTGTTCAATTACTTGGGACAAAAAAAATGTAATATTCAATGGGCTCAACATGCCTCTCAGCAATTTCCTTGGGGTGTCTACTTTTCAAAATTGGGTCATTTGGAGGGGGGGGGGGGGGTTGTACTGCCCTGCCATTTTAGCACCTCAAGAAAACTAAAGTCATAAACTAAAAGCTGTGTACATTTCAGAAAATGTACCCTAGTTTGTAGACGCTATAACTTTTACGCAAACCAATAAACACATGCTTATTTTTTTAATTAAAAACATGTGGCTGAACACATTTTGGCCTAAATGTATGACTAAAATTGAGTTTATTGGATTTTTCTAATAACAAAAAAGAAAATATTTGTGGGAAAAAAAGGACGCAAATTTCGTTTGGGTACAACATTGCATGATCGCACAATTACCAGTTAAAGCAGCGCAGTGCCAAATTGTAAAAAGTCCTCTGGTCTTTAGGCAGCCAAAAGGTCCGGGGCTTAAGTGGTTAATATACCATAAAAACGGCTTAAATATTTATATGAAAAATCTTAAAAAGACCAAGGCTTCTAATTCCATATGAAATTACGGTAGATATAAACAGTTAATGTCTAATTTATGTTAAGGCCTTTAGGGGCGAGGGTATCCAGTGCATAGATCCACCTGTTTTTTTCTGGGTGGTTTACTTGTATCCACTTAGGGAGGCAGCAGCTATGGCAGACACTAAGTTTATGGTGATAATTACCAAGTTATTACATTAATATTGGATAGGTTAGTTCCCATATAGTTTTTTCCCAGGCTCAGGGAGTACAAGTTTTATTTTACAAGCACGACTTAATTTCTATGGGTGAACTTACTTCCTCGCCTCCTTTACTTTTTGAAGCTTCTTAGGACCCCTTCTAGTTGATTTATAGACAGATCCCTACTGATGCTTATAGCCAAAAACTTCTTGAGTGTGTAGTGGATACTACATCTTCACTAGATGCTATCACTGGAGTGCATCTCAACTGCTCTTTCACCATGGAGGAACTTCTGGCTACTATGGCCTCTACTCTTTTGGGTAAAAGCCTGGGCCCCTGTTTTTATAAAACATACAAGGAGCATATTGCGGTTTGTTAAGAGTCTTCAATTCTATTTCTGAAGATAATCCGTTTTTACCCCGAACTCTGGAAGCTCACATATCTGATTCCAAAACCTGACAAGGACCCAACGTTATTGATCAAGCTACTATCCTAATTCACTTATCATTGTCAATTTAAAAACTCTATGCCAAAATTATTGCCTCTCGGTTACATATGGATCAGGTGGGGTTTGTACAGGGATGAGAGGCACAGGACAATACCCTCATAACCCTTGCGCTTATGAACCATGCCCAAGTCTCTAACATTTATTTTTTCCTTCTCTCCGTAGGCACAGATGAGGCATTTGATTGTTCAAATAAGAGTGGGTCCTTCTGTACTGCACAAAATCCCAGCCCTGTACTCTAAATCAAATGCAAGGGGTTCTGCATCAATGGCTCCCTGACACGGGGATTTTCTATTGGCACGACAAGGTTGTCCCCTGTTGTACCAGTTGGTGATGAAGCATCTGGCTGTTGGCATCCACATTCCTCAAGGGGTTCTGCATCAATGGCTCCCTGACACTGGGATTTTCTATTGGCACGACAAGGTTGTCCCCTGTTGTACCAGTTGGTGATGAAGCATCTGGCTGTTGGCATCCGCATTCCTCATCAATATTGGGTATTGATTTGGGATCGCAGCTGGTAAAATTTGCCCTTTTCATGAATGACCTTGTGACGAGAGTCACTTTGGGCGGGGGGGGCTTGTGGAACCCAGCTTTCCTTGGAGAGCACTGCAAACGCCTTGTCCAGCTTCCCCTATGTGTAAGTCACCCTGTGTCTATTAGGGGCACAGGGTGATCCAGAACCCCAGTCTGATCTGTACATACATATATAGAGTTAATATTCATTTTTTTCTAAAAGAATCAGTTAACAGCCACAGATTTTATTTTGTAGCTGTATTTAAATAGAGCCGAATCATTTTTAAGTTATAAGTTTCAGAGTTGGAGCTGGTGGAAAGATGAGTGACCTTTCACACAAATGGATATATAAAAACATAAAATAATGAACTAAATAGATACAATTCCTTAATAGCAATACACATAAAATATTGAATAAATAAAAGACGTGTGTAAAAAATGAAAAAATATTCAATAAAAGTGATGGTGCTAAAATAACCGTGCTGAAATAAATATATGTGCTGGGGTAAAAAATGATGATGGAGTTGGGTTAAAAATAGTGAACACGAAATCTTCTAGCAATATAAGGTGCACAGTGCAAAATATGTGAATAAAGAACCGATAAAGAACCGATAAATTGGTTCTGAAAGTGCAAGGGAATTGCAAGAAAATTGCAAGGGGAATAAATGATTGAATGTGCAGCAATATCCAAAATAATGACAAAGTGACCATACAGATGAAAAGAGTGTGTCACTGTAGGTATGGTATAATCAGATGATACCAAAACAATAATATCGCTGAAAAAAATATATAAAAAGTAAAATTTGGTGCACTACAAGTCCCAGCTTGTAAAGAAAAAATGGCGGAAAATAAACGATAAAGTCCACAATCTGGAACAATGAAGAGCATAAGGCTCTGGAATAAGTGAAGGTGAGTAGAAATATTCAGGAATCTTTGTGTTGATCACAGTGATGATCCGTGCAGGCAGTGCTCCGTGCTGACTTCGGGGGTGCACCCTACTAGTTCCCCCAGCCTCTCACCTCTATTTGCGGCCCCTACAGGCCTAGTGGAGCAGATAGCCTCTAAGGTGGCAAGCCTGGTTACTTTCCGGGTCCTCTTTCTTATGGGCTCCTATAGGCTTCTATGGGCTCCTATGGACTCCTACTCCGATCCAAAAAGGCACTCCACTCACATTTAAAGTTTTCTTGCATCAGCATGGATGAACTTCCGGTCGCGGCCGCAAACCGGAAGTAGAGCGATAGGCACCTGACTTCCTTCCTCCCTCACTAGTATCGCCACTAGCACACGTGACTTACTACACATTGGAGCGCTTCTTTGTACCTTTAACCCCTACATGCTGATCTAATCCGTGAGTGACCCCTTACCCCTGGAGTGCCTTTTTGGATCGGAGTAGGAGTCCATAGGAGCCCATAGAAGCCTATAGGAGCCCATAAGAAAGAGGACCCGGAAAGTAACCAGGCTTGCCACCTTGGAGGCTATCTGCTCCACTAGGCCTGTAGGGGCCGCAAATAGAGGTGAGAGGCTGGGGGAACTAGTAGGGTGCACCCCTGAAGTCAGCACGGATCATCACTGTGATCAACACAAAGATTCCTGAATATTTCTACTCGCCTTCACTTATTCCAGAGCCTTATGCTCTTCATTGTTCCAGATTGTGGACTTTATCGTTTATTTTCTGCCATTTTTTCTTTACAAGCTGGGACTTGTAGTGCACCAAATTTTACTTTTATTTTTTATAAAAAAATTTCAGCGATATTGTTTTGGTATCATCTGATTATACCATACCTACAGTGACACACTCTTTTCATCTGTATGGTCACTTTGTCATTATTTTGGATATTTCTGCACATACAATCATTTATTCCCCTTGCAATTTCCTTGCAATTCCCTTGCACTTTCAGAACCAATTTATCGGTTCTTTATTCACATATTTTGCACGTTGCACTGTGCACCTTTTATTGCTAGAAGATTTCGTGTTCACTATTTTTACCCCAACTCCATCATCATTTTTACCCCAGCACATATATTTATTTCAGCACGGTTATTTTAGCACCATCACTTTTATTGAATATGTTTTCATTTTTTACACACGTCTTATATTTATTCAATATTTTATGTGTATTGCCATTAAGGAATTCTATTTAGTTCATTATTTTATGTTTTTATATATCTATTTTTGTGAAAGGTCACTCATCTTTCGGATACTCTGAGCTTTGCAAACTGGTCATTTTAGATTATTTATTGATTTACTTAAGGGTTAGCGCCACATACCCTCTTCATTCAATTTTACCTTTACAAGTGTGAGATCACTTATATGTTGGCTGCTTTCCTTTTCCATTTTTCTCCTTATTTGATTTAATAGTTTTTGGTTGAGCGCACTGGTTACCCCTATTATCTAGATTGGAACAGCTCTGAATCCAGAGCCAAGGCTGAGGGTATGCATCGGCTCTGGAACAAGCATAAAGCTCAATCAATAGAACCACCATGGAGCCAAAGCTGGCAAATATGAACCACTGACAACCCTACTACGAGGCTGGATACTGCCCAACATCAAAGACTGTGTCCCCTAATAAAGGTTGTGAGAATAATAAAAAAATTTCTCTGGATTATAAAGACATTCGAACAGCTCATAGTTGAAATCCCTTTAAGTAAAACTTACTTTCCCACAGCTACATGTAGCTGATGCTGGACTTCTGACCTCATACTGCTGGTCAAGTTAGAAGACAGTTGGTCTGTTGTTGCCTGAAGTGATTCTATAAGTTGTTGAAGTTGTGTAAAAAGAGGCTCGCATGTTTCTTGTTCATGTGCTTTTCTGTTTTTAAGATGAGTCTCCAACTGCTGCATATCTGCAAGAGCCACAAGTGTAATAAATATAAAGCAGCATTACAGTAACAAATGAATTAAATAGGCTGTAAGTTTATAAAATTCTGCACAAATGTAGTCCGCGATTATGGATTAGCAAATGTTAATAAAAATAGTAAGCATCAACCAGCAGAATCCAGCACGTTAAAATTCTGTTCCTGGAGTACATCACAGGACACATATTCATGACTACTTGGGTCATGCTGCCGCATTCAGATAAATGGACACTGGCCAAAAAAAGAAGCAGAATCCCGCGATCAGGAATCCAGGAATAACCCCCCAATACCCCCCCCCCCCCCCAAACCAGCTCAACTAAGCCTCCAGTTTGCAGCAAGCAATGAGGAACACAAAGGGGGGAAATCCTCGAGTCCCTTTAAATGAACTCCAAAAATTATTTTACACAAACCCTAATTTCTAAATTGTACATGACATGGGCAACACAAAAAGTCCAACACACCCAAAACAGAAAAGCAGAAACCCTACTACATAGCCCCCTGCCCCTTTGCAAACTTCAACAGAAGCTTGATGCTAAATTGCCCAGGAAGCCTGAGACTCCTGGAGGAATGGACCTTGACACCATAAACATGAGAAATGAGTTGACAAATCCACCTAGAAAAAGTGGATCAAGAAGTGGCCTAAAACTTGGGAGGACCCTCAGACTGAAGCAAGCTGTTGAAACAAAGCTGTGGACATCAGACAACTCAGAGACCCTACAAGCCAAAGTAATGGCAAACAAAAACACAACTTTGCATGCAAGTAAGGAATGGAATATCCTGGAGATATTCAAATTGAGAAAACTGTCAAAACATGAAAAGAGGGTCCTACAGTGACAAAATGGGCTGCACTGGCAAAACTGACTGAATGGCAAGACCACATTCTAGTAGTGACAATCTGCAGAAACCGTTGCCGAGACTGGAAAATTGGGTTCTGAAAGAAGGCATTGTTGATATCCACTGATGCCAGGAAGCCCCCCTGATGAAGCAAAGCAATCACTGACATAGACTCCATACTGCATTTCTGTACCCTCAAGAATTAGTTAAGATCCAGAAAGGGTCGATGTTTCCATGTGGCTTGGGAACGGTGAACAGTTTGAATTAGAAGCCTAGAGCTTTCTCCCCATCCTGTACAAGTGCAATGACCTCCTCCTGGCACAGCAACCTTTCCAGAGCTGCAAAAAAAAAAACAATTTTGTGTGGCTTTGAAGAAACCTTTGAGTCCCTAAGGTGCAGACCCAGTCATTTGACTTCAGAGGTCCTATGATTTCAGAGGACTGTGAAGGCCGATTGCCATCCCATTACCTGCATGAGTAGGTGTGCCCCTTTACTGTGAAGAAGACATGCCACTTGATCTAGAGGACTTGGGAGGTACTTTGCAGTGAGCTTGGGACAAGGATCCTTCTCATATGGACAGACATGGTGCACGACAGGAAAGGTGCCTTAGAATATTCCAAGCCATTCACTAAGAAACTCAAGGATCTTGAAAAATCATCCAGGAACTGCCAAATGGCAGGATCTTTTGGGTACGACTCTCCAAAATTAAGCACATGCTTTGCCCACACCTTGAGGGCTTAGAAACATCCAATGGCAGGCTGCAGAGCTACTTCCACCAGAGAGGAGAATGCCTTAAAGACAGCCTTTAGCTACTTCCCACCTGTCCTACTGTAATAATACAGCCGAGCGGGAGCACTGCTATCCAGGTGAACATCCTATGTTGTCCTCCCACTCGTGTGCCATGTGCACACAGTAGGGGCCATGTAGTGGTGCACTCTGTGGCCTGCTGTGTCCAATGGACACAGATCATTGTATCGTGCCACTGTGCGCAGCACTGGTACCATGTGATTGCTCTGATCCATCACATGTCAGTTGTAAGCAATGGCTTTCATTCAAGTGATGTTCTCTGCTATAGTGCACAGTGCTCACATGGTACAGGTCCAATAACAGTGGATCGTTACCATGCGATAGCTGTGACAATCACAATTGTACACAACGAATCATAAATGAATGCCAGTTTCACAGTGTAAGAATTATAGCTTAAAAAGCAATAATCACTGTAATAACAATAAACAATAAACAATCATAGGAAAAAAAAAAAAACAACCTGCTCTTTTTACATACCGTTACCAGTGAATCTGATCACCGCCACAGCAGTTATATGGTGACACGGTACTTCTCTGGTAGTATTTTAACCACTTCAGCCCCCAGAAGGATTTGCCCCCATAATGACCAGGCCATTTTTTTCAATATGTCACTGCGACGCTTTAACTGACAGTTGTGCGGCCATGCGACGTTGTACCCAAACAAAATTGACGTCCTTTTATCCCACAAATAGAGCTTTCTTTTGGTGGTATTTGATCACCTCTGCAGTTTTTATTTTTTGCGCTATAAACAAAAAAAGACCCATGATTTTGAAAAAAAATTTTTTTACTGCTATAATGTATATCAAAAAAAAAATCCATAAAAAAAAAAAAAAATTCATTCATCAGTTTGGGCCGATATATATTCTATTGCATCTACAAACTACAGGATATATTTATTTAGGCACTCTAATTTTTAGCGGGACTGCGACATTGTGGCGGACAAATTTGACCCCAAGTGACACTTTTTGGGGACCAGCGATATTACATTTATCAGTGCTATGAAAACTGATCAATGTAAAAATTACACTAGGGGGTGATCAATGGATTAAGTGAGTTCCCTCAGCATGTTCTGTAAGGGGGATGGGCTGCCAGGGACATGACAGATCACTGTTCCCTATCACTGGGAACAGTAGATCTCTGTCATGTCACTAGGCAGAACGGGGAATCGCCTTGTTTATATAGGCAGTTCCCTGTTCTGTCTCTCCTCAGCATGATCGCCAGTTGCCAGCGGACATCGAGTCCATGCACGCCGTTATCCTCCCTGCACGGACAGATGTACAAGTACGTCGATTTGTGCAGGAGCGCCAACCTGCCACAGTATATCTGCGTGAGCTGGTCTGCTAGTGGTTAAATTAAAAAAAATGTAATTTCTTAATTTCAACTCCAAGAGTTCTTAAGCTTTGTGAACTTAGTTCCCTGTTGTGTCAAGGGGAAGACAGGGTAACATCATCCTGTTAGAAAAAGTAGTTTAAATTAACGGTTAGGTGATTAATTCTCCACAATCTCTGCTACCATTGTGATGGAAAAAAAGACATGATTTTCAACTTAGAAATATGAGATTGGCATATCCTGGCCACAGGTTCACAAGGTTTTGTTAAACCTTTCAATGCTAAAAGGTTTCACCCCTATCTCTACTAGCCCCTCCAAAAAGTCTAGCTAATTTGATTCCCAAGCTGCCTTTGTTATTAAAATGGGATTTTTGTACTCCCCATAAAATCCATTTCTCCGAGTTCATCGACGGACATAGTGCCTCCTTAATATTGACCATTGGGTTATTACGCCTCCGCAGGAGTAGGACTAGGCAGAACAAAAAAACACCTGGCTATGCCCATGGGCTGTCCTCAGCCAGTATATAACCCCCTCCCTGCTCTAGGTATTCAGTTTAGAAGCAAGCAGTAATAGAAGTATCAAAAACTCTATAGAGGGGTGGGTGCTCTGGCCGTCAATGAACTTAGAGAAATGGATTGTACGGAGAGTACAAAAATACCATTTTCTCCTTCGATCATCGACGGACACAGCTCCTCCTTAATCTTAACCATTGGGATGTCTAAAAGCAGTGCCAAAGAAAAATGAGGGGTGGGCAAAATAACCCAAGACTGACCAGGACACAAAAGCCCAATCTGAAAAAAATAATAAAAATTTGAAGAAAAAAACACCCCTCAAGAGGGAACCCTCCTCTTAAACAGCAGCCTGCAAAACCTTGCGGCCAAAAGTAGCATCCGCAGATGCTAAAATATCTACTTCATAGAATTTAGTAAATTTATGCACTGACGACCAAGTGACCGCCTTGCAAACCTGTGATATTGACGCTTGATAACGGAAGGCCCAAGAAGTACCAAGCGCCCGAGTAGAATGCGCCGTGACAGGGAAAGGAAGAATCCGACCCATAATAGAATAGGCCTGAGTCAAAGTCTGTCTGATCCATCTGGAGATGGTAGCTAAGGAAGCGCCCAGCCCTTTCCTTGGTCCCTGTGTAAAAAAAAAAAGTGAGTGAGTCTGACCTCCGGAAGGACTCAGTGGCTGCCAGATACACTTGAATCGTACAAACCACATCCAAGGTACGGAAATCAAATTCCTTGGGATGAGCCAGCTTGGGACACAAGGATGGCAACACAATGTCCTCATTTAAATGGAAGTCAGAGACAACCTTTGGCAGAAATTATGGCCAGGGATGAAGAACCACTTTATCCCTATGAAGTACTAAATAGGGACTACGACAGGATAATGCAGAGAACTCCGAAACCCTGCGGGCCGAGGTATTAGCCACCAAAAATGCTACCCTCTGGGACATCATAGGTAAGGGAATCTTCATAATATTCTCGAATGGAGGTTTCTGGAGAACCGATATCACCAAGTTTAAATCCCATGGCGGCAAAGGAGACCGGGGCCACATGCCGGACTCCTTGAATGGAGGTACGAACTAAAGAGTAAGTGGCTAGGGGTCGCTGAAAGAAGACTGCTAAGGCAGACACCTGGCCCTTGATGATGTTCAAAGCCAACTTCTGCTCAAATTCCTGTTGAAGAAAGGCTAAGACCTGAGCCACAGAAAAGGATCGAGGATGAACGCCAATCGACTCACACCAAGAAATGTACGCTTTCCACATACGATGGTATATCTTACTAGAGGTCGACTTCCTCGTCTTCACCATAGTAGGGATCACTGATCCCGACAGACCTCTATCTCTCAGTACCTGGCTTTCAATGGTTAGGCCATTAAAACCAGTTACTGTAAAGCAGGATGGAAAGCTCAGTCCTCGGTACAACTGGTCCTCTTTGAGAGGTAGCTTCCAAGGGACGTTTACGGCCACCAGAAATGAAGACTTTCTCCCTCGGTCATTCACAGGCACCACAGAAGAGGAAGGTGTTGGCCCCGCAGTGGCACTAGGATTGCGGCGTCTACCAGAGGAACCCGCAAGAATGTCACAAGCCTCAGTTACTTCCTGTTGAACTGAACCTGGGGTGACCGACGTTTGAGAATAAAAACTAATAACCTGGTCAGCATTCACTCCAGAGTCAGACCCAGGTAGCCCAATTTCCTGGATGGGGCTAGAGGGGACCGTGGGTAGTTCGGATGTCACCTGAACCTTTACAGGAATTATACCCACACAAGGAGACACAGGGAACCCCGAAGTGGACAAATTCTGCCCCCTTCTTTGGTACCGCCAAAAGGTTCAATTCGTGGACCCCCTTAACACTCATTAAGGAGGTCCATGAATCTGGAAACCAGTGAAGACAGTGGATCTGGAGGAGCCTGCTCTAGGCTTACCATACCAAGATTGCTTGGAGCTTCCCGGGGAAGACTTAAGAGATCAGTTTCCTTTATCTGCAGTTCCGGGAGCCCGGAAAAATTTCTTATGAGCTGAGAAGCAAGGCCCCTGTCTGCGATGAGGTTCCTTCCCTTTCCTAGATTGAGGCAGGAAGGTACTCTCTCCCCCCCCCCCCCCCCATGACACCCTTAATGATGTCATCCAGGGTAGCCCTAAAAAGGTGGTCGGCCCTTGAAAGGGCAGATCAATGAGAGCTTTTTTGGAGGCTTGGTCTGCCGACCAATTAAGCCAGCACACGTCTAACCACCACCGCTGAAACAGAAAGCTTGGACATCACAGGAGCTGCATCCAAGGCTGCATCACAAATATACTGCAGCCCATGGACCAACTGGTCCACTAAATCCACAAAAGCGGCAGGAACCTGCTCACTACCCAGACCCTGGCACAAAAGCTTGGCCCATTCAGTTAGGGTCTGCGACACCAGGGCTGAGGCAAAGACTGGACGCATCCAGCCATAGTAAACATGCTGTGTGCCACAGCCTCCGCTTTACTGTCAACTGGGTCCTTAACCACTTGCCTACCGGGCCTATTTTGGCCTATTTTCCTTCATGTAAACATCATCATTTTTTTGCTAGAAAATTACTCAGAACCCCCAAACATTGAGTACGTTTTTTTTAGCAGACACCCTAGGGAATAAAATGGCGGTCATTGCAACTTTTCATCTCACACGGTATTTGCGCAATAATTTTTCAAACGCCTTTTTTTGGGAAAAAAAACAGTTTCATGAATTAAAAAATAAGAAAACAGTAAAGTTAGCCCAATTTTTTTATCTAATATGAAAGATGATGTTACGCCGAGTAAATAGATACCAAACATGTCACGCTTTAAAATTGCGCACAACCGTGGAATGGCGCCAAACTTCGGTACTTAATAATCTCCATAGGCGACGCTTTAATATTTTTTACTGGTTACCAGTTTAGAGTTACGGAGGAGGTCTAGTGCTAGAATTGTTGCACGCGCTTTAACGCACGCGGCGATACCTCACATGTGTGGTTTGAGCGGCGTTTACATATGCGGGCGGGACTTGCGTGTGCGTTAGCTTCTGATCGCGAGCTACAGGGGACAGGGGCGTTTTAATTTTTTTTTTTTTTTATTTATTTTTATTTTACTTAATTTTTTTTATTTTTACACTTTTTAAAAAAAAAAAAATATTTTGGATCACTTTTATTCCTATTACAAGGAATGTAAACATCCCTTGTAATAGGAATGTATGTGACAGGTCCTCTTTATGGAGAGATGTGGGGTCAATAAGACCCCACATCTCTCCTCCAGGCTGGAAAGCATGAGATCGGTAAAAAAAATTTTTTACCGATCTCATGCTGACAGCCGCGATCGCGGCTTTGTTTACATCCGGGTACCGGGCGTGACGTCATAACGTCGCGCCCGGACCGCCGATGGTCATAGAGATGACTGGTGACCATCTGGTCACCGGAAATCTCTAGGCTCGTCATCCGGCGGCGAGCGATTCTTTCTCCGGGCCCCCGATGGCACGGGAGAGCCCGGAGAAGCACCGGATGGCGGCGGGAGGGGGGGGACGTCCCCTCCCGCTGCCTATAAGAACGATCAGGCGGCGGAACTGCCGCTATGATCGTTCTTATGGTGCACAGAATCGCCGGCCGGTAAAAATGATATCTGAATGATGCCAATAGCTGCACGCATCATTCAGATATCACCACTTAAAGTCAAGGACGTCATATGACGTCCTTGGTCGGCAAGTGGTTAAAAGATGGGGATTCCTCTACTGCGATAAGGGTTGCTTTATTCAACATGGAAACAGGAGGGTCCACCACTGGTGGGGTAGTCCACTTTTTTAAAAGTGATTCTTCAAAGGGGTAGCGTACTGAGAAACGTTTGGGGACCACAAAGGGTGACTTTGGTTGTTCCCATTCCTTATAGGTAAACCCATCAAAATAAGGTAGATAAGGAAACACCTTTGGTGTGCGAGGTGACTTATGCGTACCAAAGGACACAGCCACATCTGTGGCCCTGGCCGCTGCATCCTCCATCTTTAGAGTCTCCCACACTGCAGTAACAAGTTCGTCCAACAGCGCTTTTTCACTCACTGCTGAAACCAGGCCGGGTGAACATTTAAGGGGACACCGCTGTGCACTCTGCACCGTTGCCCTCTAAGCACTGGGACTCCCAAACTGCACACTACCTCACACTGGACACACAGCAGGGCATGCACCTAGGGGTCTCCGTTGCACCCTCTGCACTCCCATAACACCAGGGCAGGACACACAGACCCAGAAGGGGAATGGCGGGGGGAGACCCCTAGGGGTCCCTGCTACCTGCCCTGGGACGCCAACCAATCTGTGGGGGGAGGGGGAAGCCCAGCTTAACCAAGGGACTTTAGGATGGGAGGATGGGGATGCAGGCAGGTCCAACCATCCCTGGAGGGTACCCGCATCCACCCAAACCACACTAAGGAGGAGGAGAGGGGGAACTGTACTTACCGATCGGGTGACCCTCCAGACAGAACTACTCGCCACCGAAGTGGGGGGCTGTTGGCCAAGGGACTGCTGCGACTCAGACCAGAGCCTGTTTGTATACAACCCTGCGAGATGTTTAACGCGGCCGACCTAGTGCGTAGCTGCGGTCTGCATGCGCTCGTTGGCTGGACTTGGGACACCACTGGATCTAGATTATCCATCCCGTTGCCGAGCCCGCAGTTGATTGTAGATCTTCCAGGAGAAAATGCATGGAAGAAAGACAAAAAGCAAAATTTGCTAGGACCAAAAGATCCCAGCAAGGAGGCAACATAACCCAATGGTCAATATTAAGGAGGTGCTGTGTCTGTCGATGAACGAAAGAGAAGATACATTTTCCACAGTACAATTACTAAAGAGTGGAGTGATGATTGGAAGATAATGTACATGAAGGCATCAAAGGAGAATGCCTACCTGTACCATTGGAAATCGCTACAACTATGCATATACTAGGCAATTATGTAATATTTTCCCTTCAACCAGTCTCTATTAAAGCCAATCTGGCTGAAATAACCAGAAATGATGTAGACCAGCACAATGGTCATTATGATGAGAGCTAGCTGTGGCAGCACCATTTTAACCAGCTAATATGCAGTCAAAACCATTATAATTAAAAAATACAATTTATATATGGTTGTCTCTAGTTGAGTCTAGACTTCTCTAGACAGTTGCATTAGGTATTAAAACCTCACATTCATATGTTTAAAATAAGTAGAAATGTAAAGAAAATATTCACATTCTGTTACAGGAAAATCTACAGTGTCATGAAAGTTTAGGAGATGATGGGTCAAAAGAAAAAGCAACACTTTTCCATTAGGTGACATTTAATACAAGATTTCAGCCCTATAAATGAACATCAAAGGCTTCTTACACTCTTGAGTCCCTTGTCTGAAGCTGCCATTTATCTGCTGAAACATAGACTGACACCCTTTCTCAAAAGCTGGAAGGACAATGCTCTGAAAAGCTTCTCGGTATGCCGTCTGAATTGGTATTTGAAGAGAATCTGCAGTTGCCCGACCAATGGCATCAGTAATATTCTGTAAAATAGAGATGAATATTTACAGAAAAGGCTTAACATGACTACATTTTAATAACCATAAAAAATAAAATGACTCTCTTACATAAATATCATGGTAACTTGTCTTTAATGCACTATCATAATAGATAAGTTCTGCATTAACATTACAGAATTACATGAATTTAAAAAGGTATCCCTGGAATTAAATATTCTGATTTTTGGTTTACCTGCAAAATCCTTTTCTTGGAGTACATCATGGGACACTGGGCTTCTTCCTATTCATAACAAATGGGTTAAGCTGTCACCGATAGGTGAATTGACACTGGCCAAAAAAAAAAAAGCAGGCTTCCTGCCCATACATAACTCCTCCCAGTAAAACACAGACTAAGTTCTATAGCAAGTAAGGAGGAACCATACAAAGAGGGACGGGATCTTGGTGTCCTGCGCTTTATTCCCAACAATAACATTTTACAGGTAAACCAAAAATTAAGCAAAAAAAAAAATTTCTTTAACATACACTGCCAGTCAAACGTTTTAGGACACCACCATTTTTACAGTTTTTATTTAAATTTACTTTAAATTTGCTTTAATGTCTCACTGTTATAAAGCATAGAAGGAATAAACAACTGCAGAAATCATGGAATTGTTTTCTTTAAGGCCCCTCTCACACGGGCGGACCATTCAGGTTATTAGGCGGACCTGAACGAACGCTCCATACAGATCTATGGAGCGATGGATGTCAGCGGTGACATGTCCGCTGACATCCGACCCGCTCCGATCCGCTAAAGTGTGACGGAGAAAAATCCTATTGTTCCATCCATCTGCGGATCAGATGAAAACGGACTCTACTGTCCGTCTTCATCCGATCCCCCATAGAGGAGAGCGGCGCTCTGACAGGTCGGTCCCTGCACAGTGTGCAGAGACAAACCAGTCATCTGCCTGCTCAGGGGGGATCGACGGAGCGATCCCCCGCTGAGCAAAGCGGAGCCCGCACACAGACACGTCCAAATGGCCCTGACAAAGTGTAAGCTACATTTTTGACTCAAAGTAGCCACCTTTTGCAGATATACCAGTTGAACATATTCATGGCATTCTTTCTAGAACAAAAATCAAATATTGTTCAGATAGTTTTTGTATGAAGGTAAAAAACCTTCAGTATGCAGATCCCATCTCAGCACCCCCCTAATACTTACTTGAGTACGAGAGCTGAGGTTCTTCCGGGTCTCTCCCTCCTTATTGGCTGAGGTGCAGCAGAGGATCCATTGGCTCCCACTGCTGTCAATTACAGCCAGCGAGTAGGGAGCGGAGGGCTGGGCTCTCTCTTATGGGCCCATAGCACCAGCGGGTGACCCAAAAAGAGGAGGATCAGGACTGCTCTGTGCAAAACCATTGCACAGAGCAGGCAAGTATGACATGTTTGTTATTTTAAGGAAAAGAAAACCTTACCTTTACAAATACATTAAGTCTGGAGACTGTGCTGGAGACTAGTTCTGACACAGCCTGGAGGTATGTTTTAGGTCATTATCTTGCTGTAGAATGGACCCCCTGACCAACTAGGCTTATTCAAAAGGGTATTGTATGGCTCTGCAAAATGCTGTGGTAGTAGGATCCAGAATCTCAGACTCTGGATCCAGCAAAATAGCCGATATCATCACGCTTTCTCCTCCATGTTTGACAGTTGGTGTCACACCAAGGAACCATCCTTTCACTTATTCGACAGCATACAAAAACAGTGCGTAATTCATTGGTCCAGAAGACCTTCCAGTTTTCAGTAGTCCACTGTCAGTGATTCATGGCCTAGGCATAAAAAATTTTCTTATTTTGCCATCTGAGCTATGGCTTTCTACAGCCACTTGACCTGTCAAGCCTGCACCTCGAAGTCTTCTCTTTGCAGTTAAAACTAAATCTTACTTGCTTTGATCAGTGTTAAGCTGACGTCCTGTGAGCAGTCTGTCATGTAAGCCGTTGAAACTTGTCTTCTGATTCTAGCAAAAGGACAAAGTATTTTAGGACTTTAAATATATCTTAGTGTGCACACTTACCATGCAAAAAGAAAAAAATATCCTATATCATACAGTTTGTATACAAATTATTTATTATATACAATATAAAAACAAATATTGTTGTCTGTGAAATACATTAGAGATAAGAGCATTAAATCTTCTGAGATGGTAAACACGTTTCACGTATCATCCGCTTCATCAGGACCAACAGAATTGGGTGTAATGAAAACAAATAAATCAAAGACAGTTAAAAACAAATCCTCAAATATAACAGGGGATCAAAGTAAGTAGGTATGAATCAAGGTCAGATGGAACCAATGACATCCGATTATGGATGAGCCAGACAAAACCTTGTGCAGAGATCAGAGGGAGTATATCTCACCCCTCCTTCCAGGGCTCGCAGCTGCTTACTTTGACCATCTCAGAAGATTTAATGCGCTCATCTCTAATGTATTTCACAGACAACAAAAAGTGTTTTTATATAGTATATAATAAAAAAGTATTTTTATAAAAACTGTATGATTATGGAATACTTTTTCTTTTTGCATGGTAAGTGTGCACACTGAGGTATATTTAAAGTCCCAAAATACTTTTTAAGTCCTTTTGCTACTATAGCAGGATGATACCCTAGTGCTCACACATTTTAGATTTAATGCACTCTTTTCCACAAACTCGAAGCATTTGTCTTCCGATTCTGTTGTGGATTTGAGTGTGCAAGACTTCCCGTTACATAGTCTGGTTGAAAAAAGACACAAGTCCAACTAGTTGAACTATCCCAGAGGAAGGCAAAAAAAAAAATGAATAAAGAATGATTCAAGTTGCTCCAGTAGGGGAAAAAAAATGATTTTACCGATCACCCAAGGCAATTGGATATTCCCTGGATCAATTTTACCTATAAATATTAGTATCCAGTTATATTATGTGCATCTAGGAAATAATCCAGTTCTTTCTTTAACCACTTCAATACCAGACACTTAGACACCTTCCCGCCCAAGCCAATTTTCAGCTTTCAGCGATGTCGCAATTTGAATGACAATTGCGCGGTCATGCTACACTGTACCCAAACAAATTTTTTTATCATTTTGTTCCAACAAATAGAGCTTTCTTTTGGTGGTATTTGATCACCTCTGCGATTTTTATTTTTTGCGCAACAAACAAAAAAAGACCGAAAATTTTGCAAAAAAACAAGTTTTTCTTTGTCACTGTTAATTTTTTTTGTAAATAAGTGAGTTTTCTTCTTCAATGACGGGCACTGATAAGGCGGCACTAATGGGCACTGATGGGCACCGATGAGGTGGCACCAATTAGGGGGCACCGATGAGGTGGCACTGATGATGGGCACTTATAGGCGGCACTGATGGGCACTGATAGGTGGCACTGATGGGCATTGATAGGTGGCACTGGTATGCGGCACTGATAGGCACTCAGGTGGCACTGATGGGCACTCATAGGCGGCACTGACGGGTACTTATGGGTGGCACTGATGCACACATATAGGTGGCACTGATAGGTGGCATGGATGGGCACTGATAGGTGGCATGCATGGGCACTGATAGGTGGCATGGATGGGCACTGATAGGTGGGCATGGGTGGGCACGGATGGGCACTGATAGGTGGCACTGATGGACGCTGATGAGTGGCACTGATAACACTTATGGGTGGCATTGCTGGGAATCCTTTTTTTTTACTTTTTTTTTATTAAATATGATGTGCCAATCAGTGCCCATCTGTGGGCACTGATTGGCATATTTTTGATTTTTTTTTTAACATGTGGATGGCCATGGGGGATGTACCTGGCCATCCACATGCTGGGGGCTTCCCTGGTGGTCCTGGGGGCTTCCCTGGTGGTCCTGGGGGCTTCCCTGGTGGTCTAGTGTGGGCATCTGAGGGGGGGCTGCGCTGATAAACAATCAGCGCAGACCCCCCCTGTCAGGAGAGCCGCCGATCGGCTCCCCTCTACTCGCGTCTGTCAGACGCGAGTGAGGAAAAGCCGATCAACGGCTCTTCCTGTGTACATCGTGATCAGCCGTGATTGGACACGGCTGATCACGTGGTAAAGTGTCAGACTGACACACCGCTTCCCGGACGTCAATTTACTATTGACCGGGCGGGAAGTGGTTAAACTATCTACTAAACTGGCCAGAACCACCTGGTCTATTCCACATCTCTTACTGTGAAGAAGCCTTTCCGTATTTTCCGCCAGACATAAAGATGGCCCCTTATCCTCTGTGATGACCTTGTTCACTATATGGACCACTTATGTATTTATCGATGTGGATCCTATCCCCCCTTAATCTCTTATTCTCGAGAGAGAATAAATTCAGTTCAGCTAATCATTCGTCATAGCTGAGCTCCTCCATGCCTCTCAGTTTGGCTGCACTTTCTACAGTACCCAAATATTTTTATGAACTGGTGCCCAAAAATGAACTGCATATTCCTGATGAGGTCTTATTAATGATTTGTATTGTTAGCGTTTCCTTCAGTTTACAAGTGCCTTTTGATAGCAAAGGAAGCTATACCACATCTTGGCTCTCTTTGCAATTTCTCTTAACCGATTTCCAGCCCGCCCACGCCGATATACTGTGGCAGAATGGTGGCTCTCCTGGACAACGCTGTATATATACAGGATTTTGCCCAGGAGAGCCAGAGGGCGCACAAGCGCCGCCGGAGGCACGCACGCTTGCTGCACAGCGCGGGAACCCAATGCGCGTGGCTGGCGGGCGTGATCTCAGCCAGCCATGCGCGATCGCGTGCACGAAAGCCAGCACGGGGATTTGTGTGTATAAACACACAAACCCCTGTGCCGTCAGAGGAGAGAAGACAGATCGTGTGTTCCTACAAAGTAGGGACAGCAATTTGTAATTTCTCCTAGTTAGTCCCATCCCCACACAGTTAGAACACAGTGAGGGAACACACAGTTAACCCCTTGATTGCCCCCTAGTGTTAACCCCTTCCCTGCTTGTGACATTTATACAGTAATCAGTGCATATTTATAGCACTGATCGCTCAAATGTCAATGGTCCCAAAAATGTGTCAAAAGTCACCGATCGGTCTGTCACAATACCACTAAAAATCACAGATGACTGCCATTACTAGTAAAAAAAGAAAAATTAAAACACCATAAAAATGCCATAGATCTTTCCGATAGTTTGTAGACGCTATAACTTTTGTGCAAACCAATAAATCTACGCTTATTGCGATTTTTTTTTTTTACCAAAAATATGTAGAATGTAGAAGAATACATATTGGCCTGAACTGATGAAGAAATGTTTTTATTTACATTTGAGGGATATTTATTATAGCAAAAAGTAAAAAATATATATATTTTTTTCCAAAATTGTCACTTTTTGTTTATAGCGCAAAAAATAAAAACCGCAGAGGTGATCAAATACCACCAAAAGAAAGCCATTTGTGGGAAAAAAAGGACGCACATTTTGTTTGGGTAGATCATTGCATGACTGCGCAATTGTCAGTTAAAGCAACGCAGTGCCAAATTGTAAAAAGTGCTCTGGTCAGGTAGGGGAGGCTGAAGTGGTTAAAGTGGAGCTCCACCGTAAAAAAAATTATTAAAAGCCAGCAGCTACAAATACTGCAGCTGCTGACTTTTAATAAATGGACACTTACCTGGGTGCCCGCGATGCCAGCAGCAGATGACGAGCAATCGCTCGGCTGCCCCCGCCGCCATCCTCGGTCAGGGAATCAAGAAGTAAAATGTTGCGGCTTCACTGCCCGGTTCCCTACTGCGCATGCGCGAGTCGCGCTGCGCGTCTTCACTGGCCTTCGTTAAGTTCTGGGAACTGTGTGTTTCCCAGAACACAACGGGGGGGGGGGGGGGGGGGGTTGAGCATCTGCAGATACTCTGCAGCGATCTATGCCTGGCAGTATAATACAGGTATCTGCACCCCCTCCTCCCTGAAAGGTGCCAATTGTGGCACTGGAGGGGTGGAGGAATCCGCTGAGCGGAAGTTCCACTTCAGGGTGGAGCTCCGCTTTAAGGAAAGACTTAAGGTTTCAACTGTCCTCGTGTCCAGCAAAGCTTATGTAATTGCATCTCGCCATTTTGAGAGCAATATACCACTTCCTGCAATACAATGGATTGAAAACTGGCTACAAGGACGAGTTCAGAGGGTGGTGATAAATGGGGCATACTCGGAATGGGGTAAACAGTTCAATCTCTATACCTGCGGACGACACCAAGCTAAGCAGGGCAATAGGAAAACAGAACGGAACGAGCTGCGCTTAATAACCAAAACACAAAAAATTATTAAATATGGAAATCCGTGAAGAACCCATAATAAATCCCAAAAAATATCCAAACCCTCAGCAGTATAGATACTGGACTGGATGTTTCTTACACATAAATTGTGTATCACTTGCAAGATGCAAGAAAGAAATAAGTTGCTAACCCAATAGTATACAGTAGATCTCCTCAAATTGCACCAGATATCTGCTATAGATTTAAATAAATGTTGATGATGTCTATTAGGGGTTGGCACACTTTCAAACATTTGGTGGAGTTGCCCTCCAATTAAGCAGTTTTTGGATAAGGTAGCACAAATATATATAGAATTGAGTAATTTCAGTGGAATATGAATTGAAACCCGTGATGGTATTGCTTTCAGTAATCCCTGGTACAATTTCCTTAATTAGGAAGTCATTACTCAAGTTTTTTTCTTGGTGTGGCCAGACCATGGATACCAAGACACTGGCAGTCTACCAATTCCCCAACAATTGGTGTGTTAGAAATGTGCCATTTGATGGGCATGGGGGAAAAGGTTGCAAAACAACAATGTAGATATGAAGTCTTTTGCTCAAGGTGGACCCCCTAAATCATATATATGGAAAAAGATTATTTTAGGACTAAGCTTAGTATTTGTGAGATCGGTTAGGTTGGTAAAGCGTAACAGGCCTCTTATTTGGGTCTGCATCTCTTGCTGCTTTTGGGAGTTCAATAGGGTTAAAAAGAAAAAGGAATTGGCAAATGTAAATATTTAATGATAATAATGGTTTTGTAGTCTCCCTTTTATTTTTAATTGTTATACTTTTTTCTGTTAATGAAAAATATAATAAAAACAGAACGAGTAAAGAGTCCATCGGTATTGTTCAATGAAAAAAATAAAGACAACATTGGAAGTGAGGGGAAAACTTCCCAAAGGATAGAACTAAAAATGAAATAAATGACACTACAATTCTAGTACCAGGGCAACATTACCATTTCAAAACAGGATCAGTTATGCTCCTTTTCAGTTAAAAAATTACCTTGGATTTGACAATCTTGACAACACTTTCCTTTACTGTTCCTTCCAGTGAAGTGAATTTTGCTGCAATTGTGCTACTAAGCTGCCCAGTCACTGGCTCCAGAGTTTTAGTAATGCCTTTAATACAAAGAACAAAACAACAATTTAGAAAAACAGAACATGAATAACCTGGTGGTATAGAACTTTCAAATTGTGATAAAAGGCACTTGCCATTATTTTCCTCTGCAAATCGAACTCTTTATGCACAGGAAATTTACACTCACCGGCCACTAAATTGGGTACACCTTGCTAGTACTGGGTTGGACCCCCTTTTGCCTTCAGAACTGCTTTTATTTTTCGTGGCATAGATTCAAGGTGTTGGAAACATTCCTCAGAGATCAGCAATGGCATCACGCAATTGCTGCAGATTTGTCTGCTGCTCATACATGATGTGAATCCCCCCATTCCACCACATCCCAAAGCTCAATTGGATTGAGATCTGGTGACTGTGGAGGCCATTGGAGTACAGTGAACTCATGGTCATGTTCAAGAAACCAGTTTGAGATAATTTGAGCTTTGTGACATGGTGCATTATCCTGCTGGAAGTAACTATCAGAAGATGGGTACACTGTTATAAAGGGATGGACAAGGTCAGCAACAATACTCAGGTAGGCTGTGGCATTAAAACAATACTCAAAAGGTACTAAGGGACCCAAAGGGTGCCAAGAAAATATCCCATACACCTTTACACCACCACCACCACCAGCCTGAACCGTTGATACAAGGCAGGATAGATCCATTCCTTCATGTTTGCACCAAATTCTGACCCTACCATATGAATGTCGTAGCTGAAATCGAGACTCATCAGACCAAGCAATGATTTTCCAATCTTCTATTGTCCAATTTTGGTGAGCCTGTGTAAATTGTAGCCTCAGTTTCTCGTTCTTAGCTGACAGGAGTGGCAGCCGGTGTGGTCTTCAGATGCTGTAGCCATCTGCTTCAAAGTTCGATGTGTTATGCATTCAGAGATGGTATTCTGCATACCTTGGTTGTAACTAGTGGTTATTTAAGTTACTCACTGACCATTCTCTGTAAACCCTAGAGATGGTTGTGCGTGAAAATCCCAGTAGATCAGCAGGTTTTGAAATACTCAGACCAGCCCGTCTGGCACCAACAACCATGCCACATTCAAAGTCACTTAAATCCCCTTTCTTCCCAATTCTGATGCTCGGATTGAACTTCAGCAAGTCATCTTCACCACGTCTAGATGCCTAAATGCATTGAATTACTGCCATGTGATTGGCTGATTAGCAATTTGTGTTACCAAGCAATTGAACAGGTGTACCTAATAAAGTGGCCAGTAAGTGTAGATCTCAAGCTACAGAGCAGGTCAGAAGGAGTAGACAAATGGGCCCAATAGGATAAATACTTGTTAGTTATTATATTTGCCAGTGTTTTTTTTTTTTTTTGACCTGATGGATAATACTGAGGTCACAAAAAATAAAATAGCCAGTGGTAATGAAATACCATTAAAATAAATCTCTATTTGTGGGAAAAGAAAGATAAGATAATCACTTTAACAAAGAAAACCCCTTCCCAATTCATGCGGTCAGCAAGAAGATCAGCAAAACTTTACTTATCAGTCAGAATACTGTAGCAAAAGTGATACAAAAATTTAACAAAGATGGAACTGCAACCATCTCACAGAAACGTCCAGGTTGTCCACGGAATTTAACACCTCGAAAAGGTGCGTATTCTGATGAGAATAGTTGAAGAAAATCACCATGCAAGTTCACTGCAGTTTGCTAAAGTATTAGAAAGCCAAACTGAGGTGATGGTTTCCCATGACACAATATGGCGTACACTGCAGAGAAATAGCATGCATGGGTGTCATCCATGAAGGAAGCCTCTCTTAAAGCCCATGCACAAAAAACCTTGCCTAAAATTTGCCAGGGCCGATGGTGAAAAAGAAGACAACTACTGGGAATCTGTACTCTGGAGTGATGAGACCAAGATTAATGTTTTTGGAACTGATGGCTTCAAAACTGTATGGCGTTGCAAAGGTGAGGAGGACAAAGAAAAATGCATTGTGCCTACAGTGAAACATGGTGGTGGCAGTGTCCTCCTGTGGGGCTGCATTAGTGCTGCTGGTGTCAGGAAGCTGCATTTTATTTCACAGATCTACTGCTCCAGATTGAAAGAGACAATGCTACCATCACTCCGTGCCCTTAGGCTGCTTTCACACTGGGGCGGTTTGCAGGCGCTATTGCGCTAAAAATAGCACCTGCAAACCGACCTGAAACAGCTGCTGCTCCAACGGAAGTCCACCCAGAATAAGCCGACACGCTGTAGTCATCTTTCAGCTATGGCCCGGTCAGCATGTGGTTAACGATTGTGACAAAAAAATTACAACTTCAAAAACTTTCCATGCCTCTTAATACCTTGTACTGTCTGCTTTCAAAAAAGGGTGTTTACATTTTTTGTAATTGGAATAAAAGTGACACAATTTTTTTTTTTAAAACAGTATAAAAATGTTAAAAAAAAAAAAAGGTAAAATAAATAAGGAAAAAATATGTTTTTTTAAACAGGCCACTAGCACCCGCATATGAAAACGGTGTTCAAATCACACATGTGAGGTATCAGCGCTATTGGTAGAGAGCAATAATTCTAGCCCTAGACCTCCTCTAAACTTAAAACATGCAACCTGTAGAATTTTTTAAACGTCACCTATGGAGATTTTTAAGGGTAAAAAAGTTTGTCGCCATTCCACGAGCGGGGCGCAATTTTGAAGCGTGATATGTTGGGTATCAATGTCTGGTATTGAAGCGGTTAACATATATAGATTTTTATTAGGGCTGTGGAAATTAAAGATTAATTCCTCGATTAATCGATTCATTTTTTTGATTGATCAAAATTCTTTTGATCGGTACTCACCTCTTCGCCAGCTTCCGGGTCTTCAGGGAGTTCCGTCGCAGACATAAACGTCACCGGACCCCTCCCCCTTCCCCAAGTGCCTCCGTCTGCTACCAAAGGGAAGGGGGGAGGAGTCCGGTGACATCGAAGTTCTGATTGAACGTAACGCGTACGGGGGAGGAGCTACGCATGACGTCACCCGCTGATGTCCTACGAAACTAACACAATTGTCAGCTTTACATGCTGTGTTTTTATAATCTTAATGTGAGTAGTTTGTTTGAACACAAAAATGAAATCTTATACCTAAAGTGGAAGTAAACCCATCAATTTAAGTATCAAAAAACAGTTACATTCCCAACATGCCGGGAATGCTAACTGCACATTGGTTGTGCTCTCAGTCAAACTATCAAACCATCCAATGGCTGGTGTCATAACTGATCACATGTGCAGCACCATGGCAGTTTAAGATTAAACAGGGTCAAAAATGGCAGCTTCCTTGGCTGAAAACGATAGGAGGGTTTACTTCCACTTTAAGCGGTGAGCACTTAGCTGTTTTCTTCCTACCCATGACCTGGCGTCCTTGCTGAGATCTAAGGAGACGTGAGAGAAGTTTATGGTCCATGTTGACCCTTTTGATACCCGCTTGCATGACCACCTGTTTGCACAGGGGTCCATGCCATAAGGTGAGAGTGATTAGTTAGACCGGAGCTGGAGGGATTTTCACGCTACTGTGGGAAAAAAAGTACTTTTGTCAGTGCTACAGTTTGAATTTAAAATGCATTTGTGTGAACTGTGAAGTTAAGTCATGGATTGTGGAAACAAACTAGTGTCGGGTGATTGTATATAGTGTATACCACATTTACCACTGACTAATGCAGAGTTGCAATGCAAGGAGATCAGCTAAAAGTAGTTGGATCTGTATATGCGTAATAATTAATTGAAATTAGTCGATTAAAATAAATAAATAAATAAAAAAACAGCCCTAATTTTTATTCTTAGATTTTTTTACATTCATTTATTAAGAAAAATTTTATATAAGGTCTCCAATTTGTTTTTTTTTGTTTTTTAGGAAAGGGGTCTGGTTTACTTCCCCCTCAGACTTTAGCGGGTCTGGGCTGTAGACAATGCTCCATTATTGGTATTAGTGGGAAGAGTAAAGCTCCATTGTTGGCATCAGTGGGAGGAATTATGCCTCATTGTTGGCATCAGTGTGCGGAAGAGTGCATCATCTCAGTAGGAAAAATAGTGCCCGAAGGGCCAGATAAAAGGCAAGCAAAGAGTTTGGAAACCACTGGTGTATATACTGAACATTGATAATTTATTATCCTATTTGCAGTAATACTCAACTTTTGTTATTTGTATATTTATTATTTAGGAAGGCTGTGTCCCTTCTATATTCAAATGTAACCCTAGCATGACTACATTTTATGATTGCACATTATTCTTAAGCTGGCCATAGACAGGCTGACATTTACCAGTTCAGCAGGGACCGGATACATTTTTATCTGTGTGTGGCCCTCCCTGTTTGACAGATGTGGATCATTAGATCGACTTCTGTCAAAGGGACACACTGGAAAACATAAATCAAAAGGCTGCAGTCGCTGATCAGTGTATCCTGGCAACAGTGGTAACAGTATATTCCCAGCTTTATATGCAATGTTTTACTTGATGGAAAATAGGTGCTTCACCTGCGATCTTGGAAAGTGATTATCAGAAAACGTCATTGGTCTTAAAATAAAGATCTTTTCATCAAGAATAGGCACATTCATTAGGATCAACTTTTGCATTACAAAAGGTTGCACAGCATCAAGAGAAACCCTCCCATTACCTGCATGAAAGACAGTAGTCGGCTAAGGTTACGTATCAAATTTACACATGGCTACTTGCAAAATCACTACATGTACTTTAAGTCATACCAGCCTTAGCCTTTAAGTTTCTAAAGGAATTTTTGATCCTGATGATAATTCAAGGAGAAGTAGGGCCCTGCTTTTGGCCCTACCTCTCCTGTGGGTGAAAGGAGTGCACTTAGTTCTGCAAGCCTGTGACCCATCAGATCAGCGGCTCACTCACGGCAGACCGTCCTTTAGGCATTCCAGACTCTGGAGGGATCCCGGCTTTCATGTCAGGATCAACCCAGAAACCTGACTGGCTCAAGAGCCTGAACTTGATGCTCCGGCGAGTGCTGGAAGAGCAGAACAGAGAGCCGGTCACTGACAGTCACTAAAGACAGAGAACTGAGCAATCAGCAGTCTTAGATCGCTCAGTTGTCAATCTTTAAAGCAGCATGGCAGAGATAGCTGCACCATCACACCTATACTGCATCCACCTAGATGGACTTTTCCTGGTTGTCCATTTCATTCTGGTCAACATGAGAACCACTAAAGATTAATTATAATACACTAATGCAAAAAAGAAAAAAACTCACATAATGGAACAGTCTTTTTAATTTCTTCCCGTATAGTTTTATCAAGGCGATTGTTAAGTGAGCCAGAAATTGAATGTGAAAGCTGCTGAGAAAGGTATTCTTGTAGCTGACCATTTCGCTGCTGTCCATCACTTAAGATGCGATCTAATCTTCTTTCTAAGACATGAAATGTTAAGGATGTATATAGGATTATATGTAAACACACCAACACATTACTAAGTTTATGCTAGATTGTAAAGAAACATCCACACCAGTGTGAAGGCGATGTAATGTGATCTTACATGAAGAAATCAAACAGTTTTTCATACATTTTTGGGGTCCTCCTAATGTACGTTTATAGACAAAAATGCATGTGCGTTTTTTGTCCATTGACCTGCAACTGAGAGGCCATTTTAAAAGAATTGCCATGTGTAATGCAACATACTAAACATTGCACACAATTGTGAATAGGTCCTTAGAATGGATGGGTCAGTAACACAACCCACTCACTTCGCATTTTTATTTCTGCTTTTGTTTCCGCTTTGGTAACATATTGTCAGCAGCAAAAGAAGTGATAATGGATCAAAAGAAAGCAATAAAAAAAAAAAAAACTATGTTTGCTTTGACCCTTTGATTGCCACGATGCATTAGATATTGTAATAAATAAAATAGTGTAGCACTACCCAAACAACTAAACCATGTGCTCAAATCAAAATTACTAGGACAAAATACATTTTAGTCACCTTTAGTTACATGTCTGTTTTGCAATAGTAATTTTGATTTGAGCACATGATTGGTTTGGGTAGTGCTACACTATTTTTTTCATTACTTTGATGCATTAGACATGTCACCATCTACCTAACAGGCAAGTTTTATGCTACAAATCCTTGGCAGCCAAGAGGCTAAATTGTAAAGTATACTTCAAGTTATAATGTAGGTGTATGGATAGGACATGGCTTAGCCCATTATTATTCCGGCCATTAACTGACTCTTTTACTTTTGGTAAAGGCATCTGACGCTTGCAAGGTGAATAAGGCTTGTACTGGCCGAGGAGTGCCAGAGTGGTTTGCAGTGTTTAGTTAAGTCCTACAGTATAGCACTGTTATGGCTGTCACAGCAAAAAGAAAATGGATGACACTGGGAGAGCCAGTTCTAGTGTTTTGGGTTTAACAAGCAAAGAAAGGATGTCACTACTTTAATCAAATATGGCAATTTTGTGATAGTTCCACTTATGATGTGCTCCCTATTCATCCCGTTTTTTAAAATTTTATTTTAAAAGTTAACATTTGAACATCTTATGATGTCCTTTGCTTCTTTCCCACTGATTATTGTTAAAGAATAAGTTCACCTTTGGAACATGCTACATGTTCCACCCATTTTTATGCACTGATCGCTGTACAATTATCAATCTATTCAAAAATCACAGTCTCCAAAAATAGCAGATCGCCGCCATTACTAGTAAAAAAATAAAAATGCCATAAATCTATCCCTTATTTTGTAGACACTACAATTTTTTCACAAACCAAAAAATATACGCTTATTGTGAATTTTATTACCAAAAATATGTAGAAGAAAACACATCGGCGTAAACTGAGCAAAAAAATTTGCTTTTTTTAAAAAATAAAATGGGGATATTCTAGCAAAAAAGTACAAAATAGTGTTTTTTTCAAAATTGTCGCCCTTTGTTTATAGCGCAAAAAATAAAAACCGTAGAAGTGATCAAATAGCACCAAAAGAAAGATCTATTTGTGGGGAAAAATAGGACGTCAATTTTGTTTGGGTACAGCGTCGCATGACCACGCAATTGTCAGTTAAAGCGACGCAGTGCCGCATCGCAAAAAATGGCCTGGTCATTGAGCATCCAAATCTTCCGGGGCTGAAGTGGTTATTGTATGCATGTGATGTGACTCGCTTATAGCCAGAGAAAAATAGAAAATTTGAGATGCTGACAACTTGTCTTTGTTCTTTGCCACACTTGTATGCATTTAGTAAATTTGCTATTTTGAAAAAAATAAAGGCTGTCACTAGGAGCCCAGTGGCGACGCAAGATAGGTGAATTTTCCCACAAATGAGCCAAATTTGCCTAAAGAGCAGCATGTGTACAGATATGAAGGAAGTGCAAAAAGCATGTGTCTAGGCCTATCTAGCCTTATAAAAAGGTACTTTGTCCAGATTAAGATCTGATGAAAACAGAGATAAATAGAGCCGCAAATGGAGACTGTACAGCCCAAGCTGGGCAACTTCATAGCCAGGAGGCTGTTTTGAAAAAAGCTCTGAAAGCTGATGGACGGATCGGCTTTGGGTGCCAACATTGCGGGCTCCCTAGACAGGTAAGTGTCCCGATATTAGTCATTAGACAGTACTTGTAGCTGCTGACTTAATTTTTGGAGGGGGGGCTGGAGCTCCGCTTTAAAGCTAAACCACAATATACATATAGGATGCATCAGATGACATACGTATTATGGTCGCAATAATTTAACCCCCCACCAAATTAAATAAGGGTTGTGTGTGCCCATTACCAGTAAACACACGTTTGCATTTAAACATTTTATACCTGCAGGTCTCCTGAAATATTCCTGTCAAAAACAAAATCAGTAGCATATAGAAGATGTTTAATGAACTTAATGATTCTCTTTTTAGAATGTGATATAAATGTTTTAACGGGAGGAAAAACAAACAGCCCCACAATCTAACCCCATGTACCTCAATGCATACTTAGCTCTCCAAGATGCAGTGCTTATGCCTACACTGCAGAAATCTTCTCTGGCACTGTTCCTACCTGCAAAGTACATAACCATAGACTTGAAAGGAAGCATGCTCCTACAGCAGAGATGCTAGGTATACAGCTGCATTCCAGTATTTGTGTGGTTAATGCAGTGCTGGACAACAATTCTGCATTAAAGATGTAAACTTTGAGAGAGGTCATCACAGACAGGAAAGAATGCACTGGGTTGGAGGCTAAATGACACATTTCACCATGATGGAATTCTGAGCTCGGCATACAAGCCTCTACATTAGATTTGTCACTGGATCAACTTAGAGTCCTTTAACATTTTCTGGGTAAATATTCAACCTAAATAGCAAATAACTATGCTTAGAAAGCTATGAAAAGATACGTTCTTGTGCCTGCTGTGCATCAATGACACGTTCCACATGTCCCATGATGGAACTCTGAGTTGCATCTAAATGATCAGTCAGCCTTTGCATGAGATCCTGCTGATTCTGCCGAAGTTCAGAAAGTTCCCTCTGTTGGCTATATAGGAGAGCCATCAATTCTTCATGCTGCTCGAAGCTGCTCTGAAAAGGAAATCCACAATAAATAAAAATACAATATTATTTGTCTTGTGGAAGGATTTTCTTAATTTAATCAAGACAAAACCATCTAAAAGTTGGCACCATCAAAAGGGTTTTAGGTTTCAACTTAAAAGTATAATGTATTTTCAGTACAGGGGGTCCCCGAGTTACGAACTCGTTAGGGACTGCCCGCCTGTACTTAAGTCGGAAATGTTCGTAAGTCGGCCGCGCATGCGCAGACCGACAAATACGACCATTTCCGGACATTTCCGATGTTCCGTCCAATGCCGTTCTGCGCATGCGCGGCAAATTACGGACATTTCCGAAGTTTTCCGAGGCTCCGAATGGCCGCGCATGCGCAGAACGGCCAAAACACGGCGGAACACGGCGGAAAATGGCGGAGGGTCCCCGCAGCGCCTCGTTCGTAAGTAGGGGATGTTCGTAGGTCGGGCGTTCGTAAGTCGGGGACCCCCTGTACGTACACAATTTAAGAAAAATTACATTTTTTACATATCTGTAAAATCCTTTTATTGGGAGTACAGTACAGGATGCCAGACCTAATCAAAACGGATGGGTTATATGCTGCATCTTCAGGTGACTGGACACTGGCATAGCCACTCAAAGCTTCAGACATCCTATCATATTATCCCTTTCACCCTGTAATCCTCAATTCTGTAGTAAGCAATGACATGCACAGAAAGGAGGGTTTTGTGTTCTGTACTGTACTCCAAGAACGGGACTTCACAGGTGTGTATAAAAAAAAAAAAAAAAAAAATCAAAAAAAAAATCCAGTTGTCTTTATAGTACAAGTACAGGACATTGGTCCTATACATAATGGATGAGATGTCCCAAAGCAGTAACTGAGGGGAGGGTAACCAGTAGGTAACAATTATATAACCAATGCACCTTTAAGAAAAATATCCTCAAGCTTAAATATAGCCATACCTGAGACCAATCAATGGCCTTCACAATGGGCTTGTGGCCAAAACTTGCGGCATCCAAAAGCCTGACATCCGCTCGGCAGAATTTTGCAAAAAGTATGCACAGAAGATCAGGTAGTGATGGGGTGAAGGGTCCATTCCCCTTGACGCAGAAGGTGTGGGATGAGGTAATTCGCTTTCCATTTATCCACTCATGGGATTTGAGAGGTCACTGGACAGCGAGTTTGTGTTCATGAGAGTATCTTGCTTGCTTCCACTAGATAGTTGATCTAGGCCACAGCCATGGCATTGCCTAACTGCATCCTGACTGGGCGTCTCTGCAGAAAGTGGGTCCAGAGTTGCACAGCCATCCCTTTTGCTCTGAGCTCCAGCAACCACAGGTCTGGGACAAACGTGACTCAGAGAGAGGCTAACGTTAAATAGATGTCCCCCTGCTCTTAGAAGCAAGGGTGCGCTTCTTCATTGGAAAGAGAACTTTGAGGAAAACTTGGTGTGCTTTTTGGGCCAAGACCTATGCCAAGAAGAAGGGCGGAACCTAGGCTTTGAAAATGAAGCCTGGGTAGAGTGATTAGGTGCCGTGTGTTTTGGAGAGGTGGAAGCGCCTGTGGAGGAGGGTTTCAGGACTTTCCTTCTTGTGATATCTTCTATGGATTTGTCAGGTACCTCCAAAAAAGATATGCGCCTGAAAAGGGTGTAAGGCGTCCAAGCTTTTAGCCACATGATTCTGTGCATGTGAATTGAGATTAGAGCCAGTCTGGAAATGTATCTCATTACTTGTGTTAGGGAAACCACACAAAAGAGCAGATCACAAGTTGATTGCTCAGTTAAGGTCTACTCCTGGATTATTATTATACAGGATAACCCAGGATCATGTTGGTTGTTGTACTGCCCTAGTCCAGTTAGCTGACATTTTACAGGCAGAAATCACAGTGACGGCTGGTTCTAAGTTTCTATCTGCAGAATCTTTGAATGAAAATGTTGGACAGAGGGGTGGCTGTGGACATAGTATACTGGGATTTTGCAAAAGCGTTCGACACAGTTCCCCACACACAGCTGTGTAAGGTAAAGTATACAGGCTTAAAAAGATCAGTTTGGAAATGGATAGAAAACTGGCTAAAATAAAAATTCAGAGAGTAGTGGTTAATGATTCTTACTCTGAATGGTCTAAGGTTATCAGTGGTGTACCACAACGTTCAGTGTTGGGACCTTTACTTATTGAGATCTAAAAACTGAAGATATTGACAACATTTGTAGGAACATTTTACAAACATTTTACAGAGTATTTTAGGTAAGCAAGGTAATAATCCAGGGGTTGTAGACATGCATACCAAGGTGAGATAACTAAAGGAGATAAACATAACCGGGCAATAGTTTTCGACAAAAAAGATACCTGGATGGATCCGTTTACAGTAAACCCTTAGGTTTGCAAGATGGAGCAAAGGAGAACAACAGAAGGTGGGAGGGGTGGAGTCGAGGGGAGGGAGGTTGAATAGGTAATGCGACTTCGTCCTTTTAGTAGAAGGAGGGGGGGGGGGGGGGAGTGGGCACCATGACTGATGTAGAGTCAGTTGGATGTGGGTTTCTTCACGCTGTTGGTAGCGATAGATGGAACTATTGGGTAGAGAACCTGTGGAGAGAGACTTGCGGTGCAGGTTGTATTCAAACAGCGCTAAAGTCCACTGGTCGTGGGTTTTACGTTAGGGGGGTCCCCTTGGTTAGAGGGTAGAGTTCAGTAATACGAGAACGTGTATTGATCAAGGTTGGTCAATTTTTTTGCTCGAGGGAGCGCTGAGAGCATGAAGGTTTGCCACTTTAAATGGAAGCGATCGTCTGTCCTTAAATAGTAGGAGAAGGAGCTCTCGTTTAATTTGAGCGGTATTAGGAGGATGCGATGAAGTCCAGTTTTTCAAAATGGTTCTCCGTGCAATTAGCAGACAAATCAAAGACCAGTCTTTATGGGAAGGGGGCTTGTTGGAGATTCCAGTGGTGCTTGTATGTCTTTTGGGACCATGGCAGCAGTAGGAGGTCCCAGTGTCCAAAGATGAGAAACAGCGGGTCCTTCGGTAACATTATTAGGGTTACTTTGAAAATGTAAGATAGGACCTGGTCCCAGAAAGTGGATATGAAGGAGCATGTCCAGAAACAATGGGTCAGGGACGGCCTGGGTTGGTGACAGAGGGGGCAGGAGACCTTGCTCTGTTATGTTTTAGAGGATAAGAAGGGTATGTGGGCTCGATGTGCGATCTTTAGTGGAGTTTCTCTCCATATTTCATTGGGAGTTAACTGTTGAGGCCTTGTAGAATTTTGTCTACCAGGTCTGGATCCGGGATGTCTTTTCCCCAGTTGGCTACAGATGAGGATGCCAGAGGGGGAGTGGTCTCTCGTAAAAGAGGTTTATATATGTCGGAGATTTTAGAGAAGTCAACCAGGAGCATTTGGTCTGTGATGTTTGGCTTAAATCTCTTGCAGTCCTCTTTGCATGCAACCTTTAAGAATACTTTGCATTGTTCATAATGGAAGACATGGGCTTGGGGGAGTGAGAAAGATTTAGCTATGGTTGAGAAGGGTAGAGGTCGCCCTGTTTCCGTATCACATGGAGAGGAGAATTTCGTGAGGCCTTTTTCCTGCCAGATGGTGAAGGGTTTGTGTTCCAGTTCAGGGGGGAAAACTAGGGTTCCCTTGTATTGGTAGGTGGCGTAACATCAAAGAAGACAGCTTGAGGATTTTCCTGGCTTCTCTCCAGGCAACAGCTGTATCTCTCAGCAGGAGGTTGCTCTGATAAGGAGGGGGGATTGCTTTCCATTTGCAGTAGAGGAGGGCCGCTAAAGAATAAGGGTGGGCCATTTCGGATTCCATGGGGTAGTTAGAATAGCGGGAGGATTATGATATCCAGTCCAGGCTAGTTCTCAATAAACATGCCAAGTTATAAGTCCATTATTTGGGAGACTAATCCCCTCTTAGTGTCTGGAAAGATATAATTTCTGTAAGGCTATATGTGGTCTTTTGTTTTGCCATAGGAATTTTGAAATGGCTGAATTAAGAAGCTTGATATCTGTGTTGCAGGAGAAGAGGAATAGTTTGCAGCGGGTATAATTATCTTGCAAAACTGACCATTTTTATCAGATGACATCTTCCCAGGAGTGAGAGGGGCAGATCCATCCAGTTAACTAGTGCCTGAGATATTTTTGTGATCAGCGGAGGGTAGTTGAGGTGGTATAGGGAGGAGGGTAGTATCCCAATTTTGATTCCTAGATAGGTGATGTGGGACTTTGCTACTGAAAAAATTGAGTGATGGGCCCAGGGTGGATTGGAGAGAGTGCCTATGGGAAGGATTTCGCTCTTGCCATAATTGATACAGAGGCCTGAGCAGGATCTAAATTCGTTGAATATCTTTTTGATAGTGGACATGTCAGAGGAGGGGTTGGCTAAGAATATAAGGACATAATCCGCAAAGAGTGAAGTGCGTAGGTCGTGTTCACCAACTTTAATGCCATGTAAGAGGGCTGATTGGGCTAGGTATCTGGATAAGCGTTCTAGTGCGATATTGAATAGGAGTGGAGATAGTGGGCAGCCTTGCCGCGTACCCTTGTGGAGGCAAAAATCATCTGCAAGTAGGCCTGCTGCCACCAGCCTAGCTGCAGGGGCTGTATACATGGTGTTGATGAGATGACAGAAGAGACCTGTGAATCCCAATTTTGACATGACCATGGAGAGCCCTTCGAAGCTGACATTATCAAAGGCTTTCTCCACATCTAACGTAATGATGGCATAGTCTCCGCCTGGGTTATGTTTAGCATGTTCCAAGGCCAACATGACTTTACGTATGTTTAGGGTGGCGGTTCTGCCTTTTACAAAAGCTGATTGGGCGGGATGTATCAAGGAGGGGATGATAGCAGCAAGCCTGGTGGCGATGATCTTAGATAGGATTTTGACATCCAGGTTCAGTAGTGAGATTGGTCTATAAGAGCCTGGGTCCTGGGGGTCTTTACCTGTCTTAGAAAGTAATTTAATAATGGCCTGATAACCCGTTTGTAGGTATGTGCCGCCTTGTGGAGAGTGGGTTCTGTGATATTTTGTAGGGTTTTGTAAAATTCACCAGTGAATCCGTCAGGGCCAGGGGCCTTGGAGGGGGTAAGGTTGCGGATGGTGGATGAGATTTCGGAGAGGGCGATAGGAGCATTAGGAGCTTCCAGTTGTAGGGGAGTGATTTTGGGCATGTCTACTTTCTCTAGAAAGAATCGTGCCATTTGCTTATTTATGGGGCCAGGGGCGTATAATGCTGAATAGTATTGAAGCATGGTTTTATTTATGGTGTGTAGTTTAAGTTTCCATTGGTGTCTTGTAGGGAGGTAGAATGGGTCGGGCGGAAGGGACCCTTACAAAGCCTGGCTAATAGTTTGCCTGCTTTATTTCTGAATTTGTGGAGAGTGGCGTCTAGGTGTGCCCTTTTGGTTAGTTTAAGGTCGTCTGCCCAGGTATCGAAAGCCCTCTTGGCTGCCTGCCATTCATTCCTACAGTCTTTGGTGGTCAAGGAACATTGTGCCTGATGTAGTCGCGTGCTGGCTAATTAGTATTTTGTTAAAGTGTTCCTTTTGAAGGCGGTAGCATATGAGATGATCCGTCCCCTAAGGTATGTTTGGCCAGCATCCCAGAAGAGATTCGGATCACCGATGTGGGATGCGTTAGCCATGGAGTATTAAGACTAAGATTTTTCTAAGAATTTCTGGAAGTCAGTGTTGTTGTGTAGGTAGGAAGGAAAACACCAGATTTTGGGGTAGGGCGGTAGATCAAGGTCGTTGAGCATTACCTCGATTGGAGCATGGTCAGAGATGGCAACCCTTACTTTTTAATATATTTATAAATGATATAAGGTATGGGATTAAAAGTACCACCTTAAAGGGAGTGGCTCCTAATCTCAGCATTTTAGCTGTATAAAAGACACCTATCCACATAAGCAATCAATCAGGTTCCAATCTCTCAACCATGGCCAAGACCAAAGAGCAGTCCAAAGATGTCAGGGACAAGATTGTAGACCTACACAAAGCTGGAATGGGCTACAAGACAAATTACATGTGATATAACACTTCTGCGTTTATTTTGTGTAGAGTACAATACACCCGGTTGATCCTGTCTTTAGCTATCCCTCCCATCTTCTCTGTGTCCCCACTGCAGGCTGAGATTGTGTAGACCAGCTGGTGTCCTCTACGGAGCATGCTCAATTTCAGTTCCCTTCCAAGCTGTTTATTGCCTCTCTTTTCTCATCTGTCCAGCTCACATTAACAGAGTCACACATGTGGGCATATACACAGTGGTAAATTACATTTCTGCAGCTGGACTCACCACCTTGAGCCAACTGTTTCTTTCTTCACTTTTAACCCCACAGCTTTAGGGATGGACTACTGATTAAAGCCAGGGGTATAAAACTAACCAAGCTAGTTATGTTGTGATGTTTGCTAGTCACTAGGGAGTTTATACCAGTTTTGTGAAGAAGCACTCAGGTTTACCTTACTTTTGATTTTCAAATCTATATAGAGGCATCTGCTTTGGCTGTTTATCAGGCGTGGCAACTCCCCCTGCTCCTGCTATCCATCCTCACCACCTTTGCATCTTTATCCCCTGTATTTTTTTCCTCTGCTGCAGTATGGAACTTAAATTACCTAGGAATATACTGGGCCTCAACAAAAAGTTTAAGAGATCCATATGTTTTATTTTAACATTGACAAACCAGACATCCTCTTCCTACAGGAGACACACCTTTTTTGGTAACAAAATCCTAGCCATCCACAGATCCTGCATACAACAAGACTTCCACGCTATGCTGACAGCTCTGCTAAATATTGTGTTGGTCAAGATGATAGAATGGTGACAGGGGAGCATGCAGAGCCTGACAGTGTGAGCCAGTCAGCCCACACAGATATACATAGAGGTGTGTCTGAGCAAAAGTTTTAAAATGTCTCTGTACAAGTTGATCCATGACCCTTAAGTAATGTCAACGTAAAGCGTAGGGTGGAGATAATTGGTCCGGGGAGAGAGCTTGGGATCCTGCAAGTATAAAAGCGATCCATCCATATACAGCTTCTCAAATCCAGCAGCAGCAGTGATGTAGTATACAAGTGGGAGCAGCAGCAGGTCTCTTAGTATTCAAGACGCATGTTCTCTCTTGCATTAAATCGTTTTATCAGCGAGTACTAAGGATTGTTTTTTTGTTTTACAGAACTTGAGATCCAGAGCCTACAAGAGCCAAGGGGCAGTGAGAGGATCATTGGGGATTGACATTCTGACCAGGTTGCCCTTTATTGATTAAATCCATCTAATAGAGCCGTGAACCTTATTTTTCATACAAGTTTTGACCTTTGTAGTGAGGGCTAACCGGTAAGGCGAGAGCAAATCTTTGGGGAATTCAGTGGAGTGGTGTCAATTACCAGTAGCATGAATAATGCTTACTTTGAAAACCAGTCATCTTTTTTGACTTTTGTGGACTTGGACTTTGCGTTTAATTTCCATTAGGGGTCTTTGTTATTATGTGTTTGGTGCTCCACAGGATTTTTATTTATTTTGGAAACATTGACACATTGTTTTATGAAGTGTCACAATAAATCAAAAACAATTAAAAAGCACAGTACTTATAATCATTTGCATTATTGTACTCCTAGTAATTATATTTGTTCATTTATAATTTCACTGTAACGCAATTCTTAATTTTATTATATGATCAACACAAAGTTTTTGCATATATAAACCCTGGATTTACCTTTTGCACTGAAGCTTTTGAGGTTTGTGTCAAGAGCCTAGAAAGAAACATATTTAAAAAAAAGTTAATTTTATAGTTTAGGTCCATATGGTAAATTCAAGCAAGTCATAAAAACAGGGTTTTTGTATGCCTACTCTCGGAGTCCATTGAAGGAAACCATTTTAACAACTGGGTTACACAAAAAAACTGTAGATCAGGCCCAATGGGCACAATCCCCCTCCCCTGAACACCACCCTTTATTATCAGAATGCTTCAAATTAATAGTAAAGCAGTACCAAGAGCAATGACCATAAACAAAAGAGATGTGAGACCTGTGTCCCACAATGGAGAAAGGGTTTTTACGGTAAATGCATGAATCCTGTTCTCTCTCTGGTCCATTCTATCTGTGGGGACAGGTAACACAGCAACATAGCCTAACACATCAGCAGCAAAAACGAGAACTTGCATACAGCTCATATTGCTGTCTTAACTTTATATCCATAGCTAGCATCGGAAGAGGCTAAAACATACACCTGGTAAAACTTCGAGAATGTGTGAACAGACCAGGTGGCAGTCCCTAAATCGAAAAAAAACAAGGCCTAATGCCATAATGCCTAATAAGTGCTATAACCCTGGTGAAGCTCTGTACTGAAGAACATAAGCTTAAACGCAAGTCTGATTGATTTACCTGGTAATAATGGAACTACAAGGGCAGAATGCTGGGGTGGGGGGGACATGGTATTCGCTTATGTAAAAAAAATAAATAAATAAGCGTCATCAATAGCCAGCACCATTATCCAGCCAGTGGTGGGAAATCTCCTTTTAGTAAATTGAAGCCAACCACAAGGACAGTAAGACAATTTCCTGTTTCTGTGAAAGGCCAAGACCATCTTGGGGTCAAAAGACGACCTTGGCTTCAAAACAAATTTGCCCCTGTAAAACGCTGGGAAGTGTTTCTTTTAAGACAAAGCTGTACGTTTAGACAGTTGCTTAACAAAGATGATAGAAGGAAAGAAGGCCACCTTTTGGGGTGGGTGGGGGATGTTGGGAATAAACTCATAGGAAGGTCAGAAGTCCCTAAAAGAGAATAGCTAAAGAACGCAAAGCAAGTGAAAGCTAATGTGAAGCTGGGTGACAGATTGGTCCTTGAGAGAGCAAATACAGACAGTCTGTGCAGGACCAGGGAGAATCTGCAGTTAACCTAAAAACTTACCATGGCATTCCGTGCTCTCCTGGCCCAATTTGGAGGGTTGCTTCCATGCTGGAAATGTACAAGGTGGAAAGGGCTGGAATGTGTCAATCAGCTAAGGTCGAGAAAAACTGGACATGCAGTGCATTCGAAAAAGTATTCACAGCTCTTAAATTTTTCCACATTTTATTATGTTACAGCCTTATTCCAAAATTGATTAAAATCATTTTTTTCCTCAAATTCTACAAACAATACCCCAAAATGATAACATGAAAGAAGTTTGTTTGAAATCTTTGCAAATATAAAAAAAAAAAAAAAAAAAAAAACAACAACAACTAGTCTACAGCAGAACAGAGGCTATGACCATTTTGCCCAAAACACCAGGGAGGGGCAAGTGAAGGTTCCCAAGGGAACAGTAGATTGGAAAATAGAAATCTTACACCTAAACATTAGGGATGCAAGATTTCCAAGTCATCACAAAAAGTGGAAAGGCATTTCCCCAGTTTTCCCACCTTCATGTGGAAAAGGGTTTATCAGCAGGTGAAATAAAGGAAATATAAAGGAGAGAGCACACTTTGGGTGAAGATGAAGGTGATCAAATATTGAAGGTTAAAGTGAGTAGCAGGGAATTTTTATTTAATAGTGTGGATTGAGATGACTGATTTCCAGCACAAGGGACAATTTTTGAAACGTAGATCTGAATTTTTTACATTTTTGCACATTTGGATTTTTGAAGGACAGAGCATAAATTGTTTTATGGTTTCCTTTTATGCACAAGTGTTAAAAATCCACTTGCCGACAGCAATACATATATAATGTTGTGGCTTGCAAGAGGTTTACTGGGGTTATAACTGAAGCCATCAGCCATAACTGCTGTATTTTTTTTTTCAGCTGGCGGATGGCTCTCTCATGGAAGCACTATTTACTCGGCGTAACACCATCTTTTCCCAAAAAAATGGGGGTATACATTGTGTTTTCTTTAAATCATTAACCAATTCCTGCCCACGCTATAGCCAAATGACGCTTACTTTACTGGGAGGGTGTCCATTGACATCCTCCCCCCGTGATCACGCTTCCCGCAGGCCCCCCTTAGAACTCCGCTGATCACAGGTCAGACCAAAGAGCCAATCACACTGGCCCTTTACCACGTGATCAGCTCTGTCCAATGACTTTGCTTTCCTCGCGCTGAGAGCGTGAAGAGAGAGCCAATAACCGGCTTTTGTTAAAAAAAACATCACCACTGATTATCAGTGCCGCCCACCAGTGCCGCCCACCAGTGAACATCAGTGAAAAATTACCTTTTTTTTAACCACATGCCGACCAGCTGCCGCAGTTTTACTGCGGCATAATGGCTCGTCTAGGCGAAACAATGTTTTGTAACGTCGCTTCGCCCTGTGGCCACTAGGGGGCGCGTGCGTGTACCCCCCGCTAGCACACGACCTGATGCGAATGCTCGGCAGTCTCGATCACCACCAGGCTCCCGCGATCGCTCGGGGCACAGGGAGAACCTGGAACTGTGTGTGTGTAAACGCACAGTTTCCGGTTCTCTGAGGTGATAACTGACAGATCATCTGTTTATACAGAGTATGAACAGACGATCTGTTATCTTCCCTGCACATTCCCCATCCCCCTTCAATTAGAACACAAACTAGGACACACATTAACCCCTTCACTGCCAGTGACATTTTTACAGTAATCAATAAATTTTTATTTATACTGATCACTGTATTAATGCCAACGGTCCCAAATGTGTGTCAAAATTGTCCGACGTGTCCGCCATAATGTCACAGTCCCGATAAAAATCGATGATCGCCATTACTAGTAAAAAAAAAAAAAAAATGAATAAAAATGCCATAAAACTATCCCTATTTTTTAGACGCTATAACTTCTGCACAAACCAATCAATATACACTTATTGCGATTTTTTTTAACCAAAATTACATATCAATTTTTTTTACCAAGAATACGTATCGGCCTAAACTGAGGGCAAAAAAATTTTTTTTTTATGTTTTTTGGGGATATTTATTATAGCAAAAAGTTAAAAATAATGCATTTTTTTCAAAATTGTCGCTCTTTTTTTGTTTATAGCGCAAAAAATAAAAACCGCAGAGGTGATCAAATACCACCAAAAGAGCTCCATTTGTGGGGGGGGGGGGGGGGGGACATCAATTTTGTTTGGGAGCAATGTCACACGACCACGCAATTGTCATTTAAAGCGACGCAGTGACGAATCGCAAAAAATGCTCTGGTCTCTGGGCAGCCATATGGTCTGGGGCTTAAAGCGGAAGTCCCGCAATTTTTTTTTTTTTAAAGTCAGCAGCTACAAATACTGCAGCTACTGACTTTTAAAATAAGGACACTTACCTGTCCCAAGGTCCAGCGATGTTGGCACCTGTCCCCGTGAGCTTGTACGCAGAAGTGAACGCATACGTAGGCCACATTTGAAAACTGTGTTCAAACCACACATGTGAGGTATCACCGTGAACGTTGGAGCGAGAGAAATAATTCTAGCCCTAGACCTCCTCTGTAACTCAAAACATGTAACCAGAAATTTTTTTTAAAGCGTTGCCTATGGCGATTTTTAAATACCTAAGTTTGGCGCCATTCCACGAGCGCGTGCAATTTTGAAGCGTGACATGTTGGCTATCTATTTACTCGGCGTATCTTCATCTTTTACATTATGCAAAAAAATTGGGCTAACTTTACTGTTTTTTTTTTTTTAAAGCATGAAACAGTATTTTTTCTGAAAAAAACGTGTTCGAAAAATTGCTGCGCAAATACCGTGCGAGATAAAACGACCGTCATTGTGTTCTCTAGGGTCTTTGCTAAAAAAGCAAATAATGTTTGGGGGTTCTATGTAATGTCAGGAGAGAAATGTCAGAATTGGCCCGGGTGTGAAGTGGTTAAACTTGTAAACAAAAAGTGCCAGAAAAGGCTTGATATTCAAGGGTATATTTTTAGGTTGATCATTTACAGTGCTGCACTATATTATGCTAATAATTTATTGCCAGGTTCTGCACCTTTGGGGTTCAAGACTTTTTGAGCCTGAGGGGAAAGCCTTCCGATGTATTGGCAACATAGCAGAAACTGTGCGGTAACTAACACACATTTCTGAAAAGATAAAGAGGAAAAGCTTACAAAACTGGTCCTTGCCCTTCTCCCTGATTGAAGGTGAGTTCTCTTTTCCTGGTAATGTCCTTGATGACCTTATATATAGGTTTCATTAACAGCTGTGCAACACAAAAAAATGCCATCATTTTATTCTACAGGTGCTTTGCTTTAAGAAATAGTATTATGTTTTGGGGGTTATATGTAATCTTCAGGCAAAACTGACACAGTTTGACATGTATGCAAGTCAAAAAAAAAATTAAAAATTGGACCAGCAGCAAAAGGAGTATTAGATTTTAATTGAAACTTACTTGTTATCCTTAACAGATTTCATGCAAGACTTTGGTGAAGAATTTGGAGATATGCTGCTTTTCCACTCCTTTACAAGCAACCTTGGACTCTGACCTTTTCCTCCAAAGCTGCCTATAGCAGTTGCCAAACTAGCCACTTCTTCATCATGTTCACTGAAAAAAAAAAAAAAAAATTATAAGAAAACACTACTACACTTTGGCATAATAATTAATTACAAAATTTAAAGCGGAGTTTCACCCATATTTTGTACTCCTCCCCATCCTGCACTAATGTGTCCAGATACTTTATTTTTGTGGGAATCACTTACTTTAGACAGGTAATAAACAGCCAGACACAAGCAAAAAAGGTACACTTTGCAAACACCCATAGCTAGCCCAAAACTCCCCCGTATGGTCAATGCACACAGGTGTTCAGTTTTTAGCTAGCTTGACTGACTGTTACAATCACTGGGACACCCCAAAATAATAAAATAAAGGGGTTTTACCTACCCATCCAGGCGCAGGGCCACTTAGAAACTAAAGGGCCCAATTTTCACCCTTCACGGCAAGTTCCTGTCACTTGGACCTTTAAGGACTGGGTACCATTTTCATGTTTAGGGTCCCCTCCCTTGGACCTATACAGCATTCTGCAGGAAATGCCTTAACGCTGTAGGGTCCAGAATTTTCACTCTGCAGGATCCAGCGCCAGGAGGCCACATTACAGGCAAAACCTTGCAGGGTCTTGAGTCTTCTTTGCGAGGCTCGGGTACCATTTAACGAAGCATAAAAGCCTGTGTCAAATGGATCCAATTGGTCAATCCCTTGATTAATTTTGGAACCATTTATGGGACTAGAGACCTGGAGCTCAAACAAATCGTGCCATCCACCTTGTACACACTGGTAAAAAATGAAAGTACTTCCTGTATGGGAGGGGTTATATAGGGGATAACTTACTATCTGAAGACCTTTGGTCTATCAGTGTCCATTTACCTGATGACGTATAACCCAGCTAGTATTGAATATTAGCCTGACTGTGTCCCATGATGTATGAAAAAGGAAAAACTTTTTTGCGGAAGGGAGTTTAATAAAACACGTGGCCACTCACTAAAATTAGAAGAAAAGAGGTTTAACCTTGAACTGCATAGAGGTTTCTTTACTGTAAGTGTGACAAGGATGTGGAATTCCCTTACACAGGCGGTGGTTTCAGCGGTGGACTTTGATAGTTTTAAAAAAAATATTAGCTAAGCACATGAACGACCGCAGCATACAGGGATATACAATGTAATAATGCCCTATACACACACATATATGTTGGACTTGATAGAGGTGTCTTTTCAACCTCACCTACTAAAGTATGCAACTATGTAACTGTAATTTTGACCAGAACACCACTTTAAGTCTACCCGAAGCCCATCTTTGTTTTTTTCCAGTTTTTGTAATGAGTGGCAAAGTTCTAGCATCCTTGTTTGTTTTTATCGATATTAATGTTCACACTAGGAACACCTGTCTTCTCCATTTGTCCTAGATCCAAAATTGGGATTTGTTACTACAAGAAGTGAAGGGAAATATCCAATTGAACATAAAGTTCAGGCAAAAACTAACTCTAATCCTGCTCTCTGACAGATTCTAAACCTAATCTATCCAACCCTGCAAGAATTATTTATTCTGCAGCTGATCTGGTACGGTTTCGAGCGGCGGAAGCTGCGTGCAGGAGAGGACAGACAACGGCTTTGAAATGGCTGGGAAGTGAAGTCACCCATAGATTTACTATGGGGCTTCCGTTGGCTGCCTCCACACTGAAGCCACTGCTGGCAGCTGATGCTGGGACCTGACCGGATCGGTTTTTGCTTTACAAGGTTACATAGATTAGGTTTAGAATGTGGCAGAGAGTAGGTTTAGCGTTACACTAAAAAATAATAATAAAAAAAACAAGACATCGACTTAAACCTCAAATGAAAAATAAGTTAAGAAGTTAGCATTCCCCAAGTAACAGGAATTTTGACTTACCTGTAAGGTACACAGGACGCAGGCAAAGTATTCAAAGACCCTGGAGTTATAGACGCGTACCTTATAGTAATTGGACACTGGCAAGCATTTGAAGAAATGCCCACTCCGTGTATCTTGATTTGAAGAAAACAATTTAGATTAACAATTTAAATAAAGGGGAGGGAGACCTGTGTATTGTACTCCAAGGTTAGAACTTACAGGCAAGTCAAAATCCCTCATCGTAAACCACACAGTACATAACAGAGACTGAGTATTCATAGACCTTGGGACAGCCCTAAGCAAATAATGAGAAGGGTGGGCAAACAACTAGGCAAACAAAACTGTGCCACCAGGCCCAACAATAAGGGTCAAAAAGACCCAACTTCAGAGTGCCTATGCAATAACCTTGGAACCAAAAGACGCATTTAAAAAGAGTGTACATCCTTCTGGAATTACTTTTTAACAGCATGAGCAGAGGACTGGGTGGTGGCCTTAGAAAGCGGAGCTACAGAGGCCTGGTGATGAAATGCTCAGGAAACTGCCACCTTAAATGGCAGGAGATTTGTCTATAAGGGTGTAAGCTCTAATGATTGGACTTCTCTATCCCGTGATAGTGGACTTGGAAGAAGGACATCCCTGGGCAAAGTCAGAATATGTTGAGAGAAAGGCAAATAGGGAATCAAACTAATGGAAGCTGTAGCTTTCAGGTAGACTCTAATTGCTCTAACTCAGTCCATGCAATGGAGAAAGATTTTCTTTGGACGTATAGAAACAGGGCATAAGGATGGTAGGACTCTGCCCTCACTAAGGTGGAATGTTGCTGCCATCTTGAGAATAAAGGATGGTCTTGGGCGTAAGACGACCTTGTCTTTGTAAAGAGGAACAGTTCCTTACAAGACAGCGGCCAACTCAGACACGTCTGACAGATGTGAAAGCAAACAAAAGGGCTCATTTACAGGCAAGGTCACCTAAGGGATGTCTGATGGAATGAAAGGGAGACTTCTGCAGAGCAGAGAGAACTAAGTTTAGATACACAGGGTAGCACAAGGTGCTGCAATGGGGGCTTAATCTGAAATATGTCCATGAGCCTAGGTTCACACTGCTGCGGGTATGAAATCGTGTGAGTTCAGTCCAACTTCGGGGGCGATTTCACTAACATCTGAGTGATTTCATGTACAGATGTACATAGACATCACACCTGAAGTCGCCAAAGGTAGTACAGAAACTACTTTTTGAATCGATGTGGCAAAGTCAGCGTCGCACCGATTCTGATGGTGCTATTTCCGGCAATACTTGCCGATCTGGCACGCAATTTGAAGTTTTTGCAAGGGAGAGTGAAGCCAGAGGTCTTTAAAGAATGGACAAGGCTGAAACTGATCTTTTTGAGTGCTACCACTTCAGCCCCGAAAGATTTGGCTGCTGAATGACCAGGCCATATTTGGCAATACGGCACTGTGTCACTTTAACCACTTGCTGAGCACCGCCGATCGTCCCCCCCCAGTTAACCCTTGCACCCTGACGCCAGTGTCACTAAGCTATCTTTTTTCTGATCGCTTTATTAGTGTCAGGGGTGACGTTAGGTAGCCAGTTAGTTATTTAGGCTCACCGGCAGCTTTTTATAGCGTGAGGTACCCCCATATACTACCTAATAAAGGTTTTAACGCCCTGATTTCCCCCTAGTTAACCCATTCACCCCATCACCAGTGATCACTGTATAAGTGTTACGGGTGACGCTGGTTAGTTTGTTTTTTATAGGGTCAGGTCACCCGCCGTTTATTACCCAAAAAAAGTGAAAAAATGGGGAAGAAACTGCGCTATGGGTTTTGACAAAGTGATCAAACCAACCACTTACTAAAGGTTGAATTAACAACCAAAGGGCAGCAGCAACTTTACCGTGTACAACAGTGAAAGATTATAGGAAAACAAAAAAGCTGCGCATACCAATAAAAACCTTAATATGTGAAAACTCACTGTGACTTGGACCCCTTGTAAGGGGAAACACCCGCGTAAAATAAATACAAATATAGTGTCTGTTCAATCTGTCAGCTGACAATACCCCATATATTGGCATACAAAAAACACCCAGTGGTAGACTTATCAAAGATGGTGATATCTTGAGTGAACAACATAAAGTAAAGAGTGAAAACATATGTTAACTAAATAAGCAGAGGCATCCACACAAAAACATTCATGTGATAATAAAGATTCAGGTGAAAAAATTGATAATTGAATGGAAAAACAGTCCAGTAAAGGGTGCATTATGGTTCAAAAATAATAAACACTTGAGATCGTGTGTTTCTTTTAAAAAAGAGTTCCCAAAAGTGACCATCCAATGGTGAAATATTTTCCAAAGCTGTGAGGCTTGCCAGAAGTACCACCACCAAAGAAAATTGGCCGCTTACCAGAGATATGTGACCCCCCGTCACAGAGGGTCAAACAAGCATTGGAATGGATTATCTCCACTGGTACATCAGTCTCCCCGAATGCGTTTTCGTGATACCTCACGTCGTCTGGGGAGAACGACGTGAGGTATCACGAAAACACGTTCGGGCGAGCGATGCACTGTCACCACCTTGATTCCATTACTTGCTGCAGTTTGTTGTTCTGATCTATCACTCCTGTCTTTAAGTGCAACCGGCCGGTGCACTGGACATCATTGGTCGATTATTCATATCTCAATGCAAGTTCTTATGTTATTTTTTAAAATAAACAGTGACGTTGTTACACTATGGGAGCTTTTTAATTCCTTTACATGATGCTCATGCCCTGCTGATATCCGGAGGGATACATATATACCTACCCCTACTGGTGGTTACAACTTTGGAGGGAGACTTGGAGGCCTATTCTGGAACCAGAGTCTGAAGCAAGCGGGGGGAGACTGATGCACCAGTGGAGATAATCCATTCCAATGCTTGTTTGACCCTCTGTGACGGGGGGGTCACATATCTCTGGTAAGCGGCCAATTTTCTTTGGTGGTGGTACTTCTGGCAAGCCTCACAGCTTTGGAAAATATTTCACCATTGGATGGTCACTTTTGGGAACTCTTTTTTAAAAGAAACACACGATCTCAAGTGTTTATTATTTTTGAACCATAATACACCCTTTACTGGACTGTTTTTTCCGTTCAATTATCAATTTTTTCACCTGAATCTTTATTATCACATGAATGTTTTTGTGTGGATGCCTCTGCTTATTTAGTTAACATATGTTTTCACTCTTTACTTTATGTTGTTCACTCAAGATATCACCATCTTTGATAAGTCTACCACTGGGTGTTTTTTGTATGCCAATATATGGGGTATTGTCAGCTGACAGATTGAACAGACACTATATTTGTATTTATTTTATGCGGGTGTTTCCCCTTACAAGGGGTCCAAGTCACAGTGAGTTTTCACATATTAAGGTGTTTATTGGTATGCGCAGCTTTTTTGTTTTCCTATTACCCAATAAAAGGTTTAACCCCCCGATCGCCCAGCGGATGTTATTAGTTAGGTTTTAGGGTCAGTAAGTGTCTGCGTTGCCCCAGGCAACGCCAGATTAGGGCCAGTAGTGCCAACAACCACGCACGCAGCATACACCTCCCTTAGTGGTATAGTATCTGAACGGATCACTATCTGATCAGATCTATACTAGCATCCCCAGCAGTTTAGGGTTCCCAAAAATGCGGTGTTAGCGAGATAACTGCTAGCACCTGTATTTTGCCCCTCCGCCCAGCGCAGCCCACCCAAGTGCAGTATCGATCGATTACTTTCACTTACTAAACACATAACTGCAGCGTTCGCAGAGTCAGGCCTGAACCCTGCGATCGCCAACAGTTTTTTTTTTTTTTTTTTTTTTTAGCATTTGATATAGTTGATGACAGCTTAGGAGCTTTTTTTTCCTGTGAGTCACTAGTGTACCAGTAAATTTAGAGCCCAAAATGGCAAAATTTTAGGTACACTAGTGAAGAGGCCTACACGTTTCTGAGCATGACAGATAGGGAAGAGGAAGTCACTCATCTGTCAGTTTTAGGCTCAGAATACGATCCTGTCGACGACAGCGGCTCCATGACAGATAGCTCTGACTACGGAGTTGTGGTCCCTGCCAAGGTCAGGCGTACCAGACCCCGTTGTTCTTCTGCTGTTCAGGTGCAAGAACTGCAGGGCTCTTCTGAGAAGTGCTAGTGGCGGTCATCTTTCTGGTAAACTGGCAAGCACCAGCGGCCTAGTACACCCTGGTCGTACATCCAGCACTGCAGTATCACGAGGTGATGTGGCGAGTCCCATAAGTGAAGATCAAGCTGGCGAGGTGGCAGGCACAAGTAGTGTCCTGCTGCCACCAAAAAGAAACACAGGCCCGTCGTGCCCATAGTGTCCTTCCTGCAGAATTTGCCAATACTGATTGGGAGCCCACCACTTCTGCAGCAACCGTACTTCCCCCATTCACTGGCCAACCCGGAATTCAGTTGATTTTACATCACTTGATTTTTATTCACTGTTTTTCACAGAAGATCTCTATAGATCTATTGTGGACCAAAGTAATTTGTATGCTGGTCAATTCATCGCCGCTAATCTCCAGTCGTCCCTTGCCAGAGATTGGAAACCATGTGTAAAGTTTGATGAGGGAATGTCCCCCCCTTCCCACCGTCTGCCATGGTTTTCTCTGGCTCTCCTGTCCCAACAGGGAACCTGAGAATGCAGCCGGCGGTTCCGCCAGCTGACCATAGAGCTGATCAGAGACCAGAACGGCTCCAATCATCTCTATGGCCTAAGAAACTGGAAGCTACGAGCATTTCATGACTTGGATTTCGCCGGATATAAACAACGCCATTGGGAAAGCATTTTATCACACCGATCTTGGTGTGGTCAGATGCTTTGAGGGTAGAGGAGAGATCTAGGGTCTAAAAGACCCCAATTTAAAAAAAAATTATAAATAAATAAAATTTTTAAAAAAAAGGTGTACTTGTCACTACCTATTGCCATCATAGGGGATATTTACATTCCCTGAGATAATAAAAAAATAAAAAATAAATTAAAAAAGGAACAGTTTCAAAAAAAGAAATAAATAAAAAAAAATAAAAGATAAAAGCACCCCACCCCCTCTCACAAAGGAGAACGCAAGCTTCGATCTGGCGTCATATGTAAACAGCAATTGCACCATGCATGTGAGGTATCACCGCGAAGGTCAGATCGAGGGCAGTAATTTTAGCAGTAGACCTATGTAAATCTAAAGTGGTAACCTGTAAAGGCTTTTAAAAATGTATGTAGTTTGTTGCCTCTGCACGTTTCTGCGCAATTTTAAATCATGTCGTGTTTGGTATCCATGTACTCGGCCTAAGATCATCTTTGTTTCATCAAACATTTGGGCAATATAGTGTGTTTGGGGGTTCAAAGTAATTTTCTTCCAAAAAAAAAAAACCTTAGATAGACTTACCGGTGACGGTATTTCTACGAGCCTTTCAGGACAGCACCTTGGAGAGCGCAGCTCCGCCTTTACCCAGGAAACACTGCGTGACAACGCCCCTTTTTAAGATCAGCTGCTTCCACCATGCCTTCAGTTGTTACCGAGAAATACTCCGACATGCTGGAAAATATAAGCAGACAGTTACCATGCCCTATAATTATACATTATACATCATAACCTAGGGAGGGAAGTAGGCTGCTGTCCTGAAAGGCTCGTAGAAATACCGTCACCGGTAAGTCTAACTAAGGTTTTCTCTCTTCGCCTTTCAGGACAGCACCTTGGAGAGGATAACCGAGAAACTTACTTCAGGGTGGGACCACTGCCTGCAAAACCTTCCTCCCGAAGGATTGGTCTGAGGCTGAGAGCAGATCCATGCGGTAATGCTTTATAAAAGTTGGGAAACTGGACCATATGGCAGCCTTACAAATTTGCTCAGGCGATGCTCCGGCCTTTTCTGCCCATGATGCCGCTACTGCTCTGGTCGAATGAGGCATGATTCCTTCTGGAGGCTCCAAACCTAGAGAGGCGTATGCTTCTTTAATAGCTTGCTTTAGCCATCTTCCAAGGGTGTTTTTGAAAGCTTTACATCCCTTGTGGACGCCCTCCATTAGAACAAAGGGCGAGGATGATTTTCTAAAATCCTTTGTTATCTCCAGATACTTAAGAAGACATCTCCTGACATCCAGGGTATGGAAGGCTTCTTCTCCTGGCCCCGACGGTGAGGGGCAAAATGTAGGGAGAATAATCTCCTGTGCCCGATGAAATGCAGAGCTCACTTTCGGTAGAAAGGCTGGGTCTGTTTTTAGGACTACCCTATCTGGTAGGCATCTCATGAAGGGCTCTTTGATTGATAGAGCTTGTAACTCGCTGACTCTACGGGCTGATGTTACTGCCACCAACAACACAGTTTTAAACGTTAAAAACTTAAGTGATGATCCTTCTATGGGTTCAAACGGAAGCTTTGTTAGCCCTTGAAGAACCAAAGATAAATCCCATTTGGGAAAAATAGTCACAGATCTAGGCTTTACTTTAGCCATAGCTCTGAAAAAAAAACGAATTATCAGGGGCTCCCCTGATAGGGTTCTTTTTCCCCCAAAAAAACTGATAAAGCCGCTACCTGCGTCTTGAGCGTACTAGCTGCTAGGCCTTTCTCCAATCCTTCTTGAAGAAATTCTAGAACTGAAATTGTACTAGACGAACTAAAGTCTTTTCTGGAACACCATGTATTATATACTTTCCAGACCTTAAAATAAATGTCTGTCGCCTTCTTCCTACTTGCAAGAAGGGTAGTAATGAGTTTTTCTGATAGGCCCTTTTGTCTTAGGATTTGTTCTTCAGAAACCAGGCTGTTAGGTTGAGAAACGCTGGATCTGGATGAAGAAACTTGCCCTGACTCAGTAGATCTGACCTGTTTGGTAACTTCCAAGGAGGTTTTACTGAGAGGTTCATTAAGGTTGCAAACCACTGTCTCTTTGGCCAATAAGGAGCTATCAGAATTAGTTCTGTGGATTCCAGTCTGAGTTTGGCTAATACCCTTGGAATCAGTGAAAATGGGGGAAAAGAGTAGGACAGCTGGAAGTCCCATCTGTGGGCCAGAGCATCTATCCCCAGAGCTTGATCTGTTCTCTGGAGGGAGAAGAACACTGGTACTTTTGTGTTTTCTTGTTTTGCAAACAGGTCCACCTGAGGACAACCCCACCTCTTGGCTATTGTCTCGAATAGATCCCGATTCAGAGACCACTCTGCTTCTCTTACTTCTCTCCTGCTGAGGAGATCTGCCAAGGTGTTTTCCGTCCCTTTTAAGTGGACTGCCGATAGGGAGGCCAAGTTGTTCTCTGCCCATCTCAGTATTTGGCAGGCTAACTTCAACAAAGTTCTGCTTTTTGTGCCCCCTTGTTTTGTTAGGTATAACACTGCCATCATATTGTCCGACAAAATCTGGACATGCTGACTTCTTAGAAGTTCCTGGAAGGACAGAAGACTCAGATGAATAGCCTTCAACTCTCTCCAGTTTGATGACCTTCTCGCTTCTGGCTTGGACCAAATCCCTTGAATAGTTTGTTCTTCCAGGTGGGCTCCCCACCCCCATGCGCTGGCATCTGTGGTCAGCCTTTGGGTTACTGGGAAGGACCAGTGGAGACCTTTTGAGATGTTTCTCTGGTTCCTCCACCACCAGAGTGATCTTTTTGCTCTTACCCCTATGACAAACTTTTTCTCCAGAGATTCCTGGAAAGACCAATTTGCCAAAATGTCCGCCTGTAGCGGGCGAGCATGCAGTCTGGCCCACTGTACTGCGGGGATTACTGCTGTCAGTAGACCCAGAGCCGACATGGCTTGCCTTACTGAGAACCTTGAATTGGACTGAAGTGCCTTCAGAGCTGACTGCATCGTTTCTATTTTTTCTTGGGGTAGAAATATTTTCTGTTCCAGTGAGTCTATTTCGTACCCCAGAAACCTTACTCTTTGAGCTGGCTTTAAGTTGGACTTCTGAATATTGAGAAGCCAACCCAAGCCTCTAAGCTGTGCTTGAGTCACTTGAAGGTTGACTTCCACCTGACTTTTTGAGTCGGCGAAAAGTAGCAGATCGTCCAAGTAGGGCACTATTGGGATCCCTTTCAGTCTCAGGGGTTCCAACGCTTCTGCCATCACTTTCGTGAATACTCTGGGTGAGGAGGAGAGACCGAATGGCAGGGCTCTGAACTGTAGATGCCAGATCTCCCCCTTTTCCAGATTGACTGCAAGACGCAGAAATTTCTGGGACTGGGGTGCTATTGGGATATGGAGATATGCATCTCTCAAATCGATGGAGGCCATGTGACACCTGGGGGTCAGCAAGTTCTTCACCGAAAAAATCGTGTCCACCCTGAATTTTTTGTACTTTATGGACCGATTCAACAGCTTTAAGTTGAGGATCAGGCGGAATTTTCCCGATGGTTTCTTGACCAAGAATATATGGGAATAAAACCCTTTTCCTTCTTGCCCCTCTGGGACCTGAGAGATGACATTCTGTTGCATCAGCTCTTGAAGAAGAGACTTCATAGCCAGAACCTTCTCCTGATCCCTCGGCAAGTTTGTTATGAAGAACCGACTTGGGGGGTTTTGTAAAAAACTCTAGATTGTAACCCTGCTGGATTATCCCTAGAACAAATGGACTTCTTGTTGTTTCTTCCCAACTAAACAAGAAGTCCTGAAGCCTCCCGCCTACTGGGAGCTGGTCATTCTTTGTTTGGTCCTTTTCCTTATCGGTTTGTCGAAAAGGACGAAAATTCTTCCTCTGTTTTCTGAGGAAAAGCTTTCTTTTTGTCTGCTGTCCTATCAAGTACAGTCTCTAATTCTGGACCAAACAACAAGTCCCCTGAAAAGGGAATCCACATAGTTTCGCTTTAGAGGCTGAATCCCCTGACCAGGTTTTAAGCCAGAGTGCTCTTCTTGCGGAATTGACCAGTGCTGATGACCTGGCAGACATCTTGATGGACTCTGCCGAGGCATCAGCCATATATTTGACGGCTTTTAAAAGAGTAGGGAAGGACTCTAATAATTCTTTCCTGGAGGTACCTGCCACCACATGATTTTTGAGTTGGTCTAACCAGCATTCCAAATTTCTGGCCACAACTGTGGCTGCCTTTGCAGGTTTCAGATTGGCTAAAGAAGAGTCCCATGCTTTCTTCAGTAGCCCATCTGCTTTTTTGTCCATAGCGACTTTGAGAATTCCCATATCCTCAAAGGCTAAGTCCGTCTTTCTGGATACTTGAGAGAAGGCAGCATCTATCCCCATTCTCCTCAAAAGGGAACCTCCTTTTAAGGGCTTTAGAGAAGAACTGTCCTTTCTCTGTCCTTCCACTCCTTTTTAATGGAGTCTGTTAACACTTTGTGTACAGGAAAGACTCTATGCTTGACCTCATCCAGCCCCTGGTACATTTTCTCATGTACTGTGAGGACTCCTCCTTCACTAAATCCGCAATGCAAGATCTGCATAGGGATTTGTTTCAAATCTTACTTTATTTCATTTTCACATCTTGACAAACATAAAACTTTGCAGTTACATGTATTATACAGGCATTTACAGTTGTGTCTGTTTATAACTCCATAGTTTCTTATTCCTGTACTTTTGCGTATTAGTTATATAATGTTGCTATTACTTTCATTCTTACTCCCCATCATATGTCATTAAAACTTATCAAACAATCTATCATACTCTCTTCATTCATATTAGTGTCCAGTAGAGAGAAAAAAAAGAAAAAGAGAGAAAAAAAAAAAAAAAAAAAAAAAAAAAAGGAGGGAAAAAAAAAAAAAAAAAAAAAAAAAAAAAAAAAGGATTTTAACAAGGTCTCTCCCGTCCTCCCTCCTCCTCCTCCCCCCTCCCTCTCATATCGTCCGCAGCAATAAGGACGACATCCTATAGTCTCTCCATTTTTGCCAAGTTTCGTTTATGTGATCTTTGGGATCCTCTTCCTTTATAATCCTCTCTTCCAGTGAACGCATATCATCCATTTCTATGATCCATTCCTCAATTGAGGGTGCTATATTGTTTTTCCATTTCCTTGCTATTACTGTTCTAGCTGCGGTTAAACAGTGTTTTAGTATCCCTTTTCTTATCTTTTTGATCGTACCTGGTATCATTGATAAAATAGCGATCTTTATTTCTGGTTGTATGTTTATATCTGTCATCTCGCTATATATCTTAAATATTTTTTCCCAGAATATGTACACCTTTGGGCATAAAAACCAGATATGTGACATAGTCCCGGTTGCTTTTTGACATCTCCAACAGGTGCTATCATTTTCTACATTAATTTTATACAGGTCAATTGGGCATTTGTACCATCTCACTAGTAGTTTGTAGTTTCTTTCCTGATGTCTATTGGATAGAGACATTTTGTGTGTTAGTAAAATTGCTTTGTCCCATTTCTCTCTGGGTATGGCCTCTTCCATCTCCTGTTCCCATTTTCTTACATATTTTAACTCTTGTGTGTTACTGTTTGAAATTAAATATTTATATATGTTGGAAAGATTATGTATGGGTCTTTGTTCTTGTAATAATAATGTTTCCAATGTTGTGGGTGTTCTGTCCAATATTCCTGTTTTCTCAAGAGTATTTATATATTCCTGAAGCTGTCTGTGTTGTATCCATTTGTGTGCATGTTCTCTACCCATGTCTTCTAGTCGAATAAGTTTTTTGTTCTCCATTGTTTGTACTATTCTGATGTTGTCTTTTTTCTCCCATTTTAAAAAGGTTCTGGATTCATTTGCTGGGGGGAAATCGGGATTGCCGAAGAGGGGTGTCATTGGGCCTATATATGATGACCCTATTCCCCTTTTCATCAGTCCGTCCCATGTTTTCAGTGTTGCTTCAATCAAAAATGGCATTTCTTGTCTTAATGGTCTATTCTCTTTTTTTATCCATGGTAGTATTTTTAAATTTATATTCATAATTTCTTCCTCTAGTTCCACCCATTGTTTAGTTCCTTTATTATGAAACCAATCCAGAATCCTAGTGATCAGGGATGCCTTAAGGTATGTGGATAAATCCGGAAGAGCCAAACCCCCGTCTTTTTTAGATCTTATAAGTGTTTCCCTGCTGACTCTTGCTGGTTTACCCGCCCAGATGAAGCTGCCTATCAGTTTTCGTAGAGTATTCAATATGTTTTTGAGGGGAAATATTGGAACTGTTTGGAATATATATAGTATTTTGGGAAGTATGTCCATTTTTATAATATTTATACGCCCTGTCCAAGAGAAAATTCCTTTGTTGTAGTTTTGAAGTAGTTTCGTGATTTTTTGTATTAGTGGGACATAGTTGTTTTCTTGGAGTTTTCTGATGTCATTGGGGATAAATATTCCTAGGTATTTAATAGTACTATTTTGCCATTTAAAAGAGAAATTCCTTTTAAGAGTATCAACAGTGTTTGTAGTAAGTGAAATGTTTAAGGCTTCCGTTTTATTATAATTAACTTTGAAGTTACTAACTTCAGCAAAGCGTTTGAATTCTTTTATTAGATTGGGTAGCGTCATTATGGGGTTTGTAATATATAATAATAGATCATCTGCGTATCCTGAAAGTTTATATTCCTGATCTTTTATTCTAATTCCTTGTATATCCTTATTTATCCGGATTGCTGTCATCAGATGTTCCATAGTTAAAACATATATCAGTGGGGATAAGGGACATCCCTGTCTGGTTCCGTTTCGTATTGTTATCGTGTCTGATAATTCCCCATTTGCTCGAATTTTGGCCGTTGGATTCTGATATAGAACCAGAATCTTTTCTAATAATCTAGGGCCAAGTCCCCATTGTTTCAATGTCTCTTCAAAGAATCGCCATCCCACCCTGTCGAACGCTTTTTCAGCGTCTACTGCCAATAGACAGGATGGGATGGCGTGTCTTTTCGCATATTCGACTAATGTCAAAGTTTTAAAGGTGTTATCTCTCGCTTCTCTTCCCTCCACGAATCCTACTTGGTCTAAATGTATCGTTGTTGGTAGTTTAGGGGTAAGCCTATTGGCTATAACTTTAGAGTAGATTCGGAGATCTATATTCGTCAGGGAGATCGGTCTATAGTTTCCACATAGTGTATGGTCTTTATCGGGTTTGGGTATGAGAGATATATATGCCTGCATACTTTGTGATACAAATGGCTGAGCTATAGATACAGAGTTAAATGTGCGTTTTAAAACTGGGATAAGCAGGTCTTTGTATAATTTATAAAAGCGTGGGGTAAATCCGTCAGGCCCTGGGCTTTTACCTATTGTCAGTGAGTCTATTACTATTTGTATTTCCGTTTCTGAGAATTCATTCTCAAGTTGTTCTATATCGCTATCAGGTAGTGGTGGTATCGGGGTTTCTGTTATGTATTGTTTTACCTTTTGGTCAAGGTCTTCTAGGTTTTGTTTTGTTAGTCGGTTAGGTAGGTTATATAACCCAGAGTAAAATGTATGGAAAGTTTCCATAATCTTTTTGGGATCATACGTCAGTTCCCCTGAGTCTGTTTTAATTTTGGGAATTGATGTAGTTCTTGTTTGTTGTTTTAAAGCTCCAGCTAATATTTTACCTGGTTTATTCTCTTGATGGTAATATAGGGCGCGATTTTTGTCTCTAATTCGAAGTGATTGTTCATTCAATATCGTTCTCAACTCTACTCTTTTATCCGAGAGGACCATTAATGTTTCTCGTGTTGTATTCTGTTTATGGTGTTTCTCTAATGCCGAAATTTCTTGTATCAATTCTTTTAACCTATTGTTTTTCATTTTTTTTAATCTAGACCCATGTTTAATAAGGAGGCCCCTTATTATACATTTAAGGGCTTCCCATTGATTTGGGAGTGATGTATTATCTTCTATGTGGTCTGATGTAAAGTTCAATATCGCGGAAGCAATTTCAGTTCTACAGGATTCATCAAATAGTAAATTATCATTTAATTTCCATGTACCTCTAGGCATACTTTTATTTATTGTATCTATAGTTAGGTAGATGGGTGCATGGTCTGACCATATGAAATTCCCTATCTCGGGGGTAGAGGTTGTTGCAATCGCCGAGGAGTTTATCAAAAAGTAGTCCAGTCTATGGTATGTATCGTGTACCTGGGAGTAAAATGTATAGTCTTTTATACTTGGATTTGTTATTCTCCATATATCTATTAGTTGGTATTGTTCTAGTAGTTTTTTAAATGCTCTATTCTCACTTTTCTTTTGAGGTCCTGTCTTTGATGTGGTATCCATATTTCGATCTAGAACAAAATTGAAGTCTCCTCCAATTATGATTGTCCCTTCTGCTTTAATCATCATCTTTGTTAGTAGTTGAATGCCTGTTTTAATTTGATCTATATTTGGTAGATAGATATTAATAAAAGTGTATATCTGTCCGTATATATTCAGCTTTAGCAATAGTGCTCTGCCCTCTCGACTTGTCCATTTTTCTAAAACCTGATGAGGTATTGAGTTATGAATTACTATTGAGACCCCTCTGGATTTTGAATATGGGTATGTATCGTGGTACCAGTTGGGATATTGTCTATTTTGTATGTTTGGTAGTTGATTTGTACGGAAGTGCGTTTCCTGGAAGAGAATAATTCCTACATTTTGTTTCTGGAGAGAATATAAGATTTGTGATCTCTTAGATGCTACATTTAGTCCCCTTGTATTGAAAGAACAAATTTTAATAGCTGTCATATTTCGACAATAGGGGGTCTAGAGGAGGGAAGAGGGAGAGAGCAAAGGGGGGGGGGGGGGAGAGGGGAAGAGGGAGAAGGAAGGAGAGAGAGAAAAGAAAAAGAAGAAAGAAGAAGGAAAAAAAAAAAAAAAAAAAAAAAAAAAAAAAAAAAATTTAATATTTTTTATTCTTTTTAAAAAAAGCTTCTCTTCTGTAGTTCACGTTCACTCGCACTAAGAGTCAAATGCTCTTTGGTGTTCTACTCACTTGAGATTAAAACTTTCATACTTTATCATTCTCTAAATGACTCGTTGAGTCTACCCTTACAATGTAAGTTCCCTATTTGGGGGTATATAGGGATTTCCTTAGGGTTAGGACGTGTCCCTGGTCTGGGAATAGTTTAGTTTAAATGATGTAGGATTTTAATGGGTATTTTAATCCTACATCTTATTTATCACCTTCATGAGCTATTATTATTGTGTTACTTATGTTTGTTCTCCTATCCTCTTCCCCTCCCCCTCCCCCCTCACCTTTGAAGTTATATTTGAAAGCCGACAGTTTATGTGGTATATATACGTCTTTTCCATTCTGTTATTCCATTGTTACAGATTGGTATTTGGGTTGTTTCCCATGGATACAATGTGGTTTATTGGTGCATAATCTATACAGTTTATTTCCTCTGCTCTTCGTTGTGGGGATAGAGTGGGCAGAGAGAGAGAAGGAGAGAGAGAAGGGAGGAAAAGGAGAGGGAAAAAAAAAAAAAAAAAAAAAAAAAAAAAAAAAAAAAAAAAAAACCTAGAAGAAAAAAAGGGGAGGAAATTTTCTCTCTCTCCTCCACCCCACCCACTCCCTCCCCTCCGCAGAGGGTCGTTTTTTTTTGGAGGGCAGAGGAAGATTGAATCAATTGTATCCAATGGGGGCAAACCAATTTCCCAAAAGCCCACAGCTCATAAGTGTCCATTTTTCAGGTACATTACAATTTATACATTTTTATCATATTTTCATTATATTCTGACATATTATATTTATAACTCTATGCATTTAATTTTGAGTCCCTGTTACCCCATTTTTCTCCCCAAAAAAAAAAAAAAAAAAAAAAAAAAAAAAATTTTTTAAAAAAAAAAAAAAAAAAAAAAAAAAAAAAAAAAAATTTTATAAAATAAAAAAAAAAAAAAAAAAAAAAAAAAAAAAAAAAAAAAATTTTTTTTTTTATTAATAAAAAAAAAAATTTAAAAAATTAAAAAAAAAAATTAAAGAGGGGGGAGCGCCTAGGGGGGGCGGGGAGGCCAATTCTTTTGGAATCTCCCCAATCCCCCTTGTTCTCCTCCCTCGTTCCATTTCCCCCTCCTCTAGAGATGTGTGTGTAAGTAATAGATTATAAATTGTGTCTGGTGTGTCCGTGTCGTGTATATATAATATTAGTGTACAGGCATGTGATCGGTGTATCCCTTTCCCTTCTACCCTTCCCTCCCCGGTCCTATGTCCGCCCCCAAAAATGTGAGTCCTTGTGTAGATGTGGTAAAGTTATGTGATGTGTTCAAAAAAAAAAAAAAAAAAGATGTGCCCCTATTCATACTCAAATGATTCTGGTCTTTTCCCTGATCACTTCTAATATTAACATTATTTCCTCTTTATCTATTACATATCCGCAGTGTATATTGTGATGGTTACTGTTTGTACCCTATTCCTAAACCTCCCTCTTTTCTCCCTCCCCTCACCCTCCCATCTCCCCCTTCTCCGGAAAAAGAAGGAGAGGGGGAAAAAAAAAAAAAAAAAAAAAAAAAAAAAAGGGGAGAAGGGGGGAAATTATGTATCTCTTTCCCTTCTCTTTCCCCCTCATTTCATTCTGAAGAGATTTAATATATCTGGGCCCACAAGGGCAGTTCTATCAGAGGGAGTCCCAAATGGTTGAGGAATTCTTGTAGATCTTCAATACTCCGAAACACCGTCTTCTGGCCTTCTTGGTACACTATTACTTGAAAGGGGGATCCCCATTTATAAAGGAATCCCTTCTCTCTCAATAGCTCCAGTAGTGGTTTCACCGCTCTTCTCTTATTTAATGTATGTTTAGATAGATCTTGTAAGAATATAAGTTGAGCTCCCTCATACTTGAATTCCCTTTGTGTTCTTGCTGCTATCATTATATTTTCTTTGGTTTGGAAAAAATGTATTCTACATATTATGTCTCTAGGTCTCGTTTGATTGGGATCTCTGGGTCCTTGAATTCTGTGTGCTCGATCGATCTCTATTGCTGTTGTCTCAGGTTGTTGTAATAAAATATTAAATATATGTTGTAATATTTGTTTCAGATTCTCGGTGTCTACTGATTCTGGAAGTCCTCTTATTTTTATATTACGTCTATTCTTATTCTCGAGTTCATCTGTGGAGTCTCTTATTTGTTTTATTAATCGATCGTGTTCTATTATTTTTTCTTCCAGGGTAAGTGTTTTCTGGTCGATCGTCAGGATTTTGGCATCTATGATATTCATATGCTCTTGGGTGTCTATTAAGGATACCTTCAATGAATTTATTTGTTCTTTATATGTAGTCTCTAATCTATAGACATAATTATCCATATCCTCTTTAGTTGGTAGTGATTTTAAGTGTGTCTGTATGTCCCAGTTGGGATTGTTTGTTGATCTCGTTGTGTCCATTATGGGATATTGTGTACTCCCTATGGGGCTATTGTTGAGTGGGAGCTCTGGGCTCATACTGGGTGAAGCAAAATGCAATTCAGTGGAAGTCTCTGCGTCTTGTTGTGGCGATATTAATGGCAGTTTGAAAAACCCCTTTATATCTGAGTTCTGTGCAGAATGTGGCTTAATCTGATTTTTTGTTGTTCCACCTGTGGATCCTCTCTTTGTTTTCTGAGTGTGTGTACTTTTTGGTGGCATCCTTATAGAGTTTTTATCTGTTTCAAAGTAGTAGATGGAAAGCAAACAACCAAAAAAAAAAAAAAAAAAAAAAAAAAAAAGAAAAACCTTTTCCTCTCAAGAGAAGTGTATATTCCACTGATCATATATTCCATATATATATGGAATGTTGTTCTCTTGGGTAGTTGTAGGGGTCTTTCTTATAACTTTTTTAATCTGTCTGGTGGGGAGGTATCTCCCGGGTTGCACTATCTTCACCCCCAATTTAAATCCTTTTTTAGCCGTCCATTTTTCATTAGGTTAAACTTCCCCTTTTTTTCTTGTTTTTTTTTTTCCTTTTTTTTTCCCTTCTTTTCAAAACTCTTTATTGTGCTCTGTATTCTTTGCTAACTGTCAGCAAAGTTTATCAGATATACCAGGAATATCTTTAATGGGTATTCTGTACAGTTATGTGATTATTTAACCCTTTTACGGTGAGGTCTTTCTCTCTACAGGAGGGTTATATTTGGGTGTTTTTCTGCTGGTTTCTGTAGGTCCCACTACAGTGTAGGTCCCACTAGAGTGACGTGACGTTTATGCCCTTAATACCCTTTATTATACAGTTATTCCTTTTCAGTTTTTATGTCATAACACATATCCAAAGGGAAAAAGAAAAAGGAAAAAAACGGGGTTTTTTTGTCGGTCCCCTCCGCTTTACCTTTAGTCTGTAGGGTATATGAGATAGGGTACTTATCTGCTGGTTCTGTTAGTCCTGCACAGTCACTCTAGGGATTCCCTGTGGAGACCTCCGCTTCATGTAGTCTTCACAGCGGTGGTTGCTGCAACATTGATCTGTTGTGTTACCTTCCCAGGCAGTTTGGTATCTCCGCGTGCGACGGGCCGTCGAATCCACACGGTTTGTATGGCGTGTATCTCGTTCGGTATATCCCGGCTTCGGCCGAAGGGGGGTCTTTAGTCAGCACTCTGGGGACGCCTCGTTCCCATCACTGCAGATAAGAGATCGCTGGGAACTTTTTCTGTCTCTCTTGGGATTATATCCCAGCGCTTTTCTTGGAGCCTTTTCACCGCTGTTTGCGCTTACCGCCAGCCAGCAAGCTAAGCTGCAGAGAGTTTGAAAAGATGTGTCCTTCAGCTGTGGTCAGAGCAGCATATCGTCGGCTTAGGGAGGGTAGGTGGGGATCATCTGTAGCTCATTGTGGTCAGCTGCAGGTGGTTTCCCAGACCTAGGAGGAGCTCCTTCGCTACACGTCCATCCTGTTCAATCCCCTTCCCCCGCCGTCCGGGATTCGGCGCCGCCATGCCGAGGCCTGGCATGGAACTCTCGTTTCTGAGCACACCCGCGGCCACCCGAACGCACGGGCGAACGACCTCCGGCAGTCCATTACTCCTGTGAGCCGACGAAGGAAGGGAACACCGGAACACCTACCCCATCGTTCGGGAAGGTGCTGGGCTGGTCTTTGCGAACGTAAGCATAAGGCACTGCCAAAACCCTCGTTTTTTCCTTAAAGAGAGCGCAGCACCCCTGGTTCCCCAGCAGTGTTCCACCATGGCGGAGGAAACACTAAAAACTGAAGGCATGGTGGAAGCAGCTGATCTTAAAAAGGGGCGTTGTCACGCAGTGTTTCCTGGGTAAAGGCGGAGCTGCGCTCTCCAAGGTGCTGTCCTGAAAGGCCAAGAGAGAAAATGTTGTTTTCATGTAAACAAAAAGTGTCAGAAAGGGCTTCGTCTTCAAGTGGTTAGTGGGCGATGTGCGACATAAGCTTCTAAATGTTGTGCATAAAATGCCAGGACAGTTCAAACCCCCCCCCCCCCCCCAAATGAACCCATTTTGGAAAGTAGACACCCCAAGCTATTTGCTAAGAGGCATGTCAAGAACATGCAATATTTTATATTTTGACAAGTTGCGGGAAAAAGACAAATTCTCTTTTTTTGCACAAAGTTGTCACTAAATTACATATTGCTCAAACATGCCATAGGCATATGTGAAATTACACCTCAAAATACATTCTGTTGCTTCTCCTGAATACGGGAATACCACATGTGTGAGACTTTGGGAGCCTAGCCGCATACGGAACCCCGAAAACCAAGCACCGCCTTCAGGCTTTCTAAGGATGTAAACTTTTGATTTTCACTACTCACTGCCCATCACAGTTTCGGCCACTTTCCAACAAATATCAAAAATATCTGCGTGGATGGGTCACTTGCAGGCTGGGCTTCAATCAGTTTATCCCCAGCAAAAGGACCAGATATGGGGCTAAACTCCACAAGTTTTATTAAAGAGCCACAGGGTACACCTATGCCTCCCATGTTTATAAAGGAAAGGACACCCATCTGAATCACCCTGATAGCCATGAATATATCGGATCAAGTGGAAAAGTCGTTTGGGAGCTTGTATATCCACTCCTTGAAAAAGGATTATAATCTATATGTTAATAACTACACGCATTTGCCCTCCTTTTTTTTTATTATTAAACGTTTATTTCCCACAAAAGTATACAATTTTCTAATGTACAAACATTTTTCTTCGTTCAGTACAATCATGCCACATACAATATATATAGGTAACACAAAGTTCCCGAATGATTACAGACTGTTGCTATGTAGTAGTGCATTTTTTTGTTTTTTGAAGTATCAGCATACTTTTTCAATTATATTGGCTTAAGGAGAGTGGTATATATGACTCGGGGCCCAGCTGGGCGGTACATGACAGAGGGAGGTGTATTCGGTAGTGCTATACACGTGTCGGATGCATTAAGCCAGCGGTCCCAAACCTTGTTATATTTTGCAGGGCACCCTCTATTAATATAGATGAATTTTTTGAAGGACAATGTAATGTTTACGTAAGTCTTCCAGTCAGACAGTCTGGGAGGAGCCTGCCTCATCCAAAGTTTAGCAATTGTTTTCTGGGCAGAGAATAGTGTCTCATGCATAGAAATTTTTGTATATTTGTCAGCGTCTGGGAAAATACCTAGTAGGCAAGGTTTCCCATCGTGTTTTTATATTATGGGCTATTTTCTTTGACGAGGGAGTATGTAGCATGTTATAGATTATTGATATTAGTTTCTGGGGATCATCACTTTTGACAACATCCATTATAGGATTGTGGGCGGGACCAGGTATCCATTCTGGGAATTGGGATTGAAAAGCATGTCAGACTTGTAGGAATCGGAAAAGCATGCGATTCAGGAGAGTGAATTCTAGTTTTAATGCATCAAAAGTTTTTAATGCGCTAGTAAGTGTGAGGTAAAAAATTCCACTTCTACACCAAGCCTCTGAATCTCAGAGTTCTTAGAGTGCTCCATTATGCCAGATGGGAAAGTAGTGGTTATGTAAGGGTATATCTAGTTTGATCGAGGCCAGTCTCCATATCTTTCTGTAGTGGGTTAGGAGGGAATTATGTTCTTTTTTTGGTAATATTTCCGATGCCTGCTGCTATGGCACAAATAAGGTCTGTTGTAAGTTGGGCCCAGGTAGGGCATAGGAGTGAAGTGAATCACTTCCTGTCCGTCTCATCTATATGGAACAATTGACATAGTTGGGATTCTAAGTAGTATAGAGTGAAGTCTGGTAAGGCCATACAGGCCAGATCAGTGGGGTTTTTGAGTATTTGCCATGCTAGTTTGTGCCCATTTTTCCCCCAAAGGGTTTGAGAACTGCATCTATGGTTTTAAAATATTTTAGTGGTATATATACAGGGGTGTGCCATAATATATATATAGAATTTTAGGAAGAAGTATCATTTTAATGAGGTTGATGCGACCTAGTACCCCGACAGGGAGGCATGCCCATATTTGTGTTTTGGATTTAAATCAGGGCGAACAGTGGGTTCCACATTTAGAGAGACATAATTGATCAGTGACCTAATTATGCTCACCCCCAGGTATCTCATAGTATTGACTTGCTGTAGGCATAATTGTGTCTGTAGTTCAGTTTGGGGAGCAAGATCAAGTGGGAGAATTTGTGACTTGAGCCAAAAAGTGTTCAATTGTTCACAGGGCTTCAGCCAGGGAGGGACTTGAATCCTCTAGATATAGTAGTGTGTCATCCGCATACATGCTTATTTTTTTATTGCCTACGCGTAAGCCCTGTATCGATGGGTTGCGTCTGATAGATATTGCTAGAGGTTCTGAGGCCAAGGCATATAGTAGGGGGGATAGAGGGCAGCCCTGTCTGGTGCCTCTGGATAATTCAAAGGTATCTAACTGCCATCCATTAGCCGTTATTCTGGCTACTGGGGTCAAAGCCATATTGTGCCAGGCATTTCCACAAGTACTTCCCCTCTACCGAGTCGAACGCCTTGGCCATGTCGAGCGTTACCACTACCCCTTCTCCAACATTATCGTGATTGGCTTGCATGTTTATGAACAATTTTCTAAGATTGAATGAGGTGTTCCTGCCTGGCATGAAGCTAGCCTGGTCTTCATGCACAAGGGTTAGGATAACCTGATTAAGGTGCAGTGCCAACATTTTGGCCAATATTTTGATGTCCACCTGGAGCAGGGAGATAAGCCTGTATGACTCGGGTAGGCCCAAATCCTTGCCCGGTTTGAGGATGAGCACTATAACAGCCTCCCTCATGGATGCTGGCAAGTCTCAAATATGTGAGTGTAAAGGGTAAGCAGCTAAGGTAGGAGAGTCTCACTGTATTGTGAATAGAATTCGATGGGTAGTCCATCAGACCAAGGTGACTTGGATCTAGCGAAGCTGGCACTTGCCATCGCCTTGGCTGTTAGTGCCTCAAGTGCTTCTATCTGGGTTGAAGTCAGTTATGGGAAGGTGAGTTCTTCTAAGAAGCGATCAATGGGTGTTAGATCATTGGATGTAGTGGTGGCGTAGAGGGAGCTTTAAAAAAAAAAAAAAAAAAAAAAAAAAAAAAAAAAAAAAAATAAAACTTGTAAAATATTGTGGTTAGGCTTCATGTACACGGGACGTTTCTCAACCTCTCCTGAATGCTGAAACATCACAGCTAGTAATCCACGTTTAAAAACGTGTGTTTAGCAGCATTTACAAGCCGCGTTTTGCAGCGTTTGCATCAATAGCGCTAACTAAAAATAACCTCAGGAGACCCTCCCAAATGATTAGAAAGCACTAAAAACAAGTATTTATTAACTATTATTAGATGTTATTTTTTGGTTGGTTGGTTAATATGGATCCCATGATGAGCATGTGTGAGGAAATGCTCCTAATGTTGCTTTTGCTGAGGCTCCTAAGGATGTAGAAAACTGCATGAGAGGACCAGAGTTTGTTGCTACTGGACACATCCCATTGGTGGCTCAACACATGTCCACAGGATACTTTCTAATATCTACGTTCAGCTGCGTAATTACCCAGAGAATTTCTTTACATTTTACACGCATGTCAATTGCCACCTTTGACGTTCTCTTGTAAAAGGTTTGCATGGACACCAACATGAGGAAAAGCGTGCCACCAGAGGAACGTCTGTTGGTGACTCAAATTCAGCATCAAGTAATGCAAGTCGTGTTGTGTACAGCATAATTGGCCGATGAGGGGAATAACACACGGTATATCAAGCTTGCAGGCAGTGATAATTGAGTTGTTGGTGTATTTTTAGCATTTTCCAGGCTCAAAAGTAATAAATAAAAGTCTCCCTTTAAGTCTCCCTTTAAAAACGCCTCTAAGCGAAAACGCGGGTACCCACATTTAGCCGCATTTGGCACTTGAAATGCCTCTAAACACAGCTTCTGAACGCATTTTTTTGGGTTCCAAAAAAAGCCTCTAAACTCAACTGCCTAGAAACTACTATAAACAAACCTGTGTACATGTACTGATAATATAACAGAGGAGAGTTCAGAAGCAGTTGAAAAAAAAATGCACAACTGCTCCTAAAAAGTCTGTTTACCAGCAGCAGTGTACATGAGGCCTTACTGCTGTAGGTTCAGTTACCATCTCACCCGATGGGTTCCGAAGGGAGATCACTACTGGGGGTATGTCCGCAATGCGAGCCATGTACGCTAAAAGCTTTCCCGCTCTCTCTCCCTGTTCAAAGAGTTTGTCTAGAGAAGAAAAACTTTCTTCTAGACATCACATATTGCAGCTGGTTAACTACTCTAGATTGCAGTTTAAGGTGGGAGGCTTTATCAGGAGTTGGGTCAATCTCATACTGACGTTCTGCGAGGGAGAAGGGGGTAATTTGGGAGGAATTTGTACTGTTTTGGCTGGTTAGTGTCTCAGCCTGGGTTCACACTTTTGCGAACACAGACATTGCATGCGATTCACGCACACACACTGCTGTGCCGATCACATGTGATGTCTGTGCAATGCGAGTTCTGCCATACAGTTGTATGGCGGAACTTAAATTAGATTTGCATAAAAAAAAAAAAGGTGCAGGGACATTTTTTTCACCACACTGGAATCAGATTGCATGGGTGTTTACACCCATGCGATCTCATTTCCGTTCCGAATCCACAGTTCCCACTGTAATCTGTGAACCGATCTGGGGGTGTCACCAACATTTTATTGACAGCCCTGCAGTGGTTCGCAGAGGACAGTGTGAAATGTCGGCGGGAGAGATGTGATGCAGGAACTGGCTGGTTCCCGCATTGCTATAGTGTGAACCCAGGCTCAAGAAATAAGATAGGCCGTCAGAACATCAGGTATGATCAGTTTTCAATTATTACCACCATAGCTTGTAGACTAACTTTTACACAGACCAAATAATATACACTTATTTGTGTTATTTTTACCAAAGCAATGTAGCAGTATAACTTTTGGCAAAAATTTATGAAGAAAAATTACTAAATTTTATAACAAACACGAAACAAGAAAAACGATTTTTTCCCCCAAAAATTTTCAGTCTTATTTAATTTATAACCCAGTGATGATTAAATACCACCAAAATATTTCATATGGGTACAAAGTTGCATAACTGAGCAATTGTCATTTAAAGTAGGAGAGCACTGTAAGCTGAAAATTGGTCTGGGCAGGAAGGTGGTATAAGTGCACAGTAGGCAAGTGGTTAAATTACCCTTATTCATTCATGAAATTAAGGATAGGAAATTATGCTACAGTAACCAGGGGGAGGGAAAAAAGAGGACTAGAGGAACCATATGCTGAGGAAAAAAGGAACTTTGTGCTGGAGGACTCAAAGAAGCAAGAAGCCATCTGGAAAAAGATCCTGGAAGAGGACCCCTTCATAAAAGAGAAAAGAAAATAGGAAATGTATCTAGGGGATCTAGGGGATGACACTAAACCTTTAACCCAAGTAGTTTGACACTTTAAAAAAAAAAAAAAATGTGATTACTTTTATTCCTATTACAAGGAATGTAAACATCCCTTGTAATAGGAATATGGCATGATCGGACCTATTTACAGTGAGATATGGGGTCAATAAGACCCCACATCTCACCTCTAGGCTGGAAAGCCTAAAATAAAAAAAATAAAAAAACGTTTTTTGAATGCAGAGGCCGGGCGTGATGTCATAACATCGTGCCCGACCTCCAAACGATTATAGAGACAACGGCGACCATCTGGTTCGCAGGAAATCTCTATGATCACCATCCGGGGGCCGGCGGATTCTGTGTCTGACTCACCGATGGAAGCGGTGAGTCGGAAGTAGCACCGGAGGGGGGCGGGAGACGTCCCCTCCCGCCGCCTGTAAGAACGATCAAGCGGCTGAACAGCCACTATGATCATTCTTATGGTGCAGGGTATCGCTGGCTGAAAATGCCGATATCTAAATAAGGTCAGTAGCTGCAGGCATCATTCAGATATACCCCCGGAAAGTCAAGGACGTCCCAGGACGGCCCTCCGGCACGAAGTGGTTATTGATTCATACTCTGAATGGTCTAATGCCCCGTACACACGATCTGATTATCGGACGAATGATCGTCTTTTTTTTTTTTGCATGCTAATCTCACGTCGAATCTGAGAAGTTTACTAAAGTCACGAACATTCTTGTACGACAGAAGAAAATTCAGAAGTGATGTCATTTTCGAACGACCGCTTAAACGAAAATCATACGATGTGGCATCGTATGAAAAAAATTCCCGTTAATTTCCGATAGCATAATATCGGATGAACTGTCCCAACCGACTCTTGAAAGCTCTGTACCAACGATCCGATTAACGTACGATTGATTTGAATATTCCCCTTATGTTTCCTATTTGTGTGATACTGAAGCCAATTGACCTGTGATTGCTGTTAACTAAATTGCCCCGTATTTCCACATCCGTGATCAGGTCTGTATTGTTGGTAATCAGTAGATCCGGTAACACTTTATTTCTAGTTGGTGCGTCTATCATCTGACCCATAAAATTGTCCTGTAAGACATTTAGGAACTGGCGAGCCTTAAATGAATGCGCAGTTCCCTCCACCCAGTCTATGTCTGGATAATTAAAATCCCCCATTATGATAACACTTCCCATCCTTGCTGCTAATCCAAATTGCGATAGGAGATCTGTCTCCCCTTCCTCCCTCAGGTTAGGGGGCCTATAGCATACTCCCGGTATTATTTTCCCCTAAGCGTCATCCCTTTGGAGCTCTACCCATAAGGATTCCACCTCTTCCCTAGCTCACTTAGTGATGTTATCTTTCACATTCACTTGTACATTATTCTTGATATATAGGCATACCCCTCACCCTTTTTTACCCTCTCTATCCCTGTGATAAAGGGTATAACCTTGAATGTTTACCAGCCAATCATGAAAGCTGTTGAACCAGGTCTCTTAAAATCACCACAAAATCCAAATCATCGTACAACAGTATCTCTAGTTCACCATCTTGTCCGCCAGGCTCCTGGCATTGGTGAACATGCCACGTAATTTAGACCGGTCGCATATTAGCCTCTTATTGGGTGTTCCGAGATAGCAACCAGGACTTGCTACTATACTTACCTTGGGTTTATGTGCTTTGGTCAACCTACCACTAATGCCACCAATACTACCCTCGGGAATATGTTCCGCGCTGACTATCCATACCTACCATGAACCCTCCCCCCCATCACCTAGTTTAAAAACCCCTCTAACTTTTTGTCCATCTTCATTACCAGCCGATTTGCACCCGCCTTATTTAGGTGCAGTCTGTCCCTACTATAGTACTGGTTATCGACTGAGAAGTCGGCCCAGTCCTCCAGGAACCCAAACCCCTCCTTACTACACCAGCTTTTCAACCACTTGTTTACTTCCCTAATATCCCTCTGCCTTTCTGGTGTGGCTCAATGTACCGGTAGTATTCCTGAGAATACTACCTTGGAGGTCCTTTTCCTCAATGTTGACAGGTCCTCTATTTGTGGGGCAATCGGGGCACATTACTGTACTGCAGCACATTTTTATTCCTGATCTCCTCACATACTGAGGAGGAGAACCTGGAAAAGGCACTACAGCCGTTTGTTGACACTTGTGACCGGCTGTGATTGGACACAGCCGGTCACATGGTAAAGAGACAATTTCATTGGCTCTGTACCCTGATCGGGGATGGGCTGTGTCCGAGGGACACGTGTCATCCACGATCGTCACGCATAGCCGGGTGGCAAGCAGGAGCTGCGAGAGGCCCAGAGGGAGGAGATGCTCCTGCCGGCGTCATATTACTATGGCAATGGTAACCACTCTCCAATGTTATACAAAAGAGCATAGATAATACATGATTAAATTCAAAACTAAAAACGCACAGTAAAATCATAAATCATGATCTTAATGTCCAATAACACACATAGTAAGTAGGCAAAAAAAATATATAAAAAATCCACTATTAATACAGGAATAGATAAATAGATAAGCAAATAAAGGGAAGATACTGGTCCATTCATAAAAGTGGTTAATAACCCATTCACAATTTAACCCATGAGGTATTCTTGTTTGAAGTTGAAATATCCAGTAGACTTCCCTTTTACACAGCAATTAAAAAGGTGTCACCACCCCTCTTATGGGACACTACTGTTTTTTAACGACTTGTATAGATACGACAGCCAGATCACCTCCATGACAATCACTGTAATGCTTAGCTACATTGGTTGAATGAGGTTGCTCCATGCCATAGAGGTGATCATGGAGGCAGTCCCTGAGCCTTCGAGTCATTCTAGCCATGTACTGGATTTGACAGTTTACTCCCACCTTCACGGATGGGGTCCTTAGGGACTGTGTCATAACGGTGCAGATCGCCAATGACCTGTATAGCACCTTAAGATGAACTACACCTCACTGTACTGCTGTACCAAGGGCAAGTTCCATCGCAAACTTCAGTGCAAAAGGCAACATTACAAGCTGCAACCCATATGAGGCAAGTTCTGGGTAATGTCCCCGAGGTGGATGCCAAGGTGCACCGATCCGGATGCTGTAGATGGTAGCTGCAATGGCTGTAGGCAGGAATTGGAAGCATAAGCCAGAACCCCTCTCTCAGTCCTAATGGCCCATCCAGGGACAATAACAAAAAACTGAGGGTTGCTGGGGGTGGGAAGGGTTTTATAGGATGTCCCACAACAAGGTCATTGCATATAACCCATGGTCTATGAATTACAGTTCCTGTGTCCTGTAAAGGAGTATCTAAACCAAAAACAAAACTCTACAGTCTCTCCCATCCTTTGGAACTCAATCCTGAAATCTCTCAATCTTCTACCCTGTCCACCTTTAGGTGATCCGTGAAAGCTCAACACTTTAGGAAAGTAAACCCTACCAAGAAACTTTGCTTTTACCTTTTCCATCACCTCATCCTCCACAGTTACTATCTTACCATCCCTTCATGTTTGTAAGCACTCTCAAAGGCCCACTGACCCTTTTATCCACATTGTATTGCAACTGTACAATTTCCCTTTGTTTTATAAAGACCTGCACAAAAGTTTCTTTATACGAATAAAACAATTTTAAATAAGTGACAAAATGACCTGGTCAAATGCTGGTCTTAACAGCCTACAAAAAAGATCTGGTCAGTGGCATTATGTCACAAAAATGTTTTCAAATGAAAGCACAGTAATGAAATTCAGCAGGGAGTCCGTCATCAATTGTATCCGGTAAAAATAAGCAAGTACAACTTGCTACTGCCCCAATGTTTTTTTCAAAAACAAGAATGTCTGTTAAGCATGCGACTCTCAAAGAGACAATCAGATGTTTCAACTAAGGAAGAAGGCATCAGTTAATGATTTCTGCAGAATTTTCTATCTATGAATGTTTTCTCATAACAAACCTGGAAAGGGACATCAGCATCGTGTTTCCTGACATCCTATCATTCCTAATAAAATAAATGTATTTGGAGTTTACTGATATCTTGAAACTTAATATAAAAATAAAAAAGAGAACAGATTATTAGTTGTAATTAAAAAAGTATGGACTTTTTTCAAATACAACAGCTTACCTTTCATTTAAATTATTTCTTGTCTCCCTCGTTATGTCAGGTGCTGCAGGCCAAGGCTGGGCAATGACTTCTTCTACCTTATCCTGAATGCTTCTCTCAGCCAGAGGCTCAGCCCCAAGCAGTTCATCTTGAGCTGCAGAAGATCCAGTCTCTAATACTCTGTGTCCATGCTCTGGTATGTTACAATTACGGGTTGAAAGAAGATGTAGGGCAGAGGCTGCAGAGCTCATGCTGGGAGCGTGATTTTTGTCAGTATCGTCAGGGGTCAGGCCTAATGATATAGGTGCTGGGTAACTTCTTTGCAGGGTCTCTGAGGCAATCTCTGGAATATCTTGGGACACAGCAGTGGAAGCACTTGAGATAACATCTGGGGACCGTTCACGAGTAGGTGAAGCATGGGGTGCCAAAGAAGTTTCCAGATTTTGAAGTTCTAATGGAATGCTTGATGGTGTAACCTAGGGAAATTAACCAACCAGCAAAAATGTCAATAGTTACACTTTTGAAGAGAAAAAAAAAACATCTATCAAGCAGCTATAATGATCAATGCATAACAGGTATACATCTAGTAACTTGCCTTTTAAATTAAATATTTCAATTTTCTTGGCCTACATTTCTGTTTATTGGTAATTTTCATAATCAGTGTTTAAGAGGATGTGGAAAAAAACAGAAGCATAGAAATATGCATAAAATGTATAAAAATAAAGGGGAAGATGGCAGCTTACATAAGTAAACACTGCACCCAAAAGCGAAGAGAAAGAAGAAAAAAAATACACCACGCGTTACCATAAGTTGCAGCTTTGTGTTATATATAATTTAGCAGGAGGGGTGACATTTGAATGTAAGGGGCCCCAAATGCTTCTAAAAATTATATTCAGCCAGTACAGTGAGATACCTTTATGCAGCGTTAGCTTTTTTTAAGAGGATCTGAACTGTAGAGGTTGTGCCCAAAAAGGAGGGCAGGAGACCTTTTCCCAATACTGACTTAAGATGTCTCATTCTAAATTGTGCCTCTGTGTGGAGACAGCCATCTTGGTAGAGAAGGTGGTTTTGCTTCCTCATGTAAGAGCTATCCTCCTAAAGACTGGAGATATAAGGACTGGTGGGAAATATTCAAGAAGTCGCTACCAAGATGCAGGAAGCAAAGCATGAATGAAGCAAAGCCAGGAAGATCATTACACTGCGGTTCACTTTAAAGTAGGGCTGTGGAAATTAAAGATTAATTCCTCGATTAATCGATTAATTCTTTTGATCGGTACTCACCTCTCCGCCGGCTTCCGGGTCTTCAGGGAGTTTCATCGGAGATCTGGTGACATCACGGACATCGATGTCACCGGACTCATCCCCCTTCTACCAAGTGCGTCCGTCTGCTAACGAAGGAAAGGGGGGAGGAGTCTGGTGACGTTGAAGTTCTGATTGAACGTAATGCTTATGGGGGAGGAGCTATGCATGACGTCACCCACTGCTGCCCTACGGAACTAACACGATAGTCGGTTTTACATGCTTTGTTTTTATTATCTTTATGTGAATAGTTTGTGTTTGAACACAAAAATGTAATCTAATACTTAAGCTGTGTGCACTTAGATCTTTTTTTGCTGAGATCTAAGGAGACGTGAGAGAAGTTTATGGTCCGTATTAACCCTTTTTTTATACCCGCTTGCATGACCACCTGTTTGCACAGGGGTCCATGCCATAAGGTGAGAGTGATTAGTTAGACTGGAGGTGGAAGAATTGTCACGCTACTGTGGAGAAAATATTACTTACGTCAGTGCTACACTAGTTTGAATTTAAAACGTATTTGTGTGAACTGTGAAGTTATGTCATGGATTGTGGACACTAACTAGTGTCGGGTGATTGTATATAGTGTATACCACATTTACCACTGACTAATGCAGATATGCAATGCAAGGAGATCAGCTAAAAGTAGTTGGAGCTGTATGTGCATTATAATTAATCGAAATTAGTCGATTAATCGATTAAAAAAAATCGATTGATCAAACATGAAAATTTTAATCAATAACAGCCCTACTTTAAAGTCCAACAGGAATACATAAAAAAACATTCATCCTTGCAGTGAGGTCCCCTTACACTGCAAGGGTTAAATACTTGCCATGTCTAGGGGTGCACAGAAAGTAAATGCATACATTACTCATTGCTTCATCAGGATCCCTCTAGAGCTGGAACCTCTGAGTAGCTCCAGTTACACTCCAGCCTCCTTAACATAGAATACAGGGTTCACTACTCTGCATTCCATGAGATGACACGGAGGGTCCGCCACCTACAGACTGGAGCTTTGGGCAGAGGAAGGGCATCATAGCTGGCTGGAGTGAGGTATAAGTACGACAAGCCTGCACTGGGAATCCCTAGACATACCGAGGATTTATGGCAAGAGCCCTTCTGCAAGTGTGATTTTTTTTTTTTCTTTAATTCCTGGAGTTGGGCTCTAAGCATACTACCAAAACATGAGGAAGCAAACAGAAAGTGCAGCGGCTTTATATGACAACTGTACTTTGCTTCCTGCATCTTTCCACACATAAAGAGAACCCGTTACAACAAATTATCACATGGGGGACCCCTTAAAAAAGTAATAAAATTGTGTTAAAAGAAAATGATGAATGCAAATGTGTACGTCTGGGTAAATGACAAATGTGCAACATATAGTTTTTAGGGACACTTTTAATGACTGGAATAAAACTAATGGATTGGCGTAAGGCCAATATGGTGCCTATATTTAAAACGCCCAAGTCTTTACCAATTAACCGTAGACCTGTTAGTTTAACATCTATAGTCAGGAAGATACTGGAGAGTTTAATAAAAAGAACACAGATGATTTTTTGCAGTAAAAAAATATTTTAAGCAACAGACAGCATGGATTCATGAAAGACCCAAGTTGTCAAACAAATCTGATTTCTTTTTATGAGGAAGCAAGTAAAACCTTAGACAGAGGGGGTGGCTGTGGACATAATATAGTTTGATTTTGCAAAAGCACTTTACACAGTTCCCCACACATGGCTAATGTGTAAGGTAAAGTCTACAGGCTTGGAAAATCTAAATGAATAAAAAACTGTCTAAAAGACCATATTTAAATAGTAGCGGGTAATAATTCTGACTCTGAATGGTCTAAAGGTCATCAGTGGTGTACCCCATGATTCAGTTACTTTTTAATATATTTCATAAATTATATAAATGTGATTAAAAGTACCATTTCAGTCTTTGCAGTTGACAAACTATGCAGTGGAATAACATCCTTACATGACTATTCCAACTTACAAACCAACCTCAATGCACTGCTTATGGCCTGGAAAAAATGTGTGTGGGCCGCTCAGGCTCGAAAGGGAGGGGGTAGGTAGACAGTGCATCCACAGCTGCTGCTAGAGTGCTGACGGGATGGAGCCCGTCCTGGCTCCTGCAAAGGTTCAAAAAAGGAAGGGCAACCTCTGGAAGTCGCACATCTATGGTGTCCTACTGCACTGAATGGAGTGGCAACCTCAGCCTGTACTCCGACCTGGCCACTCCCCCAATGTGTTTCATGCCGCCCCTTGGAGCTTAGTCATGGGGATCTATGCACTGCTCAATTGGGCAACTATGTGGCAGATGAGGTTTAATGTTGTTAAATGTAAAATTATGCACTTGGAGGCTAAGAATATGCGTGCATCCTACATACTAAGAGCACGACGGGGGGAATCAATGGTGAAAAAAGGATCTGGGTCTTCTGGTAGATCATAAGCTTAATAGCATGCAATGCCAAGCTGTGGTTTACAAAGCGAGCAAAGTCCTGTTTACCCCTGTACAAACCATTAGTAAGACCTCCTCCGAAATATGCAGTTCCGTTTTGGGCACCAGTTTACAAAAAGGATATCGGGGAACTAGTGAAAGTGCAGAAAAGAACAACCAAACTCATAGGGGTATGGAGAAGCTCAGCTATGAGTAAAGATTTTAGGAGGAACCAGATTTATTCTCTCCTGAAAAGAGGAGATTAAGGGGGATATGGTAAACATGTCTAAACATGTCCATAGCCAATGCACCACTCATATTTCTTGCCTTAGCCAAAATTGCATCTGTGTTTATAATTTAGCAGTTTAAATAGGAAGGTGCGAGGTGGGTGGCCTGGAGGTAGGGGTGCATGGGATCTCTGTGAGCCCTCTCTACTGAAAACATGGAAGTAAATGACTCCTTTCCAAACATTTTGAGCAGCCAGGCTTCAATAAAAGCAATAGGGTTTTCCTCCTCAGCCCTCATATCAGTTAAAGAATTATCCTGTTGTCTGTCTGTTGGGTGCTCTGGAAGAGGATATATTAACTCCAAATACATGTGTGGCAATCTTGTGCTTACTTTACGTCACACATAGACTAATAGCCAGATTCTGGATTTCTCCCAGGGTACCCACAAGCGGACAATGGATAAAACAGGTCAATAACATGATCATTAGAGAAAAATTAACCTACGTTCATAGAAAAGCATCAAAAAAAATCTTCTCTATATGGCAGCCATGGCTAGACGTTGCAGCACCACATCAACTGGTCTTGAACAGATTATTGGAGGGTTGAGGAAAATATGGCGAGATACTATCCCAGTAGAGAGAAGTTGGCATGTGACGATGTGTTACTGTTCTATAACTGTTCATTTATTATTTGTCTGGAGAGTTTATTTTTTTTCACTGAAAAAGGATATACACATATTATATATATATATATATATATATATATATATATATATATATATATATATATACATACACACATATATACATACACACACACACATATACATATATATATATATATATATATATATATATATATATATATATATAATCTTGAGGCTGACTATGTTAGCTCCTTATACGCTCCATCGATAAGTTATAGTCTAACCCATTTTCTATAAATTGCCCATAGGTAATCTGTACTGACGACAGCACATGTTACAAGATATTGTACAGCACTTATATGCTACTGTCATAATATGCGATTTCTCAAAAAAAAACGTTTTCTGATTTTAAAAAAAAAGAAATAAAAAAGAAAAAAGGAGGAATTGCCATCAATGAAATCAGTAAATTATTTACTGCAAAAATGGCCAGGTCCACAGTAGGAAGAGTCAGTTTCTTTTTAAACTCCCTTTCCATAGGGAAGAAGGCATCAAATTTATCAGGAGGGACTAATCTGAGTGGGGCCAACCATTATAGAAGGTCGATGAAGAATAGGGGAAGGCTTCCTCAAAAAAGCCTTCCTTTTCATGCTCAGAAAAATATGTAGAGGATGAGCAGCAATAATTGTATTTCTCCAGAGACTAAAATGCACTGCTTCAACCAATGAGTCCACATTACCCAGCATGGGCAGAGGAGCTTAAGAAGTAACCTCTAGAAATTTTGACTGAAAAATTATCCACAGCCTCTGCTGTCAGCATCCCCCTGGCCTTCTGCAAATTTAAGTGCATTAGGCTATTCAGGATGTAATGTTTGAAGATAATCAGGGGGTGGAAAGCATACCTTCCAACAAGTTCTAGCACTGGGCTCCACAAATATACCTTACAGGGCCATACCAAGGGCACCCGCCCCACATCTACTGTGGAGCCCTAGGTCTCAAGCGCAATGATTGCCCACTCTTATTATAAAAAGGCATCCAGCCCGTTAAGGTGGTGGCTGTCACAATAATAAACCTTACAGCCAGGAGCAGGGAGCTCCCCCTAGGCTCATCCTGTGCTCTGACAAGAATAACACAACAGGAGGTGGCACTCGAGAGGAGGGACATCCTCGTGGAGGGAGCTGTGCTGATCTGAGGTCTGAAGTTTGCACTGGGAGACTGGGTTAAATATGGGGGTAGGAGGAGGATGTCATTTTTGAGAAAAGTAGATGATTTGGTTAAACCACTTCAAAGCAGGGCACTTTTACCCCCTTCCTGCCCAGGCCAATTTTAAGCTTTCAGCACAATTGCAGACATGCAACACTATACCCAAACTAAGTTTTTATAATTTTGTTTACACAACTAGAGCTTTCTTTTGGTCGTAATCACTAGTTATTTTTATTTTTTGATAAATAAATGAAAAAAAGATAGAAAATGTTGAAAAAATTTGTTTTTCTTAGTGTCTGTTAAAAATTGTGTAAATAAAGAATTGTTCTTCATGAATTTAGGCCAAAATGTATTCTGCTACATTTTTGGGGGGAAAATAACGCAAATCAGTGTTTACCATTTAGTCTGTAGTCCATAAACTATGGTATATATCTGAAAATTGATCAATCCTGATGTACTGACTAGGGTTGCACCAATACTAATACTTGTACAAATGGTCCGATGCTTAATCCGATACCTCCCGACAGGGCCGCTGAAAGGCCAGTACAACCGGCCCCGTTGTACCAGGCCTGGAATCCTTAGCGTGGGGGGGGGGGGGGTGGGAAGGCAGCCTCACAGATGATCGGTGCTTAGAACTGCCCCCCCGCCACACCAATCTCCCTGTATAGCGTTCAATAAAGCAGCTGACAGACGCTTCTCCTCTTCCTCCTGCAGCTGTCAGTTACTTTATTGAAAGCTATACAGGGAGATTGGTGCTTATAACTGTCCTTATTGTCGCACCGATCACCACTGACTGTCCTTCGTGTCCTCCTCTGGCTCCTGGGGTACTCGGTATGCTCCTGCAGTCCCCCACCTCTTCCCAGATCTGTCAGAATGGAGAGTAGAGGAAGGAGCCGATAAATAAGTAATTTACTGGCTCCTTTCTTTTCTGAAAGAAGTCAGTGATCACTGACTGTCCATTCATAACTAAGCATCATAAACTGTGTTTACGATTGCTTTAGTTTATGAATGAACAGGAGCCTCTGTCTGTTCATTCCTCTTCATTGCAGCTGAGGCTGCAGAGAAAGGGACTGGGGAACATGTGTCCTCAGTCGCTTCCCCTGTCTCAAAAGGGAGATTTAGACGCCTGATCTCTCACCAAAGCCACTCCCAACAGGGCTAATAAAAATAAAAAAAAAAAAAAACACTAATAAAGGTTAAATTGTAAAAATAAAAAAAAATAAAAAAACACTGACCCCATCCACTCCCCTCCAAAAAAAAGAAAACTTTTTATTCTAAAAAAAAAAAAAAAAAAAAAAAAAATCAGTATCGGTGAGTACTTTTTTTTTTTTTTTAAAGTATCGGTACTGGTACTTGGTCTTATAAAAGTGGAATCAGTGAAACCCTAGTACTGAGACTACGAGGCCCTAAAATGCCAGGACGGTACAAATAACCCCCAAATAACCCCTTTTTGTATAGTAGACAGTCCAAGGTATTAAGAGACATGGCAGGTTATTTAAAGTTGCATTCTCTGTCATAATTTCTTGGAAATCAAATAAATTAATAAAAAAATATTCTTAATTTTATTATTTATTTTTACACATACTGTCCCTAGTGCAGTACACCATCATAGCTTTTTTTTTTATTATGATTTTTTTTAACACACTGTGACCAGAGCAATATAATATGTTACCATAGTAACTGTACTACTACTCTGGGGAAGTGATTTTTTTTTTTTTTTTGGATCGCATTATATTTTCTTAGCAGTGCAATACATTGCTATAAGCAAGAATTTTACTGAATGCAACCGATTCATTCAGTTTTTGTTGTGATTAGCTGTGATTGGTCAAAGCTAATCACATGGTACATATGGGCTGTGATTGGCCGTGTCTGTACCATGTGATCACACTGACAAATCACAGCTAGCAACACAATTGTACACAATGGATGGCATGAAAAGAAAGACATCCATTGTTTACAACTGTCATGTGACCTGCTGTGATTGGTCACATGGTACTGGCAGCGAGCCGGTACAGTGATCAGTCATTGGCTGTGACTGGTGGACACAGCTGGTGACAGATTGCGCCGCTGTGCAGCCCCACAAGTGGCGCGTTGTGAGAGGATGTCATATGGCATACCCTCAGTACAGTAAAGCCACCGCCTGGCCGTCATTCTGCTATAGGCCGGTCGGGAAGGTGTTAAGAAGGTGGGGGGATGATTTGAGCTAGAAGGGGGAAATTTGTGATGGTAAGGGAGAATTGGAGAGTAAGGATATGTGTGAGCTCTGCCTATTTTCAGTGTGTGCATAAAATATGTAATGGCAGCGTTTCATTTTCTTCTCGATTGTGCTGAGGTTTATAACCCAAGCAAAGCCTCTGATGCTTAGGAAGATTATCCCCTCCAGGCCACCATTATTTAATTCACCCACTTTCTGCTGATGTGCGTTAGGCACACTGCAGGCTACTGTCTACCTCAAGTATCTATCATTCTCAAGTTCCAAAGTTCTGAAGTTCTGAAGTTGGGAGGTATGGTGGAGAGGCAATAAAGTGTTTATTAGGGCCTACTGATTGCAGATGTGGTGATAGCCGTTTGGATAGACAAGACATAGTGGCAGAAAATTCTGCTTTAGTCAGACAGGCCACAAACGTTACACGTTTGTAAGGATGCCCTATTTAGAGGGCTGGAGCAGAATCCGTGTAAGACCTTGCAACCCAGGAACAAGGGAACGGAAATCAAGTTAAAATAAATTTGGAGTTTCCTCAAAAGTGCAGCAGAATCTTGGCTGTTTGTCCCATGTGATCCCATGCACTTGTGATCCACTAGTGCTAAGTGATGAACTTCCCTGCTGGGTATTCATGAAATGGATGCAGAATGAGGAGGCTCAGCTTGTAGGGTATGAAGGAAAGGCAAAGTCCCAGGCACTAACCAAGTTTCTGTGGCTCTGCCTCTTCATTATCAAGCAACAGGTGCAACAGCAAATGATCAACTGGCAGCGACAAATTGTGGCTGGAGGTGTGCAGTCAGGAGTCTAATGGGCACTAAATCACTAGCTCTAGAGGAATTTCAGGTTGTAAAGTGGAAGAAAAATGCAAATTTTGAATAGGTAAACATCAAAAGGTTACCAATAAGGCACAAAGCAAATGAGAGAATAGCAGGGTAGAAAAAAAAATATAAAAAATAAAAAACACAAAGATTACCCCATAACCTGTGCCTTCAAAACCACTTGTGTGCTTAGCAATGTGGTATGTCTGTTAGGATAAAGGGATATAATATAGTATCTGTTACATATATAAATAATAATCCCAAAAATGTGTAGAAAAATGTATAGAATGTATAGAAACCGGTATGTAAAGGAAAACCCTGGGGGTTATTTACGAAAGGCAAATCCACTTTGCACTACAAGTGCAGTCGCTTTAAATCTGAGGGGTAGATCTGAAATGAGGGGAAGCTCTGCTGATTTTATCATCCGATCATGTACAAGCTAAAATGCAGTTTTTTTTATTTTCCTTGCATGTCCCCCTCGGATCTACAGTGACTGCACTTCCAAGAGCACTTGTAGCGCAAAGTGGATTTGCCTTTAGTAAATAACCCCCCATGTCTTACCTTAAATTGTTGCCTCTGCCCAGGGTCCAGGCTTCGCCCATCTGAGTGGGCATACCTCATATGGGGTCTTCAGTTTCTGGGTGCCATAGGAGTGAACCACAGCCCTAGACCTTTATAGCATTCCCATAACTCACTAGTTTCACCACGTACCAAGGTGACCAACACAGGATCCAGTGCCCAAAGCAAACAGTAAAGGCTGACAACACAGTGGGGTACAGTTACAGACCCCAAAGGTACACACCCAGGGTAACTGATGTAGATTCGTGTTAAGGTCAGGGTCGCCTAAGCTGTCCGAGCAGAAGGGAGAGTGGGCACTTGTCAAAACTAGGTACCTGCTCGCTTTTGGGTCAAGTTCTGCTTTAAGAAAATATACGTACTTTAATGCCCATAGTTTGGAGTTTACAGTTGTACTGCCTAATGTAAATGTATTACTGAAAAAAAATGTATGTATGTATGTATGTATGTATGTATGTATGTATATATAAATAAAATCAGCAGCAGACCACATTATTTATGTGAAAGACTGTTTTTACCTGTACTATTGGTTTGTGAATTACTTTCTCAGAAAGGCCTGGAATAAGAACAGCTGAGGTTCTTGGAGAAGCTGGAAAACTTCCACTATGCAGAGAGCTACTTAATGAAAGGCTACTGTCAATCTGTAGTTTTGGACTTGGTGTAATTTCATCAGGAAGCCTGCAAGGAAGAAAAAAAACATGAGAGATTAACATTTAAAAGCAAACCTGTGATTTTGCTCATACCAAGCAAAGCAACATACTCCCTTTAATTCCCTCAACAGAACACTCACCTTTCTTTTACTCCTTCCCATGCCGTTTAGCCGCTGGCAATGAATATACCCAGAGCTTTTAGTACGTAGATCATGTAATGCTGGCGCTTGACTATTTCCTAGTGCTGTCACATGACAGGTAGCCAGTCCACAGTCAAATTAATTTCTAACTAAAGCAAGTGTTTCTGTAGAGGGGCATTCATTTGAACATCTTGCTTTGCCTTGCATGGGAAAATCACAGGCTTATATGTATATATTTCTGTAGGTTAATACAACTATATAGTGACACCCACATATTAAACACTTCCCATCCAGGCCAATACCGACATTTCTCGCCAACATGTAAAACTAATCATTTTTTTTGCTAGAAAATTACACAGAACCCCCAAACATTATATATGTTTTTTTTAGCAAAGACCCTAGAGAATACAATGTCGGTCGTTGCAACCTTTTCTCTCGCATGGTATTTGCACAGCAATTTTTTTCGAAAACTTTTTTTTTGGAAAAATAAAAGTTTAATGCTTTAAAAAAAAAAAATACATTAAAGTTAGCCCAATTTTTTTGCATAATCTGAAAGATGAAGGTTACGCCAAGTAAATAGATACCCAACATGTCACGCTTCAAAATTTCACACGCTCATGAAATGGCACCAAACTTCGGTACTTAAAAATCCCCATAGGCGATGCTTTAAAATGTTTTACTTGTTACATGTTTTTAGTTAAAGAGGAGGGCTAGAGTTATTGATCTCGCTTTAACGTTCGCGGCAATACCTCACATGTGTGATTTGAACACCGTTTTCATATGTGGGCAGGACTTGCGTATACGTTTGCTTCTGCATGCGAGCACAAGGGGACAGGGGCGCTTTTAATTTTTTATTGTTAATTTAACTGTTCTTTTTTTAGTTTGACGCTTTAACAAAAATAAATAAAAAAATATGTGATCACTTTTATTCCTATTATAAGGAATGAACATCCCTTGAAATAGGAATATGGCATGATCAGTCCTCTTTACAGTGAGACATGGGGTCAATAAGACCCCACATCTCACCTTTAGGCTGGGGAGCCTGAAATCCAAAAAAATAAATAAACCGATCTCGGTTTCCCAGCCGAGGCGGTGCGATTTGTTTGAATGCAGAGGTCGAACGATCATAGAGACGCCGGCGACCATCTGGTCCACAGGAAATCTCTATCGTCACCATCTGGGGCCGGCAGATCCTGTGTCCGACTCACCGATGGAAGCGGTGAGTCGGTAGGAGCACCAGAGAGCGGGCGTTTAATTTCCCGGCGGGCGCGATGACCGCTGCGATAGCTTGTGACAGAGCTAAAACCGGGATCTGTGTGTATAAACACACAGATCCCGGTTCTCTCAGGGGAGTAGAGACAGATCGTGTGTTCATACCATGTATGAACACCGGTCTCTCTCTCCTTTTAGACAGTCCCATCCCCCCTACAGTTAGAACACAGCGAGGGACAACAGTTAAACCTTTGATCGCCCCTAGTGTTAGCCCCTTAACTGCCAGGGACATTTATACACTGATCAGTGCATTTTTATAGCACTGATCGCTGTATAATTGTCAATGGTCCCAAAAATTTTGGATCTGTCCGCCGCAATATCGCAGTCCCAATAAAAAGATGGCCGCCATTACCAGTAAAAAAAATAATAATAATAAAGATGCCATAAATCTATCCCCTATTTTATAGACGCTATAACTTTTGCGCAAACCAATCAATATACGTTTTTTGCGATTTTTACCTAAAATATGCATCAGAATACATATCGGTCTGACCTGAGGAAAAAATGAGTTTGCTAAAAAAAAATGTGGGATATTTATTATAGCAAAAAGTAAAAGTGTTTATTTTTTTTTTCAAAATTATCGCTCTTCTGTTTACAGCGCAAAAAATAAAAACCGCAGAGGCGATCAAATAGCACCAAAAGAAAGCTCTATTTGTGGAGGAAAATGGACATCAATTTTGTTTGGGTACAGCATCAGATAAAGCAAGCAAAAAATGGCCTGTTCATTGAGCAGCCACATTTTACGGGGGTTAAAGTGGTTAACCTGTTCTTTTATTATATGCACTGTCTTGAGGGAGGAGCCAAAGGCGGAGCCCATCACTAGTATGCTGCAAAAGATGCACCAGGAAAAAGTTTTGCCTATAGTTTTTAATAGTATAGTATTTTAAGTAAAAGGTATCAGATACTTAAAGCTCTTTAATTTACAAGGAAAGCAAATAGAAGAGAAAAAAAAAAAACGTTTTTTTTTTTATGAACAAGCATTATATAAAAGGTATTGTTTAAAAAGTTTATATAGTGCAAAGAATAAACCCAAAAGGGCACAGCCTGGGACATTTCCAGATTCAGAGTTTAGGTCTGCCAGTGTTCTGAGCCCAGCTTAGCTGCAGATCTTTTTCTGATAATCACAGAATAGATAAATAATAGGGTCAATTAGACAATAAAGAGAACCGATCGATACACAAGTATGCGGTCATACAGAGGGGCATGTCAGCACTCTGTGAAAGTATTACCCCACGCAATGAAAAGATTAAATACAGGAGAAGTATGGCAATTAAAAAAAAAAACAAGCATTATTACTCACCTCCATGCTCCAGCATTAGTGTGATGTTGCAGCTGTTCCAAGTCAGCTCTCAGGCTTGCCAGCGTTTAGGCAATTTTCTTTCTTTCCACCAGGAGTTAAAGAAAAAAAAAAACAAAAGGCCTTGGATTCCCCAATCAACACTGTCAGTGCTGATGGGGAAACCCTCTTGCTGCACTATTGTACTTTGACAGCGTGAGGTTTCACCTCTGTCAAAATCCAATGATAACTGCTGCCAACTATAGCCAGCGGCAGTGATCGTACGGAAAAAAAAAAAAAAAAAAAACAGACAGGCTGGTTAACAGATTGACCTTCCGGATTTTGATCATTCTATCGCCGGGATAAGTTTGAAAACTGAGTGATCACGACTGCTGATGACTCACTTCTTATCCTGCTTGGAACAAAGATATTTCAAAAAAACATTCTTACGTCACCTAGGTGAATGCAGCATCAATCCGATACTGCACCTGTCCCCCGCAGCTTCTACACCGTGAACTGAGCAATTAAAGACCGCTGATTTCTCAGTTCTGTCTTGAGTTAGCAGAGCCAGTGACCGTTAATCACTGCTTAACGCTCTGCCCCTCCAGCACTCACTGGAGCGCCAGGTTGCAGAGGGGGTGAGCACAGCTGACTTGGGCTCACAGAAATGTGCTGAGAGCCAGCTGTCAGACAGCTAGATGGGTTCCAACAATATGGTTCCAGAGCCTGGATTGGCTTTGTAAAATAAGCTGACTCTGGGTCACAGGAGCGCAAAAGTAGGTGCACTCTTGTGACCCAGAAGAAAAGTATGGCCAAAAGAGCTTTGGCCATACTGCTCTTTTAAATAAGACTCCTCTACACCTTCAGTTGTTTGTAATTCCCTTCTTTTCACACTTCTACCACCCTGTTCACCCAAGGGACCAAACAGGCAGGTCTGTTCCAAGTTGCCTGATGCTTAACCACTGCAAACTATACACAGCTCCACTTTAAAGAAAAAGGGTCTGGTAACTAAATGTTCCAACAATCCTGTGCTTTATTGTGGAAGGAAATGGAGAGTCACATGTCCCTGTGGTCCATGATTATATCTTGCTCTGCATTCTAAAGCCTCCCTTTATTATCTTGCATCCTCCAAGGTCCAATTCCAGTGCTCTGGATTCCTTAAAGTGGATGTAATCCTCAGACAGGAAAAATTAACAAAGCATGTCCCTCTATAGCGTGTACAATCCAGAGCACTAAGTGTCATTTCTGTCTGCTGCTTTGTTTCTCTGCTATATACATTTGTCACTTCTATTTTTCTGACATCAACAGTCAAATTGTGACCAGGGAGGAAGCTCCAGTACACAGCCTACGAATGACAGCCTCAGCACTGTTCTTGTGTGAAGGGGGGGTGTCCCTCCCCACCAATCAGCATTTAGAGCTCTCCGCACTGAGCACACAGTGTGACTTCAACTCTAAGGCTATATAAATTCTGGACTTTGAACGGATGTAGAGAAAAGAAGACTTCAGATAATTAGATGTAATGTAGAAGGATGTTTCATCTCTGAATCACCTGAGGCCAATCACAACAACGGACAGTGATGTAAGTAACTGAGTTAAAATAAACTGAGTTACCTAACGCAGTTACTTTAGAGGGTAACGAGTAATCTAACTGATTACTTTTCCCCTCATGGTAACTCAGTTCCTATTACTTTGGCTTAGTTACCCCAATTACATCTACCGCCACTAGATGGCCGTAGTGTAAATCCGGTGTCCTGCCGAAAAAGGTCCCCCGCCGGATAAGGACCCCCTGTACTGCGCAGGGCTTGCCCAGTACGAAGGACTACAGAGCTTCCGAAAATTGCCGAACCTAAACAGCTCTGAGTGAACTCTACACCGCGCAGGTGCAGTTAACATGTAATTGTACGAGGCGATGCCGCACGCTCCTGATGCTCGTGCTACTCTGCAAGGGGCGTCTATCGTGTAAGTAAGGGGCGGGTCTAGTATTACTGTAACCAAGGGGCGCATTTATTATTATTATTGTTATATATCGAGCTCTGCTCATTAATTTAACATTCGCCCTCTTCTGTAGCCATCCGCCCCTTACACGATATAATAATAATAGACCCGCCCCTTGCTTACACGCTATAACAGATCTGCCCCTTGGTTAGAGTAATAATAGAGCAGCCCCTTGGTTACACGATATATAACAATAATAATAAATGTGCCCCTTGGTTACAGTAATACTAGACCCGCCCCTTAGTTACACGTATAGAATATAAAAAAAAAAAAGTCACAGTTACTTTGCTGCGTAAACCAATTACTTTTCCAATGTAGTAACTGAGTTACTAACGCAATTACTTTTTGGGAGAAGTAATTTGTAACTTAACTAATTACTTATTTAAAGTAAGATGATCAACACTGACAACGGATATATGTAAGGGTTTACAACCACTTTATATACATATGCTCTGCTTAAAGTACTGTCTGACAAGCCAATAACAAATACCAATGAATAATGCATTGTTTGCAAGCCAAACAATATTCAGCCTAAATGTACCAGATCATAAACAGACATATATGTATTTTCTTCTTATACTTTATTAAAATATAGTTCTGGTATGAATATGTCACTTAAACGCCGGGTTCAGACTGCTGCGATACGGGAGATCGGATATGATTCGCACCGCACTGCAGTGCAAATCATATGCGATCTCTGTGCGATGCGATTTCAGCCATACAGATAGTATGGCTGAATTCGCATCGCATTCGGCCCAAACTCGCACAGGACCTTTTTTTTGGTCCTCAGCAAAATCGGATCGCATGGGTGTTCTCACCATGCGATCCGATTCCTGTCCGAGTTTGCAGATGGCACTGCGATATGCGAACTGATATGGGGGTGTCATTAACCTTTCACTGACACTCCCAACAGCTCGCATAGGGCAGTGTGAACTGCCGGCGGGAGACATGCGATGCGGGAACCCGCAGTAGATTTGCAGCGCAGCAGTCTGAACCCAGCCTAAGCCAACATGTACCGTTTGTCTGGTGAACAGTATTTCATTTTAGTAGGAAAAATAAATAAAAAAACTAAAAAAAAACTAAACAGTCTTATAAACAGATTGTGCAGATAAAAATAAAATATTTTTTTGTTACCTGGAAATGGTTGTGTCGACTGAGGCACTACTCATAGCTGTGACGGAAGTCAGTGAGCCAATACTGGATGCGGCAGAAGAAACAATCTATCACAAATGTTAAAAGTAGGGGGTGGGTAGGAGAGAGAAGAAAAAAAAGATAGATCAATAAAAGTGTTTCTTAAAGTCAAAATCTTTTATTCCAAGTAAAATAAACATGTTCTACTTACCTGCACTGTGAAATGGTATTGCACAGTGCGGCCCTGAACCTCCTTTTCTTAGGTCCCCTGCAGGCGCTCTTGGCTCCTCCTACTCTCCATTTGCCCCCAAAGAAGGCAGCTTGCTATGGGGCCAGGCTGTGCGCATCTATACACACACACACACACACACACACACACACACAGTGTGACTTGGCCCCACCCACTCCTTACAGAATTTCACTGACAGCAGCACAAGCCAATGGCTCCCCCCTGCTGCCTCAGTCCCTGTGAGTAGAGGGTAGAGAAGAGATGCAGCTGTGCAAAGCGCTGGATCAATTGAGGACTCAGGTAAGTCACATCAACACAAGTAGTGTCACAGGATAATTGGGGGGTGAAATGCATGAGCTACATACACTGCCGATTCAATACAATATGAAGGTAGTTACTGTAACCTGCCACACCAGTGGCCCCTGGCTGAACTGTATTGGTCAGAAGACTGGCTAAAGAGAATTACAAACGCAATGTTGTATTAAACAGGAAAATTATTCAACCCATTTTAGCTGTATATTTACCTGTCTCACTGGTTTTCATCTTTAACCAGGCCTTTTTCTGACATTAGTTGCTTACAAGTTAAAATTAATATTATTTGCTCGAAAATTACTTAGAACCCCCCAAACATTCTATATATTTTATTAGCAGAGACCCTAAAGAATAAAATGGCGCTCGTTGCAATATTATATGTCACACTGTTTTTGCGCGGCGGTCTTTCAAAAGCATTTTTTTTGGGAAAAAAAATACACTTTAACCACTTGCCGACCGCCCCATGTACATATATGTCGGCAGAATGGCACGTACAGGCAAAACCACGTACCTGTACGTGCTATTCTTCGGGTGGGGGGTCTGATCGGACACCCCCCCCCCCCCCGCCGGCGGGGACGGTCGGCATCGCTTCAGGAGCGATCTTGGATGAGGGAACGGCCAGTGGTTTCTGGCCACCCCCTCGCGATCACTCCTGGCGAATGAAAAGATTCCCCTGCCTGTCTATTGTATAGACAGGCAGGCGGAAGTGATGTCACGCTCGGCGTGTCGGTCTATCTGACCGGGACGCCGAGGAGTGAACACACACAGGTTAGTGCACAAACAGTACACCGACACCAGTACACATAGGCACACAAATAACCCCCCTGTCACCCCCAGATCACCCCCTGCCCCCCCAGTCACAGTGTCACTAATTGCAGTGATCATTTATTTACTGATCACTGCATTTAGTGTCAGTGTGACTGAAATAACTGTCAGGGCAGTTAGTTTTAGGCCCCTTTAGGTCTAATGTAGCCCCCTACCCCCCCCCCCCCCCATAAAGGTTTAACCCCCTGATTGCCCCTAGTTAACCCTTTCACCCCCTTTTGCCAGTGTCACTAAGCGATCGTTTTTCTGATCGCTGCATTAGTTTCACTGGTGCCGCTAGGTAGCCAGGTTTTTTTTTAGGTTAACCGCCAGGTTTATATAGGTTCATAAATAGGTTTGTAGGTCAGGTACCCCCATATTACAACCTAAATAAAGGTTTTAACCCCCTGATTGCCCCTAGAGTTAACCCTTTCACCAGTGATCACCGTATAAGTGACACTGGTGACGCTGGTTAGCCAGTTAGTTATTTAGTTTCCCCGCCAGGTTTTTATATAGCGTCAGGTACCCCCATATATTACCTAATAAAGTTTTAACCCCCTGATTGCCCCTAGTTAACCCTTTCACCAGTGATCACCGTATAACTGTTAGGGGTGACGCTGGTTAGTTTGTTTGTTTTTTATACTGTCAGGGCACCCATTTATTACCCAATAACGGTTTTAACCCCCTGATCGCCCGGCGGGTGATATCAATTAGGTTTTAGGGTCAAATAAGGTCTGCGTCGCCCCAGGTTAGTGCCAGTACCGCAAACACCCACGCGCAAAGCATACACCTCCCTTAGTGGTACAGTATCTGAAAAGATCAATATCTGATCAGATCTCTACTAGCGTCCCAGCAGTTTAGGGTTCCAAAAAACGCATTGTTAGCGGGATCAGCCCAGATACCTGCTAGCACCTGCGTTTTCCCCCCCCCCGCCCAGCCCACCCAAGTGCAGTATCGATCGATCACTGTCACTTACAAAACACTAAGCACACAACTGCAGCGTTCGCAGAGTCAGGCCTGATCCCTGCGATCGCTAACATTTTTTTTGTGGTAGCGTTTTGATTCAGTCGCTAACAGTCAGAAGCTTTTTTACCTGTGAATCTCAAAAAAATTAAAGAAAACTAAAATAGTTGTCGTTTTATTTGTTCTCTCTCTCTCTATTCTCTCTCTATTGTTGCTCTTTTTTTTTACTCCATTCTATTCTGCAATGTTTTATTATGTTTTATCATGCTTGCTTTTCAGGTATGTAATTTTGTTTACTGTGTTTTAGTGTTAAGCATTTTTTTGTTTTCAGGTGCGCCATTCAGTTGCAGCGCAGATTTATTTATCTTGACAGCAACAGCGTTTGCTCCCACGATACATAAAGCCGCGACTCCAACGCTGTAGGAGGTGATTTCACCACCACAGTTAAAAAAAAGAGCATATATGCCGAAGCATGGGGGCAGCAGGGGGGGGGGGGGGGAGGAGCGATTGGCTCCTAATGCCACGTACATACGGTCGAAATTCCGACGGAGGCTTGCCCCGTGGAAAAGTCCGACCGTGTGTACGGTTTGCGGGAGGATGCCCCCATGCTTCGGCATATATAAATGGTGCATGTATGCCCATCATTAGAAGTGGGTGGATGAAGGGAGGTATTCTAATGGTGGGCATACCCACCAATCAATCTCTTTTTTTCGTTCAGCCAAGAGGCTGCATGAAAAAAATAAATAAATAAAAAGATTACAATATATGTCCAGTATGTTGCTGGACTTTGAATGGTTATACCAGAATGATGCCTGCAGGTTTAGGTATCATCTTGGTATCATTCTTTTCAGCCAGTGATCGGCTTTCATGTAAAAGCAATTCTAGCGGGTAATTAGCCTCTAGACTGCTTTTACAAGCAGTGGGAGGGAATGTCCCCCCTCCCAGATATAAACCGCGCCATTGGGAAATTGGGAAAGCATTTTATCACACCAATCTTGGTGTGGTCAGATGCTTTGAGGGCAGAGGAAAAATCTAGGGTCTAATAGACCCCAATTTTTTCAAAAAAAAGAGTACCTGTCACTGCCTATTGCCATCATAGGGGATATTTACATTCCCTGAGATAACAATAAAAATCATAAGAAAAAAAAAAATGGAAGGAACAGTATAAAAATAAAATAAAAAAGCTAAAAAAATAAAAAAAACAAAAAAAAAAAGCACCCCTGCCCCCCCTTCTCTTGCGCAAAGGCGTACACAAGCGTTGGTCTGGCGTCATATGTAAACAGCAATTGCACCATGCATGTGAGGTATCACCGCAAAGGTCAGATCGAGGGCAGTAATTTTAGCAGTAGACCTCCTCCGTGAATCTAATGTGGTATCATGTAAAGGCTTTTAAAGGCTTTTAAAAATGTATGTAGTTTGTCGCCACTGCGTGTTTGTGCGCAATTTTAAAGCATGTCGTGTTTGGTATCCATGTACTCGGCCTAAGATCATATTTTTTATTTCATCAAAAATTTGAGCAATATAGTGTGTTTTAGTGCATTAAAATAAAAAAAAAGTGTATTTTTTCCACAAAAAATGCGTTTGAAAAATCGCTGCGCAAATACTGTGTGGAAAAAAAAATGCAACACCCACCATTTTAATCTGTAGGGCCTTTGCTTTAACAATATATATAGTGTTTGGGGGTTCAACGTAATTTTCTTGCAAAAAAAAAAATATGTTTTCATGTAAACAAAAAGTGTCAGAAAGGGCTTCGTCTTCAAGTGGTTAGAAGAGTGGGTGACGTGTGACATAAGCTTCTAAATGTTGTGCATAAAATGCCAGGACAGTTCAAACCCCCACCCCCCCCCCCCCCAAATGACCCCATTTTGGAAAGTAGACACCCCAAGCTATTTGCTGAGAGCAATGTTGAGCCCATTAAATATTTTTTTTTTTTGTCCCAAGAGATTGAATAATGAAAAAAAAAAATATATATATTTTTTTTTACAAAAAGTTGTCACTAAATGATATATTGCTCAAACATGTCATGGGCATATGTGGAAATACACCCCAAAATACATTCTGTTGCTTCTCCTGAGTACGGGGATACCACGTGTGGGACTTTTTGGGAGCCTGGCTGCGTACGGGACCCCAAAAACCAAGCACCGCCTTCAGGCTTTCTAAGGGTGTAATTTTTTTATTTCACTTCTCACTGCCAATCACAGTTTCGGAGGCCATGGAATGCCCAGATGGCATAAAACCCCCCAAAATGACCCCATTTTGGAAAGTAGACACCCCAAGCTATTTGCTGAGAGGTATGGTGAGTATTTTGCAGATCTCGCTTTTTGTCACAAAGTTTTGAAAATTGAAAAAAAACAAATTTTTTTCTTTACTTTCTTCATTTTCAAAAACAAATGAGAGCTGTAAAATACTCACCATGCCTCTCAACAAATAGCTTGGGGTGTCTACTTTCCAAAATGGGGTCATTTGGGGGGGTTTTGTGCTATTTTGGCATTTTATGGCCTTCGAAACTGTGATAGGTAGTGAGGAGTGAAATCAAAAATTTGCACCCTTAGAAATCCTGAAGGCGGTGCTTGGTTTTCGGGGCCCCGTACGCGGCTAGGCTCCCAACAAGTCCCACACATGTGGTATCCCCATACTCAGAGAAGCAGCAAAATGTATTTTGGGGTGCAATTCCACATATAACTATGGCATGTGTGAGCAATATATCATTTAGTGACAACTTTTTGAAAAAAAAAATTAATTTTTTTATTTTTGTCTTTATTCAATCACTTGGGACTAAAAAAAAAAAAAAAAAAAAATATTCAATGGGCTCAACATGCCTCTCAGCAAATAGCTTGGGGTGTCTACTTTCCAAAATGGGGTCATTTGGGGGGGTTTTGTACTTCCCTGCCATTTTAGCACCTCAAGAACTGAGATAGGCAGTCATAAATTAAAAGCGGTGTAAATTCCAGAAAATGTACTCTAGTTAGTAGACGCTATAACTTTTGCGCAAACCAATAAATATACGCTTATTGGCATTTTTTTTTACTAAAGACATGTGGCTGAATACATTTTGGCCCAAATGTTTGACTAAAATTGAGTTTATTAGATTTCTCTTATAACAAAAAGTAGAAAATATATTTTTTTTTCAAAATTTTCGGTCTTTTTCCGTTTATATCGCAAAAAATAAAAATCACAGAGGCAATCAAATACCATCAAAAGAAAGCTCTATTTGTGGGAAGAAAAGGACGCAAATTTCGTTTGGTTACAACATTGCATGACCGCGCAATTACCAGTTAAAGCAGTGCAGTGCGAAATTGAAAAAAGACCTCTGGTCCTTAAGCCGACAATTGGTCCGGGGCTGAAGTGGTTAATGAATAAAAAATAAAAAACAGTGATGCCAGCACAATTTTTTCCATAATGTGAAAGATGATGCAACGCCGAGTAAATAAATACATGTCATGCTTTAAAATTGCGCACATTCCTGGAACAGTACTTAAAAAAAAATCTCAACAGGTGACAGTTACCTGTTTAGAGTTAGAGGTCTTGCGCTAGATTTATTGCTCTCGCTCCAACGATCGCAACGATACCTCACGTGTGATTTAAACAAGGTTTACATTTGCGGCGCGCGATTTATGTATGCGTTCACTACTGAACGTGAGCACAGAGGGATGGGGCGCTTTAAATTAAAAAAATTTTAATCACTTACTGCCATCACAAGAAATGTAATCATCCCATATAACAGTAATAGGCAGTGACAGGTACTCTTTATGGTGGAATCTGGGGTCTATAAGAGCCCAAACCCCACCTCTGCAATTTAAAGTATTCAAAACAAGATCAGAGTTTTTGAATACTTTAGATTTTTGAAAACTGGTGCCATTGGCTTCCGAGTAGAACGACGCTTCCGGGTTACCATATCTGACATTGGTCATGATCAGGTCTCCGGCCAGCAGGTGGACATGCTGGCTGGTGGCTTGGGTCTCCTGGTGGGACAGGAGAGCCCAGGCTAGCGAAGAAAGGCAACGCAAGAAGGGCCTTCCCCTCCTGCTGCTTGTTATAACAGCCGAGAGGCTGCTTAGCCACATTGGTTGTTATTACAAGAGCCGACTGTCCGCGCTAAAAAACTGTACTGGGATGATGCCTGCAGCTGCTTATTTCTTCAATCAACAGGTAAGTATAACCAGTGAATTCAATCTCAAAGATTCTTGCCAGATTTTCCATCCCATACACCAATCAATGGATCTAATAAAGCTTTTTTTTCAGTCTGTGCGTCTTCCTAAAACCTTTTTACAATCTCTCTAGTATCTGCCAAACTATAAAACACTTTCCTCTCATGTGCTTACATGTGTGAATACTGCATTTTTCTGCTCTGGAATGCACCGTAAAACACATGTAAACATGTACATGAAGGCATGCAAACACTCACAAACAAGTGTCAACACAACTTGGTAAAGAAAAAAAAAATTGAAATAGAAATAAATGGAAAAAATGATTCAAAAAAAAAAAAAAAAGAAGCACAGAAAAACCCACGCAAAACAAAAATGCACTGAAAATGTGCGTAAATGTGGGTAAATGTGCCCACAGAAATGCATAGAGATGCAGAGATAGTGGTGTAAGGCAACTGCACGCCGCCAGGAGTCTGACCAGAGGTGGATCTGTCCGCTGTTCCTCACTGAGCAGAGCAGACACAGCCACTCTCCTCTATGGGCAGTCAGATGTAAATGAACTGCTTGTCGGTTTACACACGACTGCCATTTATTCTGATCTACTAGACAGAAGAGGAATGGATCCCCCATCCATCTGTTTGTGGTGGATTCGATGTAAGGGAGTGTAAATGGACATGTCTGTTTGCGCCCAACGCTCCATAGAGGAGGCCTGACAGGCGGACCCGATCGGACTGCTAGGGTAAAAGGGGCCTAAATGAGCAATGTGCATTTTTAAAAAAACTTTTTGCATTTATTTTCCTTAACACCCGAGGAGAAGACGTGGGACTGCTCACGTACTTCGGACTCTTCTTGAAGAGGTAAGTTTAGTGCCTTAAGTTCCACTTTAACCGCAAAAAGCCCTAGAATTAATATTCTTATTTTTCTGTGTGCAGTCTCACTCAATAAGCTTTATGCAATTGCGGTTTACGAATGCATGCCCTCCTTATACGATTGTTTGCAGTTGAATGTGTGTGTACGTGGAGGCAATTTTTAGTTTATCATTTTATACCAATTTTTTCTGATTTACCTTTATTGCTTTCACAAGGGGGTAAACTAGACCCCCAAGTAAACAAATTGGCTAAGTGACAGGTTCTCTTTGAGACATTAGGATGCATAATACATAGCTGCTCTAAAAGGATTAATGGGCGTTTTTAACAAAAGTGCGGAGAATGAGGAAAGCTTGAAAATCCAAAAACAGGGGGGGGGGGGGGGGGGGGGGTTGGGGTGCACTAATAAGACCATAAATCTAATAGGGGTACCGCATTCTAAACAGTCAATGTTTAGAATGTTTGTGTCATGATGCATATATACACCATGACCAAATTCAGCTTCATTTGTTTGGTGGGAGGAATCACGGAAGTAGGATATACAACAGGCTACTTATTTAGGTCTTATGTAGGCATGCATAGAGTTATATACAGCAGGTAAAATAAGTATTCAACAGGTCACCTTTTTTGTAGGTACATTTCTAGATGCTATTGACATGAAATCTTCATCAGGTGTCTTAGCAACCCATGCACGCAATACATACAAAGAAACCAAAACAAATAAGTTCAGAAATTAAGTTATGTGTAATAAAATGGAATGACACAGGGAAAAAGTATTAAACATGCTAACTGAAATGTACCGTATTTATCGTTGTATAACATGCACAAGCGTATAACACGCTCCCCAATTTTAGGAGGAAAGTTTAAGGGAAAAAAACTTACATTTTTAATTAATTACTTTGAAGCAAAATTAGGGTCACAGCTCGTCAATGCACCCTGCTCAGTACCTATCTGCAGCCTCTAAAATGCCCCTCAATGCACCCTGCTCAGTGCCCATCTGCAGCCATTAAATTGACCAACAATGCAGCCTGTTTAGTGCCCATCTGCAGCCTCACCTTTCGCATCATTGGAGAGGGCAGGGAACGGTGTATAATACGCATCCACAATTTTTCCCTGATTTTAAAGGGGAAAAAGGAGCGTGTTATACGCAGATAAATACGGTATTTAATACTTCATACAAAATCCTTTACTGGTAATTACAGCTTTAAGATGCCTCCTGTATGGAGAAACTATTTGCATGTATTGCCCAGGTGTGATTTTTGGCCCATTCTTCCACACAGTCTTCAAATCTTGAATGTTCTGTGGGCCTCTTCTATGAAATCTGATCTTTAGTTCTTTCCATAGATTTTCTATGGGAATCAAGTCAGGTGATTGGTTGGGCCATTCTAGCAGCTTTATTTTCTCTTTGAAACTAATTTTGAGTTTCCTTTGTTTCATCTTAGTCATCCTGGAAGATGGCAGCAGATTTTTTATCAAGAATGTCTTGGTACATTTTTCCATTCATGATTCCTTCAATGACATGAAGTTTTCCAATACCGTATGCTTAAAAACAGCATCACACCATGATCTTCCCACCTCCAAATTTCACTGTTGGTATGGTATTTTTAGTGTAATGTGCAGTGCCATTTGACCTCCAAACATGGTGTGTATTATGGCATCCAAAGAGTTCCCTTTTGGTATCTGGCCAAACTATATTCTCCCAGTATTTCACAGGCTTGTCTAAATGTTATGCAGCAAACTTTAAACAAGTGTCACATGCTTTTTCTTCAGAAATGGAGTCTTGCGTGGTGAGTGTGCAAACAGGCCATGACCGTTGCGAGCATTACTTACTGTTGTCTTTTAAGCAATTGTACCTGCTAATATCATGTCTTTCTGAAGCTCTCCACAAGTTGTCCTTGGACAACTCTTCTGATAATTCTTTTCACTCCTCTGTAAAGAAATCTTGCGAGGAGCACTTGGTAGTGGCCAGTTTATAACCCAAACAGTGCTCACTGGAACATTCAGAAGTTTAAAAATCCTTCTGTAATCAATGCCATTAGTATGTTTTGCAACAATAATGTTGCAAAGGTCTTGAGAGAGCTCTTTGCTTTTACCCATCATGAGATGTTTCTTGTGTGACACCTTGGTAATGAGACCCCTTTTTATAGGCCATCAGTTGAGAGTGAATCAGCTGATATTAATTTGAACAGACAAGGGGCAGGATTGCTTTCTAATTACTGATAGATTTTAGCTGGTGTCTTGGCTGTCCATGCTTTTTTGCACCTCCCTTTCTTCATGTGTTCAATGCTTTCTCCCTGTGTCATTCCATTTTATTACACATATTTAATTTCTGAACGCATTTGTTTTGGTTTCTTTGTATGTATGGATTGCATGGGTCGTTGCCGACGTGGTAAAAATATCATGTCAATAGCACCTTCAGAAATATATTGACCTAGAAAAATGGTGACGTGCTCAATACTTATTTTACCCTCTGCACATACAGTGCTCAGCATAAATGAGTACCCCACCCCCCCCATCAGATTTGTCAGAAAACCTTTACTTTCAAAAATCAACATTTCTATAGGACACTATACTACAAAATACTCCCACAAATGCGGGCTATTGATTGAAAACAAGATTTGTTACTTTGCACACACAAAAAAAGTATTTTCTTTAACAAATTCATTTAAGCCTATGTTGCAAAAATGAATACACCCCAATGAAAGTCGAAGGCCCCTTTCACACTGGGGCGGGAGCCGCGGCGACGGTAAAGCAGCGCTATATTTAGCTCTGCTTTACCGTCGTTTTAGCCGCGGTATTCGGCCGCCCGCAGGGGCGGTTTTACCCCCGCGAGCGGCCGAAAAAGGGTTCAAATCCCTCGCAAAGCGCCGCCGTAGCAGCGCTTTGCGACGGTAGTGCCGCGGTATTCCATTGAAATCAATGGGTAGGAGCGGTGAATACACCGCTCCAAAGATGCTGCTAGCAGGACTTTTTTTACCGTCCTGCTAGCGCACCGTTCCAGTGTGAAAGCCCGCCGGCTTTCACACTGGAGTGAATGGGGCAGTTTTTTTCAGGCGGTGTACAGGCGCTATTTTAAGCGCTGTACCGCCTGAAAACCGCCCCAGCGTGAAAGGGGCCTTAGGAGCAAAGCTAAATTTTAAAAAACGAAATCCTAGTTAACAAGAAACTACAGGTGAGTATAATTGTTTATTAACCACTTCAGCCCCGGACCAATTGCTCCCCCCCCCCCCCCCCTGCTGCCCCCATGCTTCGGCATATATGCTCTTTTTTTTAACTGTGGTGGTGAAATCACCTCCTACAGCGTTGGAGTCGCGGCTTTATGTATCGTGGGAGCAAACGCTGTTGCTGTCAAGATAAATAAATCCGCGCTGCAACTGAATGGCGCACCTGAAAACAAAAAAATGCTTAACACTAAAACACTGTAAACAAAATTACATACCTGAAAAGCAAGCATGATAAAACATAATAAAACATTGCAGAATAGAATGGAGTAAAAAAAGAGCAACAATAGAGAGAGAATAGAGAGAGAGAACAATAAAACGACAACTATTTTTGTTTTTTTTATTTTTTTGAGATTCACAGGTAAAAAAGCTCCTGACTGTTAGCGACTGAATCAAAACGCTACCACAAAAAAAATGTTAGCGATCGCAGGGATCAGGCCTGACTCTGCGAACGCTGAAGTTATGTGTGCTTAGTGTTTTGTAAGTGACAGTGATCGATCAATACTGCACTTGGGTGGGCTGGGCTGGGCGGAGGGGGAAAACGCAGGTGCTAGCAGGTATCTGGGCTAATCCCGCTAACAATGCGTTTTTTTGGAACCCTAAACTGCTGGGACGCTAGTATAGATCTGATCAGATCAGATATTGATCTGTTCAGATACTGTGCCACTAAGGGAGGTGTATGCTTTGCGCGTGGGTGTTTGCGGTACTGTCACTAACCTGGGGCGACGCAGACCTTATTTGACCCTAAAACCTAATTGATATCACCCGCCGGGCGATCAGGGGGTTAAACCGTTATTGGGTATCAAATGGCGGGTGCCCTGACAGTATAAAAAACAAGCTAACTAACCAGCGTCACTCGTAACAGTAATACAAAAAAAAACTGGCTACCTAGCGGCACCAGTGACACTAATGCAGCGATCAGAAAAACAATCGCTTAGTGACACTGGCAAAAGGGGGTGAAAGGGTTAACTAGGGGCAATCAGGGGGTTAAACCTTTATTAGGTAATATATGGGGGTACCTGACGCTATATAAAAACCTGACGGGGAACCTAAATAACGAAATAACTAACTGGCTAACCAGCGTCACCAGTGACACTTATACGGTGATCACTGGTGAAAGGGTTAACTCTAGGGGCAATCAGGGGGTTAAAACCTTTATTTAGGTTGTAATATGGGGGTACCTGACCTATAAACCTATTTATGAACCTATATAAACATGGCGGTTAAAATAAAAAAAAAAATGGTTACCTAGCGACACTAATGCAGCGATCAGAAAAACGATCGCTTAGTGACACTGGCAAAAGGGGGTGAAGGGGTTAACTAGGGGCAATCAGGGGGTTAAACCTTTATTAGGGGGGGGTAGGGGGCTACCTTGGACCTAAAACTAACTGCCCTGACAGTTATTACAGTCACACTGACACTAAATGCAGTAAAAAAGTAAATAAATGATCACTGCAATTAGTGACACTGTGACTGGGGGGGCAGGGGGTGATCTGGGGGGTGATCAGGGGGTGACGGGGGTGGAATATGTGCCTATGTGTACTGGTGTCAGTGTACTGTTGTGCACTAACCTTTACACGTTCTCTCCTCGGCGTTCCGGTCACATAGACCGGCGCACCGAGCGTGACATCACTTCCGCCTTCCTGTCTATACAATAGACAGGAAGGGGAAGCTTTTCATTCGCCAGGAGCGATCGCGAGGGGGTGGCCAGAAACCACAGGCCGTCCCCTCGTCCCGGATCGCTCCTGAAGCGATGCCGACCGTCCCCGCCGGCGGAGGGGGTTCCGATCGGACACCCCACCCGCCGGAAGAATGTCACGTACAGGTACGTGATTTTGCCTGTACGTGCCATTCTGCCGACATATATGTACATGGGGCGGTCGGCAAGTGGTTAAACAGGTGTCCAGCAGACAGTTGATTATAAGAGGGGGTTACTTAAAGAAAACCTCTTATTTCAAGCTGTCAGCAATGGCACCACATGGAATAGAAAGAATATAATTTCTTTATACAAGAAAGGTGAAGGCTACAAGAAGATCAGCAAAGCTTTACTTATTAGTCAGAATACTGTAAAAGTGATACAAAAAATGTAAAGATGGAACTGCAACCATCTCACAGAAATGTCCAGGCCGTCCACGGAAATTAACACCATGACAGGAGAGTCTTCTGATAAGGGCTGAGGAAAAATCGCTGTGCAAGTTCACTGCAGTTAGCTAAAGAAGTAGAAAACCAAACTGCAGTGATCGTTTCCCATGACACAATATGGCATACACTGCAGAGGAATGGCATGCATGTATGTCATCCACGAAGGAAGCCTCTCCTAAAGCCCATGGACAAAAAAAGCACACCTATAATTTGCCCGGGCCTATGCAGAAAAAGAAGACTACTGGGACTCTGTACTCTGGAGTGATGAGACCAAGTTAAAATGTTTTTGGAACTGATGGCTTCAAAACTGTATGGCCTGACAAAGGTTAGGAGTATAAACAGAAATGCATGGTGCCTACAGTGAAACATGGTGGTGGCAGTGTCCTCCTGTGAGGCTGCATGAGTGCTGCTGGTGTCGGGGAGCTGCATTTCATTGATGTATCATGAATTCACAGATATACTGCTCTATATTGAAAGGGAAGATGCTACCATCACTCCATGCCCTTGGTCGTTGTGCACTTTTCCAACATGACAATGATCCAAAACTCACATCTAAGGCCACTGATGCATTTTTGACGAAGAACAGGGTGAAAGTCATTCAGTGGCCAAGTATGTCTCCTAATCTGAACAAAAAGTTAAGCATCACTCTCAATCCAGCATCCAGGCTCTAAAAAAAGGTCGTTCTTGAAGAATGCAGATACAGTTACATACAAAGTTAGCAAGGTCCAATAAAGGCACCGATCCTTCCAGTTCAACCTATGTGTGTGTATGTTTTAATGTTGTTACCAATTTCCATATACTTGTACACTGTTTCCTCAAAAACGCATCTAAAAAGTTTTCCTAATTTATCTACCCTCCCTGCTGACAACTGTGGAAGGGAGTTTTACATCTTCACCGCTTTAATAGAAAATAATTCCCTTACATAGTTTAAGATTTAACTGCATCATAATGTGGAAAACAAGTGTTTTCTTTAACTAGTGGTAGACTACTGCTGTGTGTGTGTAAAACGAAGTGAGACAATAAAGCAAAAAAATGCTGCAACCACTAAAGATGGTGAACTCTAATCACTCACTCAACAAAAATATTATTAATAATACCCCTTACTGGTATAGATTATATTACACTAACTAGTGCCATACGTAAACAAATATAAAATGTACACATCTTGAATCATATGCAGTAGTCCATGAGGTATGTGTTTAGTGATACCACATACACATAGGAGAGGGTTATAATAAACTTCCATATAAATCTTAAAGTCCACTTCAAGAACAAAACATGTAATCAAAATGTCACCAGCGTACAGTGCCCGTTCACCTTCCTTCATGACTCATTACAGGTCATGCAACACCTTTAAGATCTTACACTGTTGGTCTCATATGCCTCCAATCCGGTAAACTCCACTTGTGATATGCCTTTAAATAGATACAACTGGACAAGCTCAGCTTTAGACAGGTACTCAGGGTATATAAAAGAACAGGCTCACAGCGTAATATGCGTTCTAACAAGTATATTTTAATAATAGATTAAACACACTTGGTAATAACATGTAGACATAAAACCGGAAGATCGCCTCCTCATCATGACTTGCGGGTCTCTGAGACACCGGATGTGACGTCACTGGCTCCGTCCCAATGGGTTGCCTCACTTGTCACGTGACTTCCTGATTTTTTTTTTAAATACTACCTTGGAAGTCCTCTAATGTAGAACTTAAGTCCCTGAATTCATTTTTATCCCTGGTACACACTAAATGGGGCTTTTAAATCGTGCCACTTCACTTGAAATCGCACAATTTAAAAGCCACATGTCAGTGTGACTTGGCTGGCTTCTGTGATACTTCATGCACAGATATACAAGTCGCACCTGAAAAATCTACAAAAGTAGTGGCGAAACGACTTTTTCAAATCAGTGCAGAACTGCAAAGTTGGTGTCACAATGATTTCAACAGTTCCATTACAGACAATTGGGTGCGACTGGTAATGCAATTTGACCGGTCATATCACATGACAAGTCGCACTGTGCGAACAAGGACTTAAAGCCACTACATCTTAATCTAACTTCGCCACATGCACAAGTATGTACTATAACAGCTGGGTCCTCCATAGCCCCGCACATCAAAATGTTCATCGGATCTGCATTGCGACGAACCCAAGCGCCTGGTAAATAACTTACTCTTTGGCGATCGCGGTCTGTGTGACAGATTTCTCTATCTGTTCTAATAATTCAGTCTCTCACCATCAGTATGGTGTGTGCATCTGTGCTTGTACCCCTGACCCAATCCTTACTGGAGTAGGTGTTCCCCTGGCGAAGAGAGGTATTCTATTTCAGCAATGCCATTCCCGAGCAGATATCCAGTACATTTATTGGGATGTGTCAACTCAGAACTAGCATCTCTAACACTTTTCCCTCTGCCTCATCTTTGAATTTTACCCCAGCTAGCCAACTCTGGCATCTGCATCTCCATATCGCCACCCTCATCTTTACCAACCCCAGCCAGCACCTGATGGGTAGGGCCAAACTCCTCTTCAGGTTGTTGAGACTTTGCAGTGTTGCAAGTGGATTCTTTAGATTCGGAATCTGGGCTTCCAAACAAACTTGCATAGCAGCATTTGCCCTCAAACTGTTTTTTTTTTTATTATTTTTTTTTTTTTTTTTAAAACAAGGTATACATGGAGCAGGATTTGCATCATCACTCAGGATGTCACCCACAAATTTGAATTGGGAAAATCAAATGCTCTTATTTTCTTTTATTTATTTTTTCAGTGCCATTTCTTTGCCCTGAAATATTTGAGAATGTGTTGCTTATGGTAAACCCGTGGTTTCTCACAGTGCCCTTCGGTCACGCACAGTGCCCTTAAGTTTACTCAAAGTGACCCCCCTCAGTATTCACAGTGCCCACTCAGTACTCATAAAAGAGCAGCAGGAGTAATGGCCGTGTGTGACACGATCATGCAGGTCACTGTAAAAACAGTACAGTACCCACAAAGGTACACACACAGCACTGCAGAGAAGGGTAGTCAATTGGATATATGTGACTAAGTCACCAAAAGTCCCTAAACAACCAATAGACGGTGAAAGATAACAATGCTTACTCACAAACTGCAGATCAGTAAGGGTTAATGTCCATGCGTAACAGGGTAACCATGGGACACTGACCAAACAGAAAACAATGGGACATTACAAATAAGAGGTCAAAGCACTGCAGAGCATAAATGTTAAATGCCCATGCATTAAAATGTCACCACACACCGCCTTAAAAGTAGCGAGTGAGACATTACCTACAAGGGTCACTCAAAAACCATTACAACAAAGGATAAGTCACTGGCTATCTGGGACTGGGTCACCTTAGGAATCTGAACAGTGTACAGTGAGACATTATGCAAAGCTGGAGAAGATCATGGCTGTGTATGGCTAGGTCATTGTACCGGAAATAAACAGGAAGAAATCTTACTAGCTGACGGTCACGACAGAGAACCAGCCCAGTCTCCGAAGACAATAGCCATTTGAAAGCTTAAGAGGCCACCTGAGCCAGCACCTTTAAATCTGGAGAAGGCTATAGTCTGAATTTACAACAGCAGAATGCCTTCGTCCAGGAAAAAAATGTAAAGGTGGAGGCCTATCCTGGCTTCTCATACCTCAACAGGCATACCCCTGAAGGAGTCTTAAGGGTCAGGGCTCCACCAGAGACTGCCTATGACCTGTATTGAACCCTGCTGATATTCAGACAAAGTTTCCCAAGGCTCAGTCAGGGAGACAACCAATAGAGAAGCTGCAGTGGTTATGGTGCAGTCAGGAATCTTACAAAGTTCATCTGGTTGAAAATACGACACAAGTCTATGTAGTTCAACCCCAAAAAAATTAAAAAACACCACACAGTAAACCTCCATTTACACAATCCTATACTCACAGTTGATCCAGAGTAATGCAAAAAAAAAGTATTATCCAATTGGATAGTCCCTGGATCATCCACCCTGGAAATTGTTACCTTTAAATGTTAATCTCCAGTTACATTTTGTGCATTTAGGAACAAATCGAGGCCTTAGCCCCAAAAAACTTACAGTGGGTATACAAAAGAACCCATCCTAAAATGAAGACACCATTTTTTTTTGTTTTGTTTTTTAATTCAGCTGTATGTTTTAGTGCAACTTATAACATCCAAGTGAAAGATATAACACCAACATGTCAGGAAAAAAAAAAATTCAAAAACAGAATCATGGCGTTGGAAAAAGGATCACCCACCTTATGTCAGTTTTGAATATGTTGGTGTTATATATCTTTCACTTGGATGTTATAAGTTAACTAGTAAATACAGCTGAATAACCCAATGTAACTTTACATTTCTCAACATGAAACCTCTTTTGCCACATAGTTGCCCAATTAAACCGTGCACTGAGGTCTGCTTGTAAGTTGGAAACACCCTGTATGGATGATATTCCACTACATAGCTTGATGATATCTGCAAATACTGAAATAGTAATTTCAATCCCAAACGTAAAATCGTTTATAAATATATTAAAAAGTAAGGGTCTCAACACTGAATCTTGGGGTACACCACTAATAGCCTTAGACCATTCTAAAGTATGAATAAGTAACTGCTACTTTCTGAATACGATTTTTCAGACAGACAGTTTTTCATCCACTAACATACTGAATTTTATAATCATGTAGACTTTAACGGACACATTAGCAGGGTGTGGGGAACTGTGAAAGTAGAATCTTAAAGTAGAATCTTGAGAACAAAAAAACTAAAAAAGGAGCTAAACTAACTTCTCTCAGAGATAAGACCCCCATACTTGGGGCACTAGCAAAAAACTGAGCTATGTTCTGATTCGGGAGAAGGTTATAATAGAGATGATCCTTCACTTAATTTTTTACAGTGTCCAGTCACCTGAAGGTAGCTGCATATAGTCCACGTTTAAAGACCAAAGATTCAGCTTCTTGTTCAAAGCTGCTCTTGACCAATGTTTCAAAAAAGTCTATTAAGGGAGAAAAACTTGAGCCAGATGCTCCTCAGTACACACCTAAGTATTTACCAGCTGGTGTGCGCTTCCTTTATCGCTATCAGAGAGGTAGCTGTCAAGAACCAGAACAGGGTCAACTTTAACTGATCTGCTTCTTTGAAAGAGAACTCGCTTTACGGTAGATCCATCAGAATCAATTTTCAGGCAATCCAGAGGTACCCCACACACACCAGACATGTGTCTTGTACTGTACAAATAAAAAAAAGTATTTTCTCCATGCTGTTATACAACAGTTACTTAGTACCAACTGTTAAACAAAGAGTGCTTATTTACCAGCAATTACATAATGCCACACTGCAGACACAAAATTTAATAGGAAAAACAATATTAAAGTAATATTTCAGCTCAAGCATTTGCATTTAATAATCATGAGAAAGTTTTAGAACTTCTGTCAGCTTTTTACAGCTGTTTGGATCTCATCTGTCATAAGAAATTGTGAAACTGCATATTTAACTTCCTATCCTCAGAACTGGTGCTCACGGTCATTTCGTGTGGGGAAACCCTCCAAAACGCAAAAGAACGGAATTCAGATTTTTCTTATAGCATAAGAAAGGCATCATTCTGGGCTATGCATCCATTAGGGAGATTTCCTCTAACTTGCTATCCCTACACAAGTGGACATAGAAAAGTCTGGTTATAGTGGGTTACCTGTGAAGCTTGGACACTAGGGGTCATGAATGCATCAGGAGTCATAAGCTTTGGCTTGGAGTCATTTGAAAGCAAAAGAAAATCTGTTGCATTTCTAAGAATATCACTTTGTGATCCATGTAAGGGCTGGCTAAGTGGCCTCATCTCTGTCGTGATGTCTGTCATTTCGTCTCGTGCAACTGTAAAAGAAATCCAAGACAAAGCTGAAATCAGAAAAAGGAATTACTAGTTTCAATATATTAACATAAAGTTAAAGACTCCTGTATGAGAGTATAAACAAGTACTAAATCTAGTAACTATGTCATGCACATGCCTTAAAGTAAATCTTCCTTTACATTTCCTGAGCTAAATTCCCACTCGCAAACAATGCAACTTACAGTGGGAAAGTTTTAGTAACCGAGGCAGTGCTGTCTGACGAACGTGGTTCAGACTGCCCTGTTTTACCAATTAGGGAAAAAAAAAAGAGACTGGTCAACCTCACACCGCACTGTCACTTGGACAGCTTTCACACCGAGCCGCAGCTGGCGTCAGCGGTAAAACGGTGCTATTTTAGCGCCGATTTACCGGTGTTTTAGGGGCGTTATTCGCCTGCTAGCGTGTAGGTTTTAACCCGGCGCTAGCGGCCGAAAAGGGGTTAAATCCGCCCACAAAAGGCAGCCGGAGCGGCGTTTTGCTGGTGGCATTGCAGCGCTGCCCCATTGATTTCAATGAGACTTTGACAGACCACCACCATGTACAACACAACTGTAAAATTAAATATTTTATTGATAGTAATAAAAGTAGATGACTAACGTTTAGTATTGGTGTATAACCACTAACGCTATAATGTTTTTTTGCTATTGGAATGCTGCACACTTTTCTTTTCCTCTTCTTTTCCCAGTAACCCACCTCCCTGGAATATGGTTACCTGTTACGGTTTAGATGCTTACTTTATTTCCCCACTCTCCTGACACCTGGTGGTGCCCCCTTTTCTGGGGATTTCTTCCTCTTTTTTTGGGGGGTGCGATTAGGGGGTCTAAACACTCACACTCTCCCCTTTGCTTAATACCTAGAGAGGCCATATACCTGTCTTTTGACAAGTATTTATAAATATTTGGTCTTTTATGGATAGACATGCCGGTCTATCTGCTCCATATTGAAGCTCCAGTGTTAAGGTTCCAGCTGCACCCATGACTAATTGTCACTTTCATCTCGTATCGATTATTTGCACCATCACGGTATGTAGGAATTTTTGTACATTGTTCCCTCTCTTTCCGGGCATGGTGGACATGACAACAACTATGCTATTTTATGGATGTTCCTCTTTTTCTGATATGTCTGTTTTCCATTTTTAGAGTGATAACTATACTATATTTCAACTTACTCTCCACCCCTGATGAAAGTTTTTGCCAAAGAAACTGGAAACACGTCGGGTCTCGGGGCATCCACAGCCCCCATGAGAGCTTAAGTGCTACCTGTTATATTTTTTTTTGTATAGGTTTTTTTGTTTCATCACTTTTTGTACTGTATTGCGTATTGTGCTTTTGACGCTAGTCGTCTACTTTTATTACTATCAATAAAATATTTCATTTTACAGTTGTGTTGTACATGGTGGTGGTCTGTCAAAGCCCCATCCAGGGGGTTCTTTCTGGTCTGCATTTAGGGATGGGTCCACCACAATGTGATTTATAATACAGCTTTTTCTATTCATATATCGGGTAGTAAATATCCATCCCCCGTTACCTGACTCCCCCTGTTTTCAATTTTCTCACCATCCTATGGTTAACCCCAATAGGATGCTCTGAGTTACGTCCAAAAATTTACTTTTTGCACAATACGCAATATAATTTTAATATTATGTACACTTGGAATTTTGTTTTCACACAAGTTTACATGTCAGATTCATGCTATTCATGTGAATTTCAGACATACGTAAGAAGGTTACATTTATAATTTATAGCATTGGACGCGATATCCTTATTAGCATGTTTAGGGTAAGAGAGTTTGATGCCCTTATGGGCCAATATAGAGAGCATGGGCAAAAAGAGTCTAAGGGATCAGAAATGAATTCGCTTTTCTTTCAACTTAAAACACTGGTAGAAAACAGGGTATCCCTCTTCTGGCAGGTCGACAATTTCGAGCACTATATACAGGACGATATCAATCCATTGGGATTGAGGGTCCAAATTTTTCCCACCTTAGATAACTTGGACAACATGTTCAAAAAAAGATGGGAAAACAATATTCAACAGTGTACCAAAACAATGATGTCCTTGCTTATTGAAGAGCACCAGAAGAGGATACTATGTTTGGAAAAGGAAATTGAAGTGATTTATGTTTAATTGGAACCTTTTGAAGATACATCCACATTTGGTGGGCAGGAGGAACGTATTAAAGACCACATTGACTCAATAGTTAAAGAATCCATCACCCTTAAAGAAAAAAAGTTTTGGAGGGACAAGGTGGCATTCAGCGAAGGCAAAGCCTATCGCTAGCAAGTACGGAATCCCCAAGGGTGCCAACAAGGCATGAAGAAAGGCATTTTCAATAAGTCCAAAAAGAAGAATAGAGATATAAATAGGGGTCTGACTCATCCCTCAACTCTCTCTCCTCTGCATGCTCACAGACATCGAAAAAAACTTAAAAAAAAACGAAATGGCGATCACCTGAACCTGCAACTACCAATAAGAAATATCACAGAGGCAACCACATCCACACAATCGTTGGTTCCGGTGGTGGGTAACGAACGCACGCTGAGGTCAGGTAATGCACGAGGCCTACCTGTACAGGGACGGTCTATCGTGGAGCCTCCCTCTACAGGGCCTAGAAATGATTCGGTTGAAGGACAATGACAGAGCACAGGAAGTGTCTTTGGAAGATGTTTTAAACATTATAAATGTATCGGACTATGTGCTATCATCTGATGAGAAAACCATATTGGGTAAGGGTCTGTCCTTCTGCCCTTCCTCCAATATTGACACCTTTGACACCATCAAGGATTTACATCTATTTGCACGGAAGTTAATTCTTAAAAGCATGTATACTAAGCCTACACAAGCTGTGGCCCCGTGCAACAAGGAGAAACAAGCCTTGGATGATCTGGTGTCATTACTGGAGGAACAAGAGCAGAAGGAGCTAATTGATACAATAGACTTAGAATCCCTCCTAGTACACAACATATTACTCCTACGATAGAGGGGATTCAGGGAAAATCCACACTAAAAAAAGAAGTCTAACAAATTTCCATCGTTAACTCAAAACGCAAATCTTAAGGCTTTTATATCTATGACGACTGATGACATCAATAGATTAACGAAGGAGAGTCCTTTAAACAATTTATCGATAGCTGAAAAACAAGCATTGGAAACACTGGGTAACCAGCATCAGCTAACATTCAAACCCACTGACAAGGGGGGAAACATCGTAATAATGGATAACTCCCATTATCTCTTGATGTGCCAAAAGATTCTGTCTAACAAGGAATGGTATCAACCCATCTCTCGTCATACAATAGAGAAATTTGATAATTTTTTGCACTAGTCGACCAGGCTTATTTGGAAAACACAATTACCCAACAAACCTGGGAATTTATACGGACCAAGCACTCCAAGATTCCGACCTTCTATAGTCTTCCTAAGGTCCACAAAAGACATGATCAACCCTCCAGGTAGACCAATTGTCTCCGGGATTGGAAGCATTTCTGAGAATTTGAGTAGGTATATTGACAAACAACTACGACCCCTAGTAACTAACTTGCCATCATACATCAGGGATACCACTCAGTTGCTACAATATCTTGACGGCCTCTGCATCCCCACTGACTCCATTTTGGTCACAGTGGATGTTGAGGCACTGTATTGTTCCATCCCCCATAAGAAGTGATGGGACATTATCTATCCCAATCATCGAAGGATGACAAACCACTGCACCATTTCATACTGCGTGCATTGGAGTACATTCTTCTACACAAAGCCTTTACATTCCATGGCTCCCATTTCCTCCAGATACAGGGGGTGGCTATGGGGATGTGCTGTGTGCCCTCATATGCCAACCTGTATCTGGGGGAATGGGAGAATGCATTTTTGTCATTATATTCTCAGTTCTCGGACCAGATACTATTCTGGTATAGATATATTGCTGATATGGCAAGGCAATAGGGACAGTCTCAATCAATGTGTGACAACCATGGGAATCAATGATTTCAATTTGAAATTCACCATGATGTGTGACAGCACAAGAGTGAATTTCTTGGATGTCATCATACAGAAAAATGATAATGGCCAGCTCTCTAGCACCCTATATCGTAAGGAAATAGCGGGCAACACAATCTTGCACGCCACAAGTTTCCATCCAGCACCCCTTGTGAGGTCCATTCCTTATTCCCAATATCTACGTATTCATAGAAACTGTACCGAAGACTAGGTTTATCATGGAGGCAAAAAAACTACAAGGTAGATTACTCCAATGGGGTTATTCCCCAACAGGCTTGAAAAAAGCCTTTAAAAGAGCGCAGGCACAAACTCGTCAGAGTCTTATCTTAAACCATTCCAAAAAACAAAGGGACTGATCAGGCACTTGACCAAACTAAAATAAAGATGACCTATAGTAAACACCAACAAATCCTTAGGAACATCCTTAGGAAACATTGGCATATACTCCAAATTGACCCTATGCTTTATCCATTTATATCAAAGGAACCCCTAATTACCTTTAAACGCACGAGGTCACTAAAAGACAGATTGGTCACTAGTGAGTACACAGGGGAGACCCCTGTAAACGACGGGGCACCTTTAAATGTGGTGGCTGCCCCCAATGCCAATTTATGAATACAGACAGCGAGGTCTTACTACCAAATGGCAAGAAGTTTATACCTTCCCATTTTGCGAACTGTCGCACCTTTGGGTTTGCATATCTGTTGACCTGTTCCTGCAGTTCCTTTTATGTGGGAAAAACAAAACGAACTACACAAAAGAACTAGCAGACACATACATAGTGTACGCATATGTGATCCCGATCTGCCCCTAGGGAGACATGCCCGGGATATACATATGGGGATTTTTCCAAGAATCAGGTTTCTGGTACTCGATCGAGTACACCCCAATACCAGAGGGGGCGATAGGGACAAAATTCTCTTACAGCATGAGACCAGGTGGATTGTGGCCCTTAAGGCTGTACAAGACGAACCTACAAGTTAATTTTTGATTTGATTAGTTTTGATTGTGTATGCTTTATCTGTAGACGGTGTTCTTTGTTGTCACCTATACATATGTTACACTGGTCCTAAGCCTTATGCATTGTTGTTGTCATGATAACCTTGTCCCACATGCCTTGCAATTTTGGTCCTGCTGCTCATTATTACAATGTTCATCCTCTTTTGTGAGGTAGCCGATACTCTTCTGATCGAGACAATTAAGGGAACAATGCTAAAACAACTTTTTCTATGTTATGGGTGCAGTTTTGTTTTATATCTTCTGTCACTAATATATCTACACACTAGAGGGCGCTAAGGTAATGCAGCATTTCCCCTTTCCAATTTTGCCTATTATAACAGATGGTTTCTTCTGGGCTGGAATACCCGGATCTAGGCGGTGAGTCCATAGAACATTAGGGCAGCCATATTTAGCAGCGGACCACCTATGTGCCTTGTTGCACATGCAGGGGTCGACGTCTCCTCTTTCCCTTCTGCCTCATCTCCCCATGTTATGCCCAATATGCCTGTGTTTATCTACCAGTGCTGGAACTGCACGTGCGCCGTTATACACACGTCACTCGGTCTTTTGGTGTTGCACGAGGTGCGCATGCGCAGGCTTTCCGACGCAGCGGCGCGTGCGCAAACACAGCGCAGGTGCCAGCGCGTGGGGGGTTGATATTCTGGCTTAGGTCGGTGGCCGCACAGGATATTGCGTCATTACATGACGCTCAGAGGTGCGCCACCAGCCACTATATAAACAGTTACACACAGGGATATTTGGGCAGCACTTCCATCCAGACGGTACACCTTCCTGGACTTCTGTTTAGGTAAGCCACTTTCCCCTATGGCGACTTTCCAGTAACCCATACCACCCTTCAGTTCATTTAGAGCCTCTGTTTTTCATATCATTACTATAGGCCATCTTACCCCCGTGGGACCAACTATACAGGGGTTTGCCTGGGAAGCCACATTGGGGGCTCATATCCCCCTGGGGGGTTTTTGATGTGACCCTGAGTTTTCATACTATTAAGGGTAAGCCTATTAGCTATGTGTCAATTTATATTGCTCTCTCCTGCCTCTCTTCATGTTTAGTATTGGTGTTTAACCACTCATGCTATAATGTTTTTTTGGTATTGGAATGCTGCACACCTTTCTTTTCCCCAGTAACCCACCTCCCTGGAATATGGTTACCTGTTGCGGTTTAGATGCTTACTTTATTTCCCCACTCTCCAGACACCTGGTGGTGCCCCCTTTTCTGGGAGGTGCGATTAGGGGGGTCTAAACACTCACTCTCCCCTTTGCTTAATACCTACAGAGGCCAGATACCTGTCTTTTGACAAGTATTTATAAATATTTGGTCTTTTATGGATAGACATGCTGGTCTATCTGCTCCATATTGAAGCTCCAGTGTTAAGGTTCTAGCTGCACCCATGACTAATTGTCACTTTCATCTCGTATCGATTATTTGCTACATCACGGTATGTAGGAATTTTTGTACATTCTTCCCTCTCTTTCCGGGCATGGCGGACATGACAACTATGCTATTTTATGGATGTTCCTCTTTTCTACGTCTGTTTTCCATTTTTAGAGTGATAACTATACTATATTTCAACTTACTCTCCACCCCTGATGAAAGTTTTTGCCAAAGAAATTGGTAATGTGTTGGGTCTCGGGGCATCCACAATCCCCATGAGAGCTTAAGTGCTACCTGTTATATGTTTGTTTTTTCGTTTCATCACTTTTTGTACTGTATTGCGTATTGTGCTTTTGACGCTAGTCGTCTACTTTTATTACTATCAATAAAATATTCCATTTTACAGTTGTGTTGTACATGGTGAGGGTCTGTCAAAGTCCCATCCAGGGGGTTCTTTCTGGTCTGCATTTAGGGATGGGACCACCACAATGTGATTTATAATACAGCGGGAGTTTTCCTTTTTCCTTTTTCTATTCATTGATTTCAATGGGGAGCAGCGGTGGAGGAGCGGAGAGTTCACCGCTCCAAAGAAGCTGCTGGCAGCGCACCGCTCAGGTGTGAAAGCCCTCAGGCTTTTTACACTGGGGTGCATGGAGCAGATTTTTTTTTAGGCACTAAACAGGCGCTATTTTTAGCGATGTAGCGCCTGAAAAACGCTGGCAGTGTGAAATACACAACAATGACAATCTTAACTGCACCCTGCACAAAGTATCTCCAGCTCACAGGACAACAATCTAGATGCCAGCAACCTGAGAGCGATTGTCACTGGGTAATTTAACTAAACAATTAACCCTTTAACCACTTCAGTCCCGGAAGGTTCCCCCCCACGACCAGGCCAATTTTTGCGATTCGCCACTGCGTTGCTTTAACTGACAAGTGCGCATTCATGCAACACTGTACCAAAACAAAATGAATATGCTTTTTTTTCCCCCACAAATAGAGCTTTATTTTAGTGGTATTTGATCACCTCTGTTTTTTGTTTTGTTTTGTTTTTCTTCCGCTATTAACAAAAAAAAGACCAACAATTTTGATTGACAAAAAAATATATTTTTTTTTTTTTTTACTTTCTGCTATAAAACATATGCAAAAAACAAATATAAAAAATCTAATTTTCGAAATCAATTTAGGCCAATATGTATTCTGCTACATATTTTTGGTAAAGACAAATCCCAATAAGCGTATATTAATTGGTTTGCGCAAACATTATCGTGTCTACAAACTAGGGTATATTTTTATTTTTACTAGTAATGGTGGCGATCAGCGATTTTTAACCAGACTGCTACATTGCAGCGGACAAATTGGACACTAAGTGGCACTTTTTGGGGACCAGTGACACCAATACAGTGATCAGTGCTATAAAAAAAAAATGCACGGTCACTGTATAAAATACACTGGCAGGGAAGGTGTTATCAGGGGCAATAAAAGGGTTAAGTGTGCTTCTAGGTAGTGATTTCTAAATGTGTGTGGGATGGTTTAAATGGAGGAAGAGAGATCTGTGTTCCTGGATCTCTTTCTTCCTCTGACAGAACGGCGGTCTGCCTTGTTTGCCCCGATTGGCTCCCCCTGTGTCAAATCACAGCAGGAGCGGGTCGCCAGTGGCTATTGCGCCCCAGACCTTGAGGAGGAAACGTACCAGTACAATGTTTCACGCAGCCGGGCCGTCCTGCCTCAGTAAATATGTGAAAACCAAGATACAAAGTAACTCTCCTGCATTTAGGTATTACACGCAAGGGAATGAGATGCTTATCTCTTAATCTTTTTAATCCACACTGAGTCTTGCTGATCTCTCAGGACCATGGGTATCCAAAAGTACAAGAAAACAAAAAAAGACTGGCCTAGTGCAATTCTATTAAAAACATTTATCGAGGAGTAAAAAGTGACAAAAAAAACATACCTAGCCATTATGGACACGTTCTTGTCTCCTTGCACGTTTGGAGTTTTCCAGCAGTCCTAGAAGCGTTCGGTTCATATTGTTCTTTGACATGCATATGTACCACCTACATTTGCAAGGTATGTTTTGTGTCACTTTTTACTCTTCAATAAACTTTTTTATTGGAATTGCACTAGGTCAGTGCGCCCTTCTCTTGTTTTTCACAGTAAATGTGGGGTGGGCGGTCCAGGAAGCGGTTAAACTCCCACCACCTGCTTTTACTGAAAAACTGGAAAATTACACCAGATTATAGAATTAGGATTTTAAAATAAAATATTTGTACACACACTGTCACCGCAGACAGGTACCGTATATGCAAAAATGTAACATGTACAGTGCCTTGAAAAAGTATTCATACTCCTTAAAATTTTCCACATTTTGTCATGTTGCAACCAAAAACGTAAATGGATTTTAGGTGATAGACTAACACAAAGTTCCACATAATTGTGGAGTGAAAGGAAAATGATAAATTATTTTCCAAATTTTTAACAAACAATCTAAAAAAGTGTGGCCTACATTTGTATTGAGCCCCCTTTACTCTGATACCCTTAACTAAAATCTAGTGGAACCAATTGCCTTCAAAAGTAACCCAATTAATAGAGTCCATCTGGGTGTGATTTTGTAGTTTTGTGAAGCCCTCAGAGGTTTGTTAGAGAACCTTAGTGAACAAACAGCATCATAAAGGCCAAGAAATACACCAGACAGGTCAGGGATAAAGTTGTGAAGAAGTATAAAGCAGGTTATAAAAAAAGCATCCCAAGCATTGAACATCTCATGAAGCACTGTTCCATCCATCATCCGAAAATGGAAAGCGTATGGCACAATTGCAAACCTACCAAGACATGGCCGTCCACCTAAACTGACAGGCCGGACAAGGAAAGCATTAATCATAGAAACAGCCAAGAGGCCCATGGTAACTCTGGAGGCGCTGCAGAGATCCAAAGCTCAGGTGGGAGAATCTGTCCACAGGACAACTAATCGTCGTTCACTCCACAATTCTGGCCATTATGGAAGAGTGGCAAGAAGAAAGCCATTGTAGAAATTAGTCCACTTGGCAAGAAGGCATGTGGGGGACAAAGTAAATATTTGGAAGAAGATGCTCTGAGTCAGATGAGACCAAAATTCTACTTTTTGGCCTAAGGCTATATTGTACACTGCACCTGCTAAACTCACATTTAGGAGCAGTTGCCATTTTTTCCAGCAGCCCCTGAACGCTCCTCAATGTTATCCTGTGTACATGTTCACTCAGTCGTTTATAGTAGTTTAGAGGCAGCAGTTGAGTTTACTAAAGTTTTTGTGAAAGCAGATGAATCACGTTCAGGACTGTAGTTTACAAACATTTAAAACGCCAAATGCTTGTAACTGCTTGTAAACATTAAGACACAGCATTAAGCAACGCTTTCAGCCCATTAATTTGAATGGTTGTCGCATCCAAGTCAGATCATGAGAAAAAAAAAAGCTGTGGGGCCCCCCTCGAAAATTCATACCAGACCCTTATCAGAGCATGCAACCCAACAGGTCAAGGGGGGGTCACGAGCTGGCACAGCCCCCACTCCTGGACCATACCAGGCCACACACCCAGAACATGGGGGCTATGGGTGCTTTGGGGCAGGGGGGGGGGCTCTCACTCCCCCCCAACCCAAAGCACCTTATCCCCATATTGATGGGGACATGGGCCTCTTCCCGACAACCCTGGGCTGTGGTTGTCTGGGTCTGCAGGGTTATCAGAATCTGGAAGCACATTTAACAAAGGGGACTCCAGAACCCACCCCCCAATATATGTGAATGAGTATGTACCCCTAGCCATTCACCCCAAAAAAGGCAGTCTAATGTAAATAAAAACAAGAGACGGTTTTGACAAGTCCTTTATTAAAAATCTTTCTCCGGTCTTCTCTGCCTCCTCCCTTTGTGCCAGCTCCGCTCTCTGCGGGTTGTTGTATAGCAATGGGGCGTGGCCATCCGGTGACGTCACCATGAGACCTGGCCCCTTGTTACGTCACAAGGAGCAGGATCTCATGGTGAGATCTCTGGATGGCCACGCAAATTGCTATATAAGAACCAGCAGAGAGCAGGGCTGGCACAAAGATGGGAGACATAGTTGGAAGAGGAGCGTGTCGGCAGCGGAGAAAACCGGAGGGAGAAGATCTAGAGAAGATGTTTAATAAAGGACTTATCAAAACAGTGTTTTGTTTTTCATTACACTACACTGCCTTTTTTCCCATTCACCTGGGGGGCAGGATCTGGAGGCCCTCTTGTTAAAGGGGCTTCCAGATACCGTTGAGCCCCCAAACCACAGACCCTGACAAACAGTCCAGGGTTGTCGGGAAAGGGCCCTTGTCCCCATCAACATGGGGACACGTTGTCCTAGGGTGAGGGGTACTGAGCCCCCCTTGACCCAAAGGACCCACACCCCCCATGGTGAGGGCATGTGGCCTGGTATGGTCGGGGGGGGGGGGGCTGCATGCTCGGATAAGGGTCTGGTATGGATTTTTGGAACTATGCAAACTAGAATAGTAGATACTTTTATCAATAGGTGCTTACCACCCGAACAGAGAGAGGAAAAAAAAAAAAAGACAACCATTCCTCTTCAAACATCATTGTGTGGTCTTCTTTAGAGACCTTAGAAGTTAAACAGTGTCCTACCAATGATAGATTCACCAAAGATTTGTATATTGCGGTCATTTCACCTCTTAAGCGCATCTTATCCAGGATCAAGTTTAACATTTGTAGTTATTCCTCACAACTGAGGTCCTCCAGTTCCCTTTACTGCTCCCTTTGCTACCCTACTCTTTTTTCCCCATATTTTTATATTTTTTTAACGTATCTGCGATACGGCACTGTTGCTTTAACTGACAATTGAGCGGTTGTGCGACGCTGTACCCAAATAAAATTTGTCGTCCTTCTCCCCACAAATAGAGCTTTCTTTTGGTGGTATTTAATCACCTCTGCGGATTTTATTTTAAAAATTTTCTGCAATAATACATATCCAAGAAAAATAAATGTAAAAATTAATGTAAAAATTAATGGAAAAGGTCGTAACATGACTCTGTCATGGTGAAGTACGGTTTCCTGCATGAAAAGGGCCGCCAACTCCGACACCCTTCTAGCCAAGGTGATAGCCATCAGGAAGGCTAGCTTGCATGACAGCAAGTCTAAGGTAATTTCCTTAATAGGTTAAAATGGTTGTTTCTGTAACACAGACAGCACCAAGTTCAAGTCCCAAGGACACATAGGTGACCTAATGGGGGGAAGCAAGCAAGTTGCCCTTTGCATAAAGGTCCGGACCAGTGAATGGGAGGCTAAAGGCATTTGGAAGAACACTGATAGGGCCAAAACTTGACCTGATTGTACTCAAAGCCAATTTGAATTCCACAGTTGACTGTAGAAAAGAGAATTCTCCCAATCACATATTTCCGAGAATACCATTTTCTGGCTACACACCAAGCAATACAAGTCTTCCAGACCTTATGATAAATCTTCCTAGTGACAGCTTTTTTAGCAATTACTAGAGTAGATACCACTGGTCTCGAGATGCCATAGTTTAACACCCTGGCTTAAATAGGCATGCCGTCAAATTTAGAGACTGTAAATTGGGGTGGAATATAGGACCTTGAGACAGTAGGTTGGGGGTGATGTGGAAGCATCCATGGGCTGTCTATTGTCAGTCTCTCAATCTCCGGGAACCAGGGCCTTCTGGGCCACGCTGGTGCCACCAGAATGACTGGAACCCCCTCAAACCAGGGAGTACTGGCTCCATGGAACTATCAGAACATCTGCTCCAGTTGCCAGAGGATCTCTCGTTCGAGACACAAACTGTTGTAGCTTGTTGAACCTGGATGCCAGTAGGTTGACCTCTGGCCATCCCCAACGTTGGCAAAGTTTCTGGAACACCTCTGGGTGTAGGGACCATTCCCCGGGCAGATCTGCTGGCGGCTGAGAGTCCAGTTCTCTACTCCCAGGATATGGACTGCCGATATCATTGGCACATGTCCCTCTGCCCAGGCTAGTATGTAGCTCACCTCCTTCAGAGCTGAACAATTCCTGGAACCGCCTTGGTGGTTTATATAGGCCACTGCCGTGGCATTGTCAGACTGAACCCTGATGGGGCAGTCCTGAAGCTCCACCATCCAGGACCGCCCGTCCAGGATGGTAATTCTAGGACGTTGAAGGGTACGGTCTGCTCTGTCCCTGACCATTTCCCCATGAGCTGTGAGCCCGTCTAGGGTCGCTCCCCAGCCTGAGAGACTGGCATCTGTAGTCCGTATTCTCCAAATTACCGGGAGAAAGGATTTTCCCTTTTCGCAGGTTCTGATCCTGCAACCAGTTTAGGCTTAAGCATGCCTGAGGAGATAAGCACATTGGATAATCCAGGGCTTTTCTTCTTCTGTTCCTTACGGGTGACAAGATCCTTACGGGTGACAAGAATACTCAGCTTGGACCGTATTTAGTATCAGACCTAAATACTTCAGACTTTGAGCTGGTCTCAAGGCTGAATTTTCGGTATTTATGATCCAGCCTAAGCACTGTGTATATTATGCTCTGTTCTAGAGCCTGTACTGGGTGATCTCTGAGCAGGGGGTCGTCCAGATACCCGAGCACCAGAATCCCTTGGGCACTTAAAAGACCCAGTACTGGTGCTAGGACCTTTGTGAACACCCAGGGAGCTGTAGCAAGCCCGAAGGGTAGAGCCACAAACTGAAAAACGACTTTCCTCTACTGCAACACATAGATACGTGTAAATACACATCTTTTATATCGATGGAGGCTTGAAAGTCTCCCCTCTGGAGTGAGGTTACTACTGAGCTGACAGACTCCATCCGAAAGGACTGCATCAATAGATGACTGTTCAGGGGCCTTGTGTCCCCGTTTGGTTTCTGAACCGTAAACAGGTTTGAGTAAAACCCTGTGCCCCTTTTGAATACAGGAACCTCTACAATCAATCCTTGATGCACTAGATAATGTAGTGACTGAAGCAATACGTTTCTTTTTGGAGGATCCGAGGGAAAATTATCAGCAAATCGGATCTATGCTACCACTCATATGCGGACGACACTCAACTGTACTTCCGTATCACCGGAAAAAAAGACCAATACCAGGAACTAGGAAAATGTCTCACAATGATAGATGACTGGATGACCACGAGCTCCCTCAAACTAAATGGGTCGAAAACAGAACTACTGCTCCTCAACGCTAACCGAAGTAAAAAAACGAAGACGTCATGGATCCCACCAACCATCCTGGGACAGACCATCCTCCCAAGCACCAAAGCCAAAAGCCTCGGAGTCATCTTTGATTCAGAGATGACCATGGATGCACAAATAGGATCAGTAATCAGCGGATCCCATCATCTCCTCCGCATTCTTCGCAGACTCATCCCCTTCATCCCAGAAAAGGAGAAAGCAGTAGTAGTAGGAACCATCATCAATTCACGGCTCGACTACGCAAACTCCCTCTACATAGGATTACCGGATTACCAGATTGCACGCCTACAAGTCGTCCAAAACGCAGCAGCAATATTAGTCACCGGAGAGAAACCCTGGGAATCCATTTCCCCATCCCTAAGGTCCCTTCATTGGCTCAAGGTAAAAGATAGGATCACATTCAAGACCCTCTGCCTCACCCACAAATGTACACAAGGTAATGCTCCACAATACCTTTGTGAGAAAATAGGAAAATACATACCGAATCGCAGACTTCGATCGACAGACCAAAATCTCCTTCTCATCCCCAAAGCCCGCTACAAATCGAAGGGAGAACGAAGATTCGCAGTACAGGGACCTCGGCTATGGAATGCGCTACCAAACGACATCCGCTTGGAAGAAAACCATCAGGCCTTCAGGAAAAAACTCAAGACCCACCTCTTCTAATACAGCAGGAAACAGGGGCAGACAAGCGCCTTGAGGTGATTCAGTTCGCATTTGCAGCGCTATACAAATCATTCATTCATTCAATGCTGAATCTTAGAAATCTCTGGAGGGGGAAATCCCCACAACTACAGCTAATAGCCGCGAGATATATTTGGAGGTGACGCACTCGTCCTGAATTGTTTTTTCCAAATGTCCGCAAAGGGCAGCAGCCTTCCCCCCACCCGATGGAGTGGGGTGTCCCCTCAAAAGGAGGGCTTGGTGCTGGGTTTAGAAGAATTTTGGACCCAGGGCCTTTTCTGGCCCTGGCCTTGCGCCTTGCCCCTGGCCCTAGCGCCCTATATTGGCAGCGGAACCGCCCTGATGCTGAGACATTTGAGGAAGCAGTCCCTGGGTTTTTAAACGAGGGACGTCTGGTGCTTTTCTTCACAGGAAGTACAGAAATCTTCCCTCTGGATATCTTTTGGATATATTTGTCCAAGTGATCACCAAATAAACGTTCCCCATAAAACAGGAAACCTGCCAATAACTTTACAATGAAGCTCGGCTGACCAGCTCTTAAGCCATAAAAGTCTGCGCATAACAACCCAGACATTCAGGGAATATCAGTCAGGGGCAAAGAGTTCAAAATTTCCCTTTTTGCCGACATTATCCTCACACTGACCCAACCCCACATATCCCTTCCGATCCTGCACGCGGAATAGACCGCTATGGAGCCCTCTCAGGATATAAAATACATGCAAATCAGAGGCCTTGCCCATTAACATTCCCGAAGCAGAAATCGCACTTTAAAAAACAAACTTATCTTACAGCTGGAAAACAACTGCCCTGAAATACCTGGGGATCCAAATCACCCCAAAATTCACTATCCTATACAAAGAAACCCTCCCCCCCCCATACCTGTCCCTTACAAACACCTGAAAAAGCTTCAATCTGACCTATTTCACTACACCTGGAACTACAAAAGACAGACTACCTAGGTCGGTACTGATGGCAGCACACTGAAGGGGGCCTCGCATTTCTCAACCTTATCAAATACTAGCAGGCAACCCAGCTACGAGCAGTTGCCTCATGGTTCACCCAACGGTCTTATAACAAATAGACAGAAATTGAAAAAATATGGCTAGCTCCGACCATAGGCGTCGCCAGGGGGTGGCTATCGAGGCTGGAGCCCCGAATGTGGAGCTTATAGCCCCGGGTCTCAGCGGGTGTGGAGGAGAGACAAGCGGGCGGCATTGGAGGTGGAGGAGAGATGAGCGGGCATGTACTGGTCATCGGGACAGCCGACCGCCACCCCCCTCAGTTCCTCTGTCGTCCCCCTCCCCCCCCCCCGCAGCGCTCCCCTCTTCTCCCTGCTTAGTTATGCAGCGCGACTGCATACAGATATGATCCTTAGGAGTGCACACAGAGAAGCTCATCGTACCATCGAGAAGACATGCAGCCGCACATAGCTGTGAGTGTGACAAACTTCCTCGGCACTCGTTCTCTTGTCATTTCCTTTCCCCGCTCTCCATCCTGTCTGCTGCCATGTATTATCTAGATGAGAGCGGGGGAAGGAAAGAACAAGAGAATGAGTGCCGAGGAAGTTTATGTCACACTCACAGCTGTGTGCGGCTGCATGTCTTCTGGATGGTACCATGAGTTTCTCAGTGTGCACTCCTAAGGATCATCTCTGTATGCTGTCATGTCTGTATGCCACCCTGCATAACTAAGCAGGGAGGAGGTGAGCACTGGGGGGGGAATAGAGGAGCACAGGGACCAGAGCAGCAGGGGGGGAACCAGCAGAGTTTGCAGAGCACATGTGGGAGTGGGACCAAAACAGCATGGGGGGAGCCAGAGCAGCAAGCGGGGGACCAGAGCAGCACATGGGTGAGACCTGTCAAAGTTGGCTGGTCTGGATGAAGTCCAGGGCCAAATTTTTGTCCCAGTCCAGCCCTAGGGATGAGCGGGCGGACGAGCAGAGATGACATCTCTCTCCGCCCGCCCGTCAACACTCTTCCGCCCTCACAGCCGGGACTTCAACGTGGGAACGTGGGAGCGATGTGCGGCGGGGAGAAGAGAGATGACATCGTCTCTAACTGCCTGCCACACATCAGCGCTTTTCCGGCTCACTAAATGAACCAGTGCTGCCAGCCTGCCACCAATGCAGCGAGAATGCACATTTGGTGGCAATGGCTGGAATGGCAAGTGATAATCTGCAAGTGGTGGCAAGTGACAATCTGCTAATAGTGACAAGTGACGTGGCAAGGGACAATCTGCTAATGGTGGCAGGTGACGTGGCAAGGGACAATCTGCTAATGGTGGCAGGTGACGTGGCAAGTGACAATCTGCTAATGGTGGCAGGTGACGTGGCAAGTGACAATCTGCTAATGGTGGCAGGTGACGTGGCAAGTGACAATCTGCTAATGGTGGCAGGTGACGTGGCAAGTGACAATCTGCTAATGGTGGCAGGTGACGTGGCAAGTGACAATCTGCTAATGGTGGCAGGTGACGTGGCAAGTGACAATCTGCTAATGGTGGCAGGTGACGTGGCAAGTGACAATCTGCTAATGGTGGCAGGTGATGTGGCAAGTGACAATCTGCTAATGGTGGCAAGTGACATGCCCAGGGCTCCCACTGATTCTGCATTATGGTGAGTTGAACCACTTCATTATATATTACAATAGAAACAATGCGCTTCGATCACCCTGACACCATATCAACCATGGCGCCATGATGATTGAAACGCCAACACCAGCCTTCCTTTGCCCGCAAAAAATTGCTTACCACCGGCGTGCCCCCCCCCCCCCCCCCCTGCTGCTATGGGCTCTAGCCCAAGATCTTTTGCAGACCTAGCAACGCCCCTGACTCTGACACACCCAAAATAATATACTCTGGAGTGCGAATGCGTAGGTAGCTCCCGACCGCCTGCTGGGCTCTATGTCCCAACTTAGGCGGCTCTGGTGCAAAAACAATAATACTGGCTGGTACCGCATAGAAGGGGCTAATATCAGATATTTATAAAAGTTACTAAAATAATTGCCCCCTAGAAGATCAGGGGAAGCATTCCTATATGACTAGATGGGAGAAAGCACTCAATGAGGAAATTCTCATAGGACAGTGGCAGGTGATATGGTCCCAAGCAGCAAAGAGTTAAATATGTACACTATATAAAGAAAATGCATACAAAATCCTCCTATTCTGGTACATGACCCCAGATGTATGCCACACCATTTATCCTACTATTACAGATAGGTGTTGGCGATGTCAGGGGGCTAAGGGTACTCTCCTCCATAACTATTGGAGCTGCCCACTAAATCACCCCACATTGGGCCACGGTCCAAAAGCTATTGGCCCACCTTCTTGAAAAAACGGTCCTGGCTACCCCAACATTTTTCCTACTAGGTCTGTCACCGCTGAGGCTCCCCACGCCCTATAAAAAAAAACTAGCGCGCCATGTTCTCACAGCAGCACGCTGTCTCATAGCCCTAAATTGGAAATGCTGAGCCCCCTTCTCCTGAAGGCCTTTTCTCTAGAATTAATGATGACGAACTGATGGAGAAAATGACAGCTAGGATGCAGGACAGACTGGAGGCTCATAATAAGGTCTGGGAGCTGTGGCACCTGCGGGAGGACCCACCATGATCAGGTAATAAAAAAAAAAGCTCTCTCGATGACTACTTTCCCTCTTCTTCCCTTCATATAGAGTATTCTTGTGACTCTTACAGCCACATACAAATTGTTATGATTTATTAAATGAATAAGCAATGCATGTTTGACAGAATGATAACGCTAGATAAATAATTATCACTGTCTTTACACATAGCATCAGTATTCATGAGTAACTATCGGAAAATACTGACGCATACTATGATTCACACCTTTGAAATTGTGTACCTTCTTATTTTGTATCGCAAATACAAACAATAATAAAATGTTATTTGGGGAAAAAAAAGTCTGCGCATATGTACAGACAAGAGCCAAATGAGAAACCTGCTGTATTGAATCCTTTAAAGCATCAACAGCAAAGCACAGGGCTCGAGGAATATCCGTCTTACTTTCAGGCAGATCATCCTCCTGGTTAGGCCTATCAGGTCATTTGACCTGATCCTTTACAGACTGGCAAATACCAATTGCTGCAACAGCTGTTTAAATAGCTGACCTGGCCAAAGAAAAGGAAGCCTTTAATAATAACTCCAATTTCTTGTCAACAGGATCTTTCAAGCCCTGTGTGTTATCTACAGGACAAGTTAAAGTGGATGTAAACCCAGGCTGGCACAACATAGAGTATGGGATTTCAGATCAGCTGTGCCCAGTCTTGCCACAAAGAGTTAATCCAGCTCTGAGCAATCCTCATATCTTTTTTCAGTGAAATAAAACGGACAAACTGTGAAAACTTTGTCCGTTCTTCCCCCTTGCTGTGATTGACAGGTGATTTACATACCTCGTGCACTAGCCTAAGACATGCATTATTTTTTAATTCCCACCCCCACTCTTTCTTCAGCGGCTCTGCAAGGATTGGCTGTTCCACACCTCAGCATGATTTGGCATGCTGAAGTCATGTGGGGACTTTTCTGGGTTTTGACTGGATGTTAGTGATCATAGCAGAAGTTCAGTGTAAGAAATACAATATAGTAGAGGTGGACGGGGAGTCTACCGATATCACAACTCCACCCACTGAGCCCTGGAAAACAGACCCACCCACAAAATCTGCAGTTTTTTGGGTCTCATAGCAGACAGAGGGGAGACATTTGACAGATAAGTATACATGCAGGAGGCATGTATATGCTTCTAGATAACAATTATTGCAGTAGTTTAGAAAGGATGAGAGTGGGTTTACATCGACTTAAAGTTCTTGTTTAAGGAAGAGACTGCTGCATCTACGGCTGGCATGCTCCATTTTTTAACAAACTTTTCATCCATGGGATATAAAAGAGAAAACCTCTTCTTAGGAGGAACAAAGTCCTGTCAGGATGTTCCCAATCAGCGTACACCGCCTGTTTCAACCTTAGAGAGCCTCAGAGATCCCAAAGAGGACCAGGGGGGCTCAGTCACCTCTGCAAGAGGCAACTTAGACTAGGAGATTCTGAGGAGGGGGATCTGTCACGCTTCCTGCCACCCTGCAAGAGATGGAGGCAAATCCTGTGCTCTAACCCGGCTAGCGCTGAGGACAGTTCATCCTTAGTGATAAAGGGTGAAGCAGCGTTGACTGTAGGCACAATACCAGATCTCAGACTGCCCGGAAGCCCCTGGTCCTTCAGGCGATACAACACTAGGGATACAACTAGTATTTTCAGGAACTACCAACGACATAAGTGTGCCCTTCCCTGTGGAGTTGTCCACTCCTCTTTTTGGAAGACATTTAATAAAAACAGAGTACTTGGGTGTAGTATTAAAACACTTCAGAAGGGAGATCCTTTAATAGGGCTCACTAAGCCCCTATGCAACAATCCTGCTAAGCACCTTTAGCCTGCCAAGCAACACCTGGTGACTCACGTGGCCCGGGTAAGGAAAAATGAACCACTGCACGTGGAAGCACCACATGCTTGGCATACAAAGCTTAAAATAAGCTGGGTGTGCGCCAGAGATTTCTGTGCGTGTGCACGCATGTGCGCGGCCCCGGCGAACGGTATTTGCACACAACGCAAATCTTTGTGTGCCCAGATAAAAGCTACGGCCCATGTGCGGTGAAGCTGCATGTGCCATGGCCACCAAACAAACTGCTGAGCACAGCCGCGCTCTTGCCAACACACATGTGCCATGGCGAACCAAGGCAAAATGGCGCACCTTCGTGCGCCATCCTACAGGTGAAAAACAGTCAGACACAAGCAAAAAAAGGACATTTTGCTAACACCCACAGCTAGCCCATGGTCACCGCATACAGGTGGCCAACTTCTAGCTAGCGTGACTGATCGTTACAGTCACTGGGACTGGCAAACTGTTTCTTTTGTATGCAATTAGGTAACAAATGTTATAAAATACACTTTACTTGTTTCAAACATGGTAAGTTACACAGAGGAATGCTTTTTTTTGCTTGGTGGGTACACAGAGCCCAGAATCACAAGGAGCAATTAATCAATGGCTGAAAAACAGAGTATCTTTGGCACTGGCTTATTTTAAACTGCTTATCTGCCTGTTCAGGATATGCACAATAAATTCTCTAGTGTGCTTGATCTGGGCACAAGAACACTTTACACAGATTAAAAATATGCAGACAAATCAAGTACTTCGAGCTTGACTTTAGAAGTTCCTAATTTGGTTTACCAGAGGTGAAGATATTTTTTCCCTTTACAACTACAGTGAGTAACCCCCCCTGTCTGCAGCATTTACCAGTACTTGAACCTGTGGCGAAGCCTAACCTAGACATTCGGTCAGTTGGGGCAAAGACTCAGTTCGCCCCCCCGAAAGAGGAGAGCGTTGGTAGTTTTTTTTATTATTTAATATCCATTTTAAAATTAATTTTTTTACATTAATGCCCCCCTCCCCACAACAATTATTCCCATTACATCAATGCCCCCTTATTTGGAATCCGCTCTAACATCAGAGTCACTCCCATCATCAGATTACTCCCACCTTAAAATACTGCCTAGCTTGTATCAGTGTTCCCTCTTACATCAGTGCCCCCCCCCCCTCCCTTTTTACATCAGAGTCCTTCCTTACATCAATTCCCCTCTTTATTTCAATGTCCCCTCTTACATCAACCCCCCCTTAAAATACTGCCTTCCTTGTCCCTCCTTACATCAGTGCCCCCCTGACATTAATGCCCCACCTTACATTAGTATCCCCTTTATATCAGGATCCTTCCCTATATCAATGTCCCTCCTTACATCAATTCCCCCTTAAAAAAAAAAAAAAAAACTGTCTTCCTTGCATCAGAGTCCCTCCTTACATCAGTGTGCTGCCCCCCTTTGAAGTAAGAAGGGACATTGATATGAAGCGGCAAATTGAAGTGGGGGGGGGGGGGGCTCTGAGGTAAGAGGGGACACGGAATTAGAGCGCCCCCCCTCCACCAATTTTCCCCTTTATATTGATGTTCCATCTTCAATTCCCTTTTACACAAAGTGCTTCCCCCTACCCTCCTTACACCAAACTTCCCCCTTTACATCAGAGCCTCCCGCCCTCCCCTTTACATCAGTGTCCCACTTTATTTCATTGCCCCCTCCTTACATTAAGTCCCCATCTTACGTCAGTGTCCCCTATTTCTTCAGAGCTCCCCTTACAATTCCAGCCTTTAAAATTAGTGGCCCCCTTACAATAGTGCCTTTCTTCTTGCATTAGAGCTTCCCCCTACATCAGTGTACTCCTACCCCCCCCCCCCCCCACATCAATTTTCCAGCTCCCGTCAGTGTGCCCCTCCCCCTTACCTCAGTGTGCCCCCCTTAGATCAATTTACCCCCCCCCCCATATATTTGCCCTCCTTACATTAGTGTGCCCCCCTACCAGCATGATCTTAGCAGCACACGGGGAGCAGTCTCTTAGGCAGCGCAGTTGAAGCAGAACAGATCTTTCAGCTGCTCTGATCACTGTCGGCTGCTGCAGCTCAAAGATTGTGTGCGTGTTGTGTGAGGACTTGCTTACAAAGCTCCCGTTCAGCCCAGCGGATCTGCTGTCTCCCAGCCACATTCCTCCACCGGGTCCTGCTCGCACAGGATCTTGTAACTCCTCCGACACTTGAGGGTCCCCGGGGACAGACCATTGACACTGCCAGCCTGCAGAGCGGACACAGGTGGGGAGGGGGCACACGTGTCCTCCCGAGCATAGAAGAGGCAGACAGGCATCTGAGTTCTGGGGGTCCCACACCACTTGGCCTCTCTAAAGCTCCTCAAAAAAATAAAAAAATTTAAAAATCGCTGATGCTGTGTATCGTGACCTGAGAGGGGGAGCGGATATGTTCTCCTGCATGCTTTATAACGGTTTCACTCGCCTACCGCTCCTCTCTGAACACCTGCACACATACTCTGTCAGCCATGGCGCCCCTCTCAATGTAGTGTCGGGGCATGTCCCCCCCCAACCCCCTCCCCCCGTTTCAGCCCCGACTTGAACACAAACCATCCAAAGGTGGTGGTCAGTACCCAAAATGGAATAATAATCAGTACCAAGTCATTTCAAACATCACAGCCACAGTTCATGCCTACATATAAAATGACACAAATGCGCACATACATATAATAGTTTACATAAGAACACATTAGTACATACCAAAATCTTCATGTGGGCCTTTTACAAGTACAGCGGTGGTCTGCTGTGGTTTAAATCTGATCTGTACATCTTGCAAAGCCCTAAAATAAAATAGTGATATGTTGGAGCCCAATACATCACAAAACAAAGATATAAATTTGATTAACATGTCCTAGATACTTACTTTGTGTGGACACAAAAGAGCTTTATAAGTACAGCTGTGGCATCATCCCCTTCATCAGAATCCAGTGCCTCTTCTACAAATAAAACAAAGTAACAAAATAGTTAGGAAAAAAAAGGATACAATTTTAACTTTAAAGACCACCTAACAGGGTCAAATCAAAATTTAAAGATAAAGTGCAGGTACCTTGTGACACCAGGTAGTGTATGTGCATGTATTTGAATCAGTCGTTCCTGGAAAGCACCAGGGATCCTAGGTGCAGGCTGTTTATAGTACCTCAGTTCTTATACATTTTGGCTATAATCCTACTACCAACAATAAAATTATCAAACCCCAAAACTTCCACATATCACAGGCTTTGGCACTGGAAGGGTTGGCAATTAAAAGGGGAACTAAACCCTCCTATCCTTTTCAGCCAATGGAAACTGCCACCTTAGCTTATAATTGATTTGCAACTGACAAGGTGCTGCACATGTGGTCAGTTATGAAACCAGCCATTTGATAGTTTGACAGTTTGGTTGAGTGCACAAGTATATGTGACAGTTAGCATTCCCAGCATGCTGGCACAGAAAACATCTATTCACACTGAATGCGTCTTTGAAATTGTGCTACTTTACTTGAAGTAGCATGATTTTAAAGCTGCAGGTCAGTGCGATTTCAGGAACGACTTGCCTGACATCTGTGTGACTTCATGCACAGATATCTATGCAAGTCGCACCTGAAATTGCAAAAAATAGTGCAGGAACAAAATTGGAGCCCAAACTATTTGAACAGTTCCATTGCCAACAAAAGGGTGCAACTTGTAATGCAATTTGAAACCATCAAATAACATGACAAGTCGCCCTGGTGTGAACGGGGGGGGTAACGTTATTTAAAAAACTTAGATCAATGTGTTTAGCTTTGTTTTAAGGTGAACATGTAACAAGTCAAGGGCTTGCACATGCCTAGAACACATCCTATACTGGGACAAACAAAAGGCCTTGAAGACATTCACACAAGTGCCAAACGGTGTGCTTTTTCCTGGTAAAATTTGCTTTAATGTTACCCCGTCATCCTGTCAGGTGGAAAAAAGGGTTATTAAATGCTAAAATTGTTAACCATTAAAGCAGCAGACAAGGCATGTGCTAAATTTAGCTGCTGTATCCATGTCTTCTTAACTGAGCAAGTCACCAGATCACAGACTACCCCTACACAGCCCCAAAACATAAAAGGCAGCAAGCCAAGCCTCCTCCCGTCTACAAGCTAAATGATTGACATCAGCTTGAAACCTTGTGACAGTCAGTTCATGCTAACAGGAAATTAGGGGAAACAGCGCAAAAACACAATGACACAAGTGCTTGCATCTTTTTTCCTTCACAAAACACCAGAACTTTAGGGGTACCTAATTGAGCGGTATTAAACAAATCGGGAATTCCTTACGCCTCATCTATTATGAATATACAACTGTGCTAGGGAGGAAGGTTCCCTACAAATCTCTATGAGAAGTATAACAACCAGGCAAAGTTCTGGTTAGACTGAATCCCTAATTGACACGGACATTTAAATATTGGTGAAGGTATTGGCCAAAAAGCTACAATCTGTTATTACTGTATTTGTTCAGATCAAACAGGCTTTACACCAGGCACTCAATTTAATATTAGGTGGTTATTTGACCACTCGCTGTACAAATGCACCATGACAAACTTGGGACTAGAGTTGTGGTTTCCCTAGATATGGAAAAAGCATTTGATTTGGTTGAACTGCCTTACCCTTTTCAAATAGTAACCAAGTATGGTTTTGGACATGCATTTATATCATGTGTGAAATTATTATACAGGGAACCCACAGCTAGGAACAGGATTAATGGAACCAGTTCACAACATATTTCAAGGTGTACCAGACAGGGATATCCCTCCGTCACACTCTCCTGTTCTTAATGGCCCTTGAGCCATATACAATACATTTGTGCCAGTTGTTCAGGCATTTAAAACTAAAGAGATTAAATATAAAGATATTTCCTTTACTGTGTTGGAAAAAAAAAAAAGCTTTAAATTAAACTTTTTTTTTCCAAAATTGCTATGCATACTCTCAAATGTGCCAGTCCACATTACCAAACGAACACTTAGATCCATTGATACTTCAATCTTCTCCTGATATCCCCACAGAGAGCAGAGGGAACAAATATAAATTGAACTAAAATGTTAAATATCTGTTCCAAACATCCCACTGTCTCCCAATGCTACTGTAGGATGCAACCCATATTTGGAGAAATTCAATAACCACTTATAGACTGGGCTGTTTCCCCTCCTTCCAGTCCAGGCCATGTTTCAGTTTTCTGTGTTGTCACACTTTGAATGAAAAATACTCATGCAACACTGAACCCAAATGTATTTGCATCAATTTTTTGAGAATGATAAAGCTTTCTTTTGCTGTTATTTAACCACCACTTTTTTTTTTTTTCAGTGGTTTGCTATATACATGTATACTGTATATGGAAAAAAAGACAGAAATTTGGCAAAAAAGAAAAAGTTTTTCTTAGTTTCTTTTAAAGAGCAAGAGTGTGTGTGAAGGGGACACTGTATCTAATGAATATGGACTGTTACATCTTAGTACTGAAGGATCATCAACCCAATAATTGATATAGAAAGAAAAAGTGGGTGTTCCAAGGATGGACCTTAAGTGCATTCAAATCCACAAACATATATAGTAGAAAAGTATCAAAGCTTTCTTATAAAACATTAAAAATGATACAGATAGTATAAATAGGTTTCCATTGAAAAATAACGCAATAGCAGCACATATTGCCCGTGCCAACCCGGCTTCTAGTGATCACTGTTTCCGAGGGCGTGGCCATCATGGGGATGTTTTGGATACTTGGTGGACCTACCCACGACTGGTGGGCTTTTGGTCCTGAGTGTCTGGTTTGCTGTATTCCCTTTTTAAATTTGAACATCTGAAAAGAGGCTTAGGCTCAGTTCACACTGGAACTGGCTGCAGATCGCACAGGAACGCTGTGCCACCCCATTCTCTGGTTCAGGGACAAATCAGGGCCGACTTCGTCTGAATTCGGCCCTGAAACGGAGCCAAAGACCCACAACATTTCTGTGCAGCATTGAAACCTCACATCAGGAGAAAGGACGGAGGAGACGAGGAACAATGTTCTAAAATATATATATATATATATATATATATATATATATATATATATATATATATATATATATATATATATATATATTATATTATACATACGTACAGTGGAACCTCGGTTTGCGAGTAACGCGGTTAATGAGCATTTTGCAAAACAAGCACTGCATTTCTAAAAATTTTAACTCGGTTTGCGAGTTTCGCAAAACGAGCAGGATTCAGGCCAAAAGCCGTGTGCAGTACGGCTTTTGGCCTGAGGTGAGGGGCGCCGGAGCCGAACAGCGTCGATCGCTGGCGTTCGGAAATGCACAGAAAAGCCAGGACAGATCGGCTGACCTCATCAAACCTCGGACAGGCTTGTGAATGGAGTCTTTCCGAGGTTTGCCGAGGTCAGCCGAAGTGTGCTCGGGCCTTTTCGGCCGTTTCCGAGGCTCTCTGGTGCCCCCCGCCTCTGGCCACATGCGGTATTGCATCCCATTGAAGTCAATGCGGAACAAATAATTTTAGGGATAACTCGCTTTGATATGCGAGTACTTTGGATTACGAGCATACTCCTGGAACGGATTAGGCTCGTAATTTATTTATATATATATATATATATATATATATATATATATATATATATATATATATATATATATATATATATATATATATATATATTATATATATATATATATATAACATATATATATATATGACATAAAATATTTGTAGAGAGTATATAATCTGTTATATCCTCTGAGTTGTGAGAGACACAAGACTCTGGTCTGGAACAATGGATGTTTATTTCAGTCCTCACTGTACACTGCAACATGCATCTTGGGACTTCTTATTATGCTTCCTTACATGTACTCTAAGATGGCTACTATGCCCCTTGTCATCACTCCTGCCAGTACATGTGGAACCCTTCAGATATAACATAATCGAATGTTTACTCTATGAGCTTCTCGTTGTGTCTTTGGGGGGACGTTTGGATTTGATGTGTGCCCCACCTAGTGCGGCCCCCTTGGGTGGAGCCATGCCGCTTCTACCTCGGGCAGCGTTATTTCCGGGTGGACGCATCTTTCCCAGAATGCGACGTCTTGAAGTTTTGATGTCGCTTCCGGGTTAGCAGTCATCTTGCGCCTCACACTGGAGCGCACATGGGGGGCCTAGCGAGGCTACTTGTATATGGACCTGAAGGCTACGTGTGGGCTGGTGTACATAGGCGGTCCGTCTTGGTTACCCAGCAGCCTCCTCTTTTGCACCCCTTCTATCCTCCTCCCACTTTATACTCCGCTAGGGGCAGTTTTTTTTTCATAGGTTTGTGCGTGCCTCTATCCATGGAGAAAGGGCTCACCCAGCCCCCATTATGCCCGCCCCCTCTCCCTATTAATGTGGCTGGCCAGTTTGGGGGCTTTTCACAGGTTTGGGTTGATATCGACTATTGATTTTGGCGAGTCCTGGCATTTTACTGGTGACACTATATAACAAATGTGTAAGTCAATAGGCGTTGTACTTAGCTTATTTTGGGTTCTATTGTCTGGCTCTTTGTCTATAGCTTCATTCCAAGCGGTACCCTATCACTTTATTATTGTGGGACCAGTATAGTATCTCTTAAGCTCCATTTACCATTACTCTACAAATGAAGGTCAGTGCAACCTGTTTGATCGTTTTGTTGATATGGTATCTGCCTTTATAATAGTATAGTGTTTGTTAGGAAGGGAATGAAGTGTCTGTTAGGTTACACACTATACCTACCCATTTTCTGTTAGCCATATGAGTGCAGCATGAGGATTATTAAGCTCATAGTGTAACCGTCATATACTCTTTAAAATCATCTTATGTGTCATTTATTTATATTTTTTTTAGAACCATAGCCGATGTTCCTTGGGGCCTCCATTTTTTTTCTCCTGATGTGAGGTTTCATTACCCTGGTGGAAAAGGTTTGCCAGCTAACATTCCTCCTTTCCGCCTCCCCACAGCACAGACAGACATAATGTATTGATCCGGTATGTACTGTATATGGGATTGGAGAGTTATGGGGTGTATTTTTTTTTTGTTTTCCCCTTCTCACATGACTTCCTCTATGCCCTGTGGGAGAGGAGATGTAAATACTATGTGTAATTTATATGCATCCAATATGTATTTGTACATTATACTTATAGATTTAAAAATTGGTGATACCATGCATTATAAATCAGATGAAGAATTTTCTAACCCTGAAGAAGCGTCTGTGACCATGAAACGTGTAGTAAAGACCCTATTTTTCTCTGATAATTGTCTAATTGTTTCTTTTGCGCCATTATAAATTTGATCTTTTGTAATAAAGCTTTGATACATTTATACTATATATATATGTTGTTAGTGTATATGAATGCACTGAAAGACCATCCTTGAATGCCCATTTTTTCTTAAAAACATTAGGTTTCTGCTATAAAATTTTGTAAATAAATAATCCTTCATAAATTTAGGCCAAAAAGTACTCAGCTACATTTCTTTGTGAAAAAAAACAAAAACAAATGTGTATATTATTTAGTATGTGTGATAGCTATAGAGGCTACAAACTATGGTATATACATATTTCATACACATGTTAGTCAGCATAAATGTGAGGACGGGGAGGGAGCATATGTAAGACTTATTAGTTTTAGCCCAAAATTATACTTTAATCATTCTGTCTTTTGGGGTTAGCTAGCACTCATTAAAATAATAGCCTTTGATGAATTTACAAATCCAAAAAGACTCCTCTGTGCTTCATACTAGTATATAGAAGGGCAATTTTAGTTAGTCCTTTCCATTTTACCCACCTGCACCAGTGTTATCATTTTCTGCCTCTGATGGGATAACTTCTGAATGTCTTATATGACGACATACATCCTGGATACCAAAACTCAAAACTGGATGAGTCAACAAAAATTCAGAAATTGAAGTGAAAGCAGCCCTTCCATCATCTTGGTTCTGCTGCAACTCCATCACATATAAAACCTGTATACAAAAAAGAAATCAATCATCTATTCCAGGCAAATGTTCTGTCATGATTGTCAATAAAAAAATAACATGCTTATGAATACATACTTTTCTCTGAACATCAGTGAGAATCAAGAATTCTGCAGACAAATCCAGTGAAACTTTTAACCCAGGCAAAACACTCGAGCTATATGGGTCTGGAGAAAAACTAGAAAGAAACAAACATGTATTAAAACAAACTACAATGTAAGCATTCTAACATGTGGTTTCCACTGTTCTCTATACACAGACATTCAACAGCACAAAATAGAAACCATCAAACTCAACTTCAAATTTATAATCCAAATGACAACTGTGAACAAACGATATCAACACAAACCTCAAGTAAAGTAAAGATTCATTGTCATTTATACATTTATGTGCCTCTTCAAACATGTAGAAAGTCCAACTACACTCCCCAGACCACTTAAACATGCACCATAAAGACTTGTGTTAACTTTAAAAAAACAATCAGTTTTAACATTATACAATTAGTTGTACTCACTGATGTGCGCAACCTACAGCATTAGGGTGTTCACCCCCAGAGAAAAAATACAAGTGTGTGTACATTAGAGCAGTGGCTGGGGTCAGTGTTATTTTTTTGTTTTAAGTAATGTTTTACAATTGAATTTTTTTTATTTTTTCAAAATCTTTTATGAGCCCTGTTGGGGCGCTTTTTAGACATATCAAGGGTATAAACAGACCCCCTGATGTTCCACATTTGAGACAGAGAAAGGGAGTGAGGACAGATTCCCCAGTCCATTTCACTGCAGCCTCAGCTGCACTGGACAGTTTACCCAGCACACCTATGGCTGTACCTTACCAATTTGAGCCCACATGGTAGATGACTGGTTTTGTGGAATAAACTACTATATATTTCTTGAGAAATTAAAATCATGGAAATTTGTAGTTGTAGGAAAGGCTCCCAGAAGACCCACATGTGTTACATGGAGGTCTACTAATCAAAAGTGTCAAAACTAACGTTGGTAGACAACAAGCGGATCTCTAGTTAGTTGAAATTTCCTCCCATAACCTTGCATTTATGTTGCTGGCTTTCCAAGTGTACATGAATGCTAAAAGACAAACCATCCCCTTAAAGCAGGGGTCTTCAAACTATGGTCCTCCAGTCCTTCAGGAACTACAATCCCCATCATGCCTAGTCATGTCTGTGAAGGTCAGAGTTTTATAACGCCTCATGGGATGTGTAGTTCCGCAACAGCTGGAGGGCCGTAGTTTGAGGATCCATGCCTTAAACCGAAGAAGGCTTATCTGCAGGTTTAGGGGTGATCGCCCCTGCGGTTTTTATTTTTTGCGCTATAAACAAAAATAGAGCGACAATTTTGAAAAAAATGCAATATTTTTTACTTTTTGCTATAATAAATATCCCCAAAAAAATATATAAAAAAAACATTTTTTTTCCTCAGTTTAGGCCGATACGTATTCTTCTACATATTTTTGGTAAAAAAAAAAAATCGCAATTAGCGATTATTGATTAGTTTGCGCAAAAGTTATAGCGTTTACAAAATAGGGGATAGTTTTATAGCATTTTTATTAATATTTTTTTTTTATTAGTAATGGCGGCGATCAGCGATTTTTATTGTGACTGTGACATTATGGCGGACACATCGGACATTTTTGGGACATTTGTCATTTATACAGAAATCAGTGCTATTTAAATAGCACTGATTCCTATGTAAATGACAGTTGTAGTGAAGGGGTTAACCACTAGGGGGCGGGGAGGAGTCAGTGTGACAGGTTGTGTTTTTTTTACAGCAGGGGGCGTGGCTGTACGTCTGACGTCATTGATCGGCGTTCCCGATGACAGGGAACCGCCGATCACCGACAGTCAGTGTAGGAAGCGCGGGGAGAGGTTTGTTTACACAAACCTCTCCCCGTTCTTCAGCTCTGTAACCCGATCGCGGGATACCAGCGGCGATCGGGTCCGCTGGTCCCGCGGCCACGGAGCTCCCGACAGGGTCGCGAGCGCGCCGCTGGTGGCGCGCGCGCGCGCCCCCGGGCAGGCAAATTAAAGGGGACGTACCCGTACGTGCTTTTGCCTGCCCGTGCCATTCTGTAGACGTATATCTACATGAGGCGGTCGGGAAGCTGTTTTAATGAGGGTGTTTTAAGAACTGCCATCCCTTAAAGGACGTGCACTGTAAAAGTATTCCACATGCCTGCTCTTCCCATGTAAACTGATAGGAGACATCCACTAACACATCTACGAAGACGGCAGGGCTGTCTGAATGGACTCAATTTGCTCCACAGACAATTGGTCTGAGTAGACATGGACCCCTAGCCATGAGATTTGTTCATTCCTCTGTTTGACAAACGAAAATTAATGCCATGGCAAGTTGAATTGCAGGGCCTAAAAGTGAAAACAAGGATATGCAATGCTCTTAAAACATAGATCTACGAGTTCCTTAAATAGTGATGAACCATATACCAGAATGGCAAGTGCTTTATTCAAATGAGACACTGCCTGATCAACTGTGGGAACAGCCAACTTCCTAATAAAGGCCTTATCAAATAGATCACGTCTTGCAAAACATTTGGCAGGTGCCATAGTTTAACAGGAGTTTATCTGTCAGTGTAAAGCACATCTGAAAATAACATGATCATAGGAATAGGTTATAAGTCTAAGGACCGCCTAAGAAAACTAGGCCTGTAGTAGAGCATTGGTGCAGGCTGCTGCTCCATTTTTAGGTTTTTCACGCTCTGCTCCAATAGGTGCTGAATCAACCTCTCTGTCTTCGAACCATGGCGGATAACAACCCCTGGGTGAAAAAAACTCGTCCTGTGAACTTTTGCAAGACACTTCACCAGACAGTGTCTGCAACTGAATGCTCAGAGGCTGCAGGTAGAGCAGATAATGACTTTTCAGAGAAAAGTGATGTTTTGCTTATGTCCTCTGCAGTTACAGTCAGCAATTAAATTTGAAACTTAAAGTCGTAACGCCATTTGGTTATTTTCTAGCACTCACCTGTCTTCCTGAATGCAACGTCTCTAGTGTATCTGTTTTATTTAAAAAATGCCATTCCATACTGCCTTTCCAAGCGCCGATCAAGTGACTGGCCACTGCTCCCTCTCCTGATCTGACAGCGGGAGGGTGCCGAGAATCCCCCATTGACGGCAAATCGGGAGGAGAGAGGTGGCAGGTCACATGAGCGCAGAGTGATGCTCAGAAATACAATATAGAAAGGCATTAATTAAAACACTGGAGACATTGCATTCAGTTAGGCGAGTGCCTGAAAATAACACTGTTATTTCAGCAGGAGGGGGAGGGGCAGGATCTGGCGCAGAGCCAACAGGCAGGGAGGGGGGAGAGGAGGACACAGGAGAGCTGCGGTAAGTAAACTGACCACGGTGTCAGGGCTCAGCAGCCATGACTGGTCAATTTACAGGGGGAGGACAAAACCAGGCAGGAACAGCCAGGTATTTCAGGTTATACAAGCACTGTGCTGCATAACATGCTTTAAAGAAACAGGATCCATGTTTGATTTTTTTTAGGGTAACAAACGCTTTAACTACCATTGCTGTGAATGTTTGCTTGCAAGTTTTTTTCCCCCTCAGAGTCCTATCATTCTGCTAAAACTCTGTATTAGTACTGTTTGGACCTTGAAGGTTAGGTCCTGAAAGCTTGTCCTGAAAATATAGATGTTAGTGCATATATAAAAAATTATCATGAACCATTGTTTTTGCAACTTGGCTCATAAAGTTGCTTAAACTGCAAAGTAATCCTCCTGGTCAAAGGTAAGGAGGGGGCCACATTCAATGGAGCAAAAGAACAGTTAAGCAAGGAACAGCATTTCAAGCTCTTTGTATCAGGTTATTGAGAATGAGCATTGCAGGCCACTACAGAACTGTGAATCAATGGCCTAGCTAAACAAATGCTAAAACCAACATATGTGCAAAGTGACAAATGAATGATAAATATAAAATAAATGATGACAAATCTTGTGATATGAATTGTATCAGATAACAAAATAAATTGACTAATATAATGACCATATCATCACACATATATAAAAATGTCCAGAAAGGTTTTTTGCATCAAAGCACTACAAGTGCAAAAAAATATTAAGTGAAAAAGTCCTTAGAAAGTGTGCTAAAAGTCCCAAGTGTTTGATCCAAAGTTTGAACGATCCTTAGACCACTGTACAAAAAGCTGTGACTTGCAACCACCAGTGTGACAACACCACCACCACCTATGAGGATGTGAGCTTACCAGATGGCTCGGAATTAAAAGAACCTAGGTTCTATGAGTCGAGAAAGCTTATACATTAATGCAATATTGGTACATACGGAAGCTGGAACGTGTGTGTGTGTGTGTGTGTGTGTGTGTGTGTGTGTGTGTGTGTGTGTGTGTGTGTGTGTGTGTGTGTGTGTGTGTGTGTGTGTGTGTGTGTGTGTGTGGCCTTTAGGTCTTGGGATAACAATTTTTTAACACCAGTAGGGGTGCCTTACAAGATGATGCCGCCACACCTGATACTGGCAAGCAGCAGTGATGGCAACACCAAAAAACACCTTAAGAGTTCAGCAAAGGAAATAATCCAGGTAGGATTGAAGGGAGGCTTCTGAAAAGCCCTTAGCACAAGACTGATCCCACAGCGTCACCAGAGAGCATCTAAGAGGAGATAAATGAACGAAAAGGCCTTCACTGGGAATGAGAGGCCAAAGGATGATAGAAGAGGATATCCAGGGCTGAAATCTGTCGCTTAAGGGTACTCAAGGCCAGATGCTGATCTAGACCCAACGAAAGGCCAGGATATCGCCCATGAAAACATCATCCAGAATGGGACTCTCTGCTTACAACACACCAAAAAACAGCCTTTCAAGTGTAAATTTTGAGTGAAATAGACTAACAGGAAGAGGAGTCAGAATAACCAAATTTGAGATTGCTCTTTACCACAGGGGGCTTAAACCACCAAGCCATCATAGCAAGTGACCAAGGAGCAGGATGGTAGATTGGACTTTGAGAAAGAAGATCTACACGATCTGGAAGAGGACAATGGGAATCTGCCAAACTATGTCTCAGTACCAAACCTTCCACAGCCAGTACAGGGCAACAATCACTAACGCCCTCTGACTTGATCTTGCAGAAGCTTTAATGGAGGAAAAGCAGAGATGAGGTGAATCTTATCCCACAGTCACCACAGCATCCACTGCAAAATCTTGAGGATCTCAGCATCTGGCAACAAACCTTTTGTTAAACCAGAACACTAACAGGTTCACACTGCGTGTCTCCCACCTGCTACAAAGATCCTAAAAACTCCCTGATATTTGAAGTAGTTTGATGGACCAGTTTCCCTGAACATTAAAAATTCTGAGGACTCCTCCCCAGCCAGACAGACTTAGCCATCCAGCAGCCACGAGAGAATTTCACAAGATAGTGGAAGAAACAACTTCAACTCCAATGCCAGGAAATCCACTAACTCAGGGAGGGGTGGGCTGAGACAAATGCGTGGGATGATCCAGACACAGTTTGCTCCATGCAGACAGGGTGTGGAGTTGCAAAGATCTAAGGAGTAAGGCTCTGCTTCTAATGAGGCTACCATCAGTTCCAGTAACCTCATGCTAAAAAAAGTGACATCTGGATTGGAGTATCGATGCTTAAGAGCAGAAAAACCTGATGTTTACCAAGTGGAAAAAGACCCAGACCTAATATGTGTCCAAGACTGGTCCCAAATATTCCAGGCAATAAGCTGGATCCAGGGCAGACTTCTGAGGGTTGAGAATGCACCCTACCTGAAGTGCTGCAGAATCTGCAAGGTTCATTGTTTGTTGGCATTAAAAGCCTAGATGGAGCAGTCCTTTAACAGTAGGTTGTCCAGAACCCCCAATGTGTACACTCTGAAAGCAAAGAAGAGCCAAAACAGCGGCCAAGACTTGTTTAAAGACCTGAGAAACAATCGATAGGCCGAACGGCAGAGCCACAAACTGAAAAACAACTGCCGACTATTGCATAATGTGAAAATCGGTGTTGCATGGGGAAAATAGGAATGTATAAAGTGGTCATCCTGGATGACCTCCGAAGCAAGTAGATCCATCTGCTGTAGGGATGCAATGGGTGACCAGGATGATTACATTCAAGACTTCTGAACACAAAAAATACGCTCAGGCACACCAGGTCCAAGGATAGGATGAAAATCGTCTGTTGGAACTGTGAACAGCTTGGAGTTAAGCCTAAAACCTCTCCCCTGCAGGCACAGAAAATATGATGAGAGTGAAAACTTGTTGAAGATAAGCATTCAGATCATCCAAACTCTGCCGAGAAGGCAGCAGATTGTAAGCAGATTGTAAAGCATGAATAGGGGTGGAGGGAGAAAGCCAAATTCTAGCCTACATTTCCTGGAGACAACATCACAGACCCAGAGATCTGGAATGCTTTGAATTTAAGTGTCTGAGAAAGCTGGCAAAATGTTTCACCACTTAAAGTAGTATCAGAGCATGTTACTGAGAGGGGGGGGCTTGCAGCTGGCTTAGGAATTCAAGGTTTGTGGCAAAAAGAAGGTGCCGGGCTTAGACTTAGAGGAAGAGGCTGGGAAAGGAAGAAAGGAACCCATCTAAACCCCAAAAAAATGTTTTTTTTCACACCATTTTTTCTTGCTAGGCAAAAGTGTGACCTTACCACCAGTAACATCTTTAATTAAAGAGTCCAGATGTTCACCAGAGAGGCATTGTTTTTCAAGCGGTAACCTCACCAGGTGTAGTTTTTACATGCCAATTCTATAGACCTGTACTTGAGCCACAGGAACAGGACCTAGCATGCAATACCACAGATGAGTTCCAGACATTCTAAAACAATAGGATTTGTAAGAATTCAACCAAGGTCCCAGGACATACGTCTGGTCCAGACCGCAAGTATCTGGCAAATATACATGGAAGTAAATATAGGCTACATGGCAGGGGAAATATACAACAAAAAAGGCATTAATACATTTAAATCTCCTGTCTAAAGCATCTTCAAAAACCGGAACATCCATGACTGAAACCCGTCAGGGATATATTAAATAAGGCAATAGCAGGATACATAGAAAGCATTGATAATTTTTGCTTACCAATCTAATTTTAAATCAGCATCTTTCTCCTCATCCTCCTGCAGCAGATCAGTGGTCATACCAGAGTCGAAGATAGACCAAGAGGAAAATGAGGGTAAGTTTCCTCAAAAAATTCCACCATAGAAGAAATTCCTCCCTGCCTACAGGAGTAATGAGGAACGCCAGAAGAGGGACAAACAGTCCTATTATTAAGGACAGGGACTGATGGTGCCAATCTCCTTCCAATTGACAGCCATGATATGTACAGTATCACACAAAAGCGAGTACACCGCTAATTGAGAATGTCCAAATTGGGTCCAAAGTGTCAATATTGTGTGGCCACCATTATTTTTCAGCACTGCCTTAACCTTCTTGGGCATGGAGTTCACCAGAGCTTCACAGGTTGCCACTGGAGTCCTCTTCCACTCCTCCATGACGACACCACAGAGCTGGTGGATGTTAGAGACCTTGCGCTCCTCCACCATTCTGTTTGAGGATGCCCTACAGATGCTCAATAGGGTTTAGGTCTGAAGACATGCTTGGCCAGTCCATCACCTGTTGGAATACTGCCCTACAGCCCAGTCTCTGAAAGGAGGGGGGGGGCTCATGCTTTGCTTCAGTATGTCACAGTACCTGTTGGCATTCAAAAATGGCTGCAGAGTCTGTGCAAAAACGGAAAATTGTATACTTACCTTTCCGTAATTTTCCTTTCCTGACGCATCTTCATGGCAGCACACACTGGGTTGTGACTCCGCCCCCACAACCTGACAGGATTGGATAGCTATAAAGTTGAAGGGGAGATCCCCCGCTGTATTCTCTGTATATATCATCACAAAAACAGGGTGGGAAATTGTGTGCTGCCATGAAGATGCGTCAGGAAAGGAAAATTACGGAAAGGTAAGTATACAATTTTCCGTTTTCCTGACGCCTTCATGGCAGCACACACTGGGAAATAACTCGCCAGTCGGGTGGGTGCAAGAAAAATAATGTTTATTCCTATAATGCGGAAGAATTGGCTCTAACAACGGATCTTCCGAAGTCTGACATGGTCAAATGGGCAGAATCTACTTTGTAGTGAGAAATGAAAGTATGTCTGGAAGACCACGTTGCTGCTCTGCATATTGTCTCTGGTGATACCCTGCAATATGCTGCCCAGGAGGTAGCCACTGCCCTAGTAGAATGAGCCTTGACATCTTCAGGGATCGTCAGGTGCTGAGTGGAATATGCCTTCTTAATGGCTTTGACTAGCCAGGACGAAATAGTCCGTGAAGAGGCTGCTTGCCCGCGTCTGGTTCCATAGGGAATGATCATGAGGGAATCCGTCTTCCTAAAGGAGGTGGTAGCTGCCAAGTAGTTAGAGATCGTTGTTTTGACATCCAACGGATGCGTTTCACCCTGATCGTTGGTGAAAGATGGCAGAATGATGTCTTGGTTGTAGTGAAAGGAAGTTACCACTTTAGGTGTGAAGCGCTCTGATGGTCTTAGAACTACTCTGTCGGGTAGAAAGACTAAGTGGGGTTCCGAGATCATTAGTGCTTGTATCTCTGACACTCTCTTAGCTGATGTTATTGCTATGAGGAATGATAGCTTCAAGGTCAGGTCCCAAAGAGATATGGTTTCAAATGGAGTAAACGGAGGGTTGGAAAGAGCGTGGAGAACTACTGATAGGTCCCATGACGGAAAAACTGGTTTTCTGGGGGGTTTTATCTTCAGGCAGGCTTTTAGGAACTGTATTACCAGTGGGTGGAATGCCCACCTAGTTCCCGTCTTTGCTGACAGAGCCGACACTTGTACTTTAAGGGTACTTGAGCTTAGGCCTTTGCTTACCCCTGACTGGAGAAACTCTAGAATTTGGTAAGGTTCTGGAGAGAGGTAGTTCCACCCTTTCTGTTGTGCCAAGGAGCAGAATCTCTCCCAAACCCTCGTATAGATGGTATTCGTAGATACTTTCCGGGCTTGCATCATGGTTGATATAACCTCTTGTGAACAGCCTTGTGCCCTTAGCCTAACCCTCTCAACCTCCAGGCCATCAGATGTAATCTCTCTGGTGCTGGGTGAAGGAACTGCCCCTGAGATAGAAGGTCCGGGATCATTGGAAGAGGAATTGGAGGTTGAAGGCTGAGTTGTAGGAGGGTCGTGAACCACGGTCTTCTCGGCCACATCGGGATTACCGCTATTACTGTTACCGACGATCTCCGAAGTCTGGACAGGAACCTCGCAATCAACGGGGTTGGAGGAAATATGTACCCCAACTTGAAGTCCCATGGGTGGATCAGGCAGTCTATCCCCTCTGCTGATGGAAATGAGCCCCTCGTCAGGAACCTGTGGCACTTGGTGTTCATTGGAGTGGCCGCCAGGTCTATTTCTGGCATTCCCCAGGCTTCTGTCAGGAGAGAGAATGCCTGCGGACTCAAGGACCACTCGTTGTTGGACAACGTTTCCCGACTTAGGTAGTCGGCTAGCATATTCTGGGCCGCTGGAACGTACACTGCCTTCAGACTTGCCAGGTGTATTTGAGCCCATTCTAGAATGGGTCGGACTTCTTCCATCAGGGTGGTACTCCTGGTACCTCCTTGCTTCTGAATGTAGGACACTGCTACCTTGTTGTCCATCCTGATCAGCACATCCTCCCCCTCTAGTAGCGGTGTAAATGCCCTTAATGCATGGAAGGCTGCCCTGAGTTCCAGGATATTCGAAACTATCCCCTGAGCCTGAAAGGGCCATCGGCCTTGGGCTGCCCGATCTTGGAAGTGGGCTCCCCAACCGCTCTGGCAAGCATCCGAGGTGATGACTTTGGGATCTGGAGGGATTATGGGCTTGTATTTCCTGAGGTTGCCTTGACGCGTCCACCACCATACTGATCGTTTCACTGCTCCGGATATAGAGATGGTCTGATGCAGCGACACTCCATCCCACTGCCTGAGAAATGAGTTCTGCAGGGTTCTCATATGCCACTGTGCCCATTGTACCATTGGTATGGTTGCGGACATGGATCCCAGAATGCTCAGACAGGCTCTGGCAGGTAGGTGATTGGTGGAAAGTAGTCTCTGCATTTTCTGAATTAGAGGCTGTATTTTCTCCTGCGGGAGCTGTATCCTGTTCGTCTTGGTGTTTAGATCTGCTCCCAGGAAAACCATATTTTGGGTGGGTTGTAGACTGCTCTTTTTCCAGTTGATTATCCAACCAAATTTCTGGAGGGTTGCGAGTAGAACTTCTCGGTGGTGAATCAGCGTCTCTTGATCCTCTGCTAACAGTAGGATGTCGTCCAGGTAATGGTGAATGCGTAACCCCTTTTGTCTGAGGAGTGCTACCAAGGGTAGTAGAACCTTTGTAAATGTTCTGGGTGCTGAGGAGATGCCGAATGGGAGGCACTGGAACTGAAAATGGCCTTGGTTTATGGCAAACCGGAGGAATTTTTGAAAAGCTGGATGGATTGGTATGTGCAGATAAGCGTCTGATAAATCGATTGAAAGCATCCAATCTCCCAGATTCACTGCCAGTAGTATGGACTGGAGACTTTCCATCTTGAAGGCCTCGACCTGTATTCCCTTGTTGAGCCTCTTGAGGTCCAACACAGGGCGTAGATCCCCTGTCTTCTTCTTTACCAAGAATAGGGGGGAGTAGAAACCTCTCCCCCTTTGACATGCTGGGACCTCCAGTATTGCCCCCTTCTGCTTCAGTTCCGCCACATACTTTATTAACAGGCTCATTCTGAGTGGTGAGGATGGTTGTTTGGTTGCCTGGAAGTGATTTCCCGGAGGTCTGTTTATGAACCTCCACCTGTGTCCGAACTTTATTGTGGACAATGTCCATGAATCCTCTATGTGACTTGACCAGATTTGGGAGAAGTTTCTTAGCCTGGCGCCCACCTGACTGTTCCCTGGAGCCGAATGGGCAGGCGAGACTTCAAAACGATTTCTGTTGATCCCCTGCCGGGGTGGACTTGATTTTCTGCATTCTAAGAAAAGCCGGCTTTGTGTTCTTCCAGTTCCTCCTAAATTCCCTACCAGGGCGGTAGGATCTGGCCTCTCTGTACTTATTCGGAAGGTTACGCCTGAACGCTGGTCCTTTCTGTGCCTTGGGTCTCCTATCGGAGGGAATTAACCCTGACTTTCCCCCCGTTACTTTGGAGATAGCAGAGTCCAATTTGGTGCCAAACAGATTTGTGCCGTCATACGGGATCCTGCACCAGTTCAGTTTAGATGCCGTATCGGCCATCCATGGTTTGAGCCATAGGGCTCTCCTTGCTGTTACTGATGCCAGCATAGTCCTGGCTGACGATCTTATGACGTCTACAGACGCCTCTGCTACGAAATCCCCTGCCAATCTGATTTCCTGTAGGGAGGAAATTATCTTCTCCATCTCGACGCCATCCTGCAGGTCTTTCTCTACCTTAGATGTCCATCCCGAGATGGCTCTTCCTACCGCTGCTGTAGCTATTGCAGGTTTGCAGGCACCCCCGGCTGTGGAATAGGCCTTCTTTAACTCCAGGTCCATCTTCCGATCGAGCACATCTCGAAAGGATACCGCATCCTCAATTGGTAGGGTGACGTGGCGAGCGAGACGCATCAAGGAGGCGTCAACGGTAGGTGCGTTGGTCAATGGGTTTATTTTTGATTCCTTCAAGGGATACATCTTGGCCAACCTGTTGGTCAGACTAGATCGTTTGTCAGACCTTTCCCATTCGTCCTTTATGAGATCTTCGAGCTCCTCTATAAAAGGAAAAGTTTCCGGATCCCTCTTTAAGTTTGGAAAATATTTCCGAACCTTTTGGGGTTCTGCCTTGTCATCTTCCCAGCCGATCGCCTCTTTGACTGATTTGGCGAAAGGCTCCACCAGAGAAAAATCGAACCCTGCTGAGACGTCTTGGACCTCGTCCTCAGAACTGGGGAAATCCGAGGCCTGGGCGTGAAGTGGTTCCGCCGAGGATGTACTGGGCGCAGCTTTGTCCATTAGTGGTGCTGTGGTTTCCAGTAGCGACTCCCGCACTGACTCTCTTATGAGCTCTGTCGCCATCCTTGCATCTGCTTCCTTCTCTGTAGTGGCTTCGTTGAAGCAAGAGTGGCAAGCAAGTTTTCCCGGTAGTGCCGGGGCGCCGCATACCCAGCAGGCATTGGCTGCGGGACGGGTGTGGCGGCTTCGGTGATGCGAGGAGGGGGACCTCCTGCGATTTGACCTGCTGCGGCGGGAGCGATGCCGTGAGTAGCTTCGCCGTGAGCGGCTGCGCCGGTGGCGTGAAGGAGATCTTGAACGGCTCCTGCGGGACCTCCTACTTGAGGTATGGCTTGACCTTTTCCCATGCCGGGAACTGGTGGTTCTTGATCTCGCCGGGCTGCCAAGAGAAATGCAGCATTTTAGCGATCTGGCACTCTTTTTTCTCCCCTTCAATACTTACCTACTGGTCCAGCCTCTTACCTAGTTTGCTGATGGTGGTCTGCGTGGGCAGTGGGCTCCATAGGGAGAAAAGAAGGAGACAGGGCAGTCTGGGAAAAGATAAAATAAACGTACATATATATATATATATTTTTTTTTTTTTTTTTACACATATACATATACATATATATATACATATATACATATGTATACATACCCACATATACGTATAAATACACACTTTCTTTTCTTTTAATTTGCATTTTTTTTTTTTTATTGATTATTTAATTTATTCAATTATTTGCACATACATACATACTTTGCACTTTGTTAATTGGGGCTCTAGGAGATTTACCCAGATAGGGGCTTACCTTGAGTCTTTAGAAGTCTTGTTTGTTTGCAGAGCAGTAAGTTTTCTGTTTCTTTCCAGCATGCAGAGTTTGCACAGGGATTTCACATTAGAATTTCCGTTTTTAAATCTGGCGCCATTCCGGCGCCTAAATGACGTTTCCGCGCATGCGCAGATGCGTCCCGAGTGTCCCTGCGCCATCTTGGATCAGGGCATAATACACCTGGAGTACAGCGGTGTTTTTCCCGACCCTGTAATGCGCATGGGCGATGCGGGGACGCGCCGGTTCACCACACCACGCTGAGCAACAGGACAACAAGGGCCAGCCAGCCCAGTGTAAGTACATACACATCCTATTTCTTTAATAATCGGCCACACCGGACTGCTGTAGCCTCTAAGTCCTTCATGCTGCACATACTATTATCTGGGGAGATTAGACTTAACCCATACATAGCCAAACACAGGAAAAAACAAATCATCCAGGTAAATGTTTTTTGGGGAAGGAGAAGGTAAAGATAAGGGAGCCCACTGCAAAATTAAAGCTTCTTTAAAGCTTGTTTTACTTGCCGGAATCCGACGCCCCCTGAGACCACCAGAATGGGGGTTCCCTCCATAGAAGCTCCTTTAGAGACTGTACAGGAGGGACTTCCAAACAGGAGAGGCTTGAACCTGCTGGGGCGATTGCGGTAAGAGGCTTATTTCATCTGTAGGAGAAAATGTCCGTCCAACCTGTTCAGGTGAGGCAAAAAAGGAGAATACAGCGGGGGATCTCCCCTTCAACTTTATAGCTATCCAATCCTGTCAGGTTGTGGGGGCGGAGTCACAACCCCAGTGTGTGCTGCCATGAAGGCGTCAGGAAAGCCTGTCACACACAAAAGCCATACAAGAAAAGTTATCAGTCCCATCCAGGCAGTGTGAAAACATAAAAAAAACATCTGACACCAGTAGAAATAACTGCCATTAGTAGGACTGCACACACAGAAAACTTAACATGCCCTAGTCAAGCTACCTCATGTAGAAATTAAAGAAATAGGCAAGAAAGACAAAGTTCATAACTTTTAAAAAATGGTGGCCTGGGGGGAAAGGGGAGAGAAAAAAAAAATACTCTGCAGACACCCTAGCCACACCACAACCACCACTGATAAAGTGTCTAGCCATTTCATACCAACCTGCAATAAATCGGTACCCCTGCTGCATGCTTTACTCGGTTCAGAAGAGGCTACCACTCCACCTTCCAAAAGGGAACTTCAGAGACTGGGTCACACCTGCATTGATTGCCACTGCCCTTTACATGTATAGCACCCTTGAGGCGATTTCATTTCGCAATTGCAGCGATATACAATGATTCCTTTATTCACCCAGTGGCTAACCCCACACTTTGCATGGCATACCAAAGGAAACACATTACACAGGATTCAGTGCTAGAAGCAAGCCCCACGTCTTTCTATCGTACAACGGGGTCTGGGTATGATCCCTAGGGTACATTAGCTGAAGCAACAGGTGCACAATCAAACTCCCTCACCTATGGTCACAAGCAAAAAAACTGAGAACAACTATTATTGAGAGGGGTCAATTGGTGGATCCTAACAGGTATGTTGGCCAGTGTCCAGTCCCCTGAAGGTATCAATGTATAACCCAGTTTTACCAGACTCTGAAAAAAAATACTATTCCCCCATTATGAGATGTATGATATCACCAACAGTTTATCTGCTATTCTATCATCATCAAGCACCCCATCCCGCACACTTATTACCAAGCTTTTTCTCCAAAAAAATAAATAAAAATAATAATAGCAGTAACACTTATCCTGCAGGGAAATTTATTTTTTCAATCACGCGTGTTAAAATTTGTCATTTTTGATAGAAAATAACATCGAACCCCCAAAATACATTTTCTGAAAGCAGAAGCCCTGGGGGAAAAAAATGGTCACAGTTAGATCCCTTTCACACCGAGGGCATATTGCAGGCGCTATAGCGTTAGAAATAGCACCTGCAATCCGCCCTCAAACCTCAAACAGGAAAAGTCCTGCCAACAGCTTCTTTGGAGCGGTGAAGGAGCGGTGAACTCACCGCTCCTCCAGCGCTGCTCCCCATTGAAAATCAACGGGGCAGCGCTGTAATACCGCCAGCAAAATGCCACTATTGCGGAGTTTTGCGGGGGGGGGGGGGGGTTTAACCCTTTCTCGGCTGCCAGCGGGGGTAAAAGCAGCCGCTAGCAGCCGAAATGCAAATCGCGGCGTTTTACCGCCGACGCTATGGGCGGAACGGTGTGCAAGGGGTCTTAAAGTTTTTGTTGTTATACAATATTTGGCAACTGTTTATTAAATGTAAAAAAAAAAAAAAAAAAAAAAAACACAATAAAATGTATTTTAGTGCACACAAATGCAATATGATACCCACTTTTTAATTTTTTTTATAAAACAGAAAGTTGTCTTGAGTAAATAGTCTCAAAACTGCATGCACCTAAAGAAATGGCGACAAACTATCGTACCCAAAATTTTTCTTTGGTAACACTTAAAGCCTTTATACGTTATCATTTTAGAATGAATCATGCATTATGGCCCTAGAATTATTGCCCTCACTCTGATGTTCACACCAATACTTCACGTCATACAATTGCCGTTTATTTACACGTGCATGACCTATGCATGCTATTGCATTTAGGAACGGATAGTCAGACAAGCCAAAACGCCAGGGAGTCAGATGAGCGTAGTAGAACAGCAAGCAGGATCTGGAGCCAGAAGGAATGTCAGCCAAGCAAGTTTTTAAACAGGAACACAGGAGAGCGTCTCGAGATGTGATCAAGGCAAAGGCAGAGATAATCTGGGCTGGACGGCTTAAGCAGGCAGGACTGACGAGCAGGCTATCAACAGGCGAGTCACTGTGGAGATTTCTCTCATTGACAAGAGAGAAATCGCTCTTTCCGCTTTGACAAGGAAGGGCTGAGCCCAGCCCTGACAGGCATGCACTTGTACTCAGCCCCCCTTTACTCTGATACCCCCAACTAAAATCTAGTGGAACCAACTGCCTTCAGAAGTCACCCAATTAGTAAATATAGTCCACCGGTGTGTATTTTTTCTCTGTATAAATACAGCTGTTCTGTGTTCACTAAGGTTCTATAACAAACCTGTGTGCTTCAGACAGCATCATCAACGCAAAGGAAACCACCAGATAGGTCAGGGATAAAGTTGTGGAGAATTTTAAGGCTGGTATCACACTATTGCTAATTGGATTTTGACTGGCTCTCTATGGAGCCGGTTCACACATCTCCGTAGCGGCTCTGGTGCCAATTACGTCTTTTGGTCTGGTTCAGGTCTGAATTAAGCTAAAAAATGCGTGCTGAAATCAGACCTGAAATGGTGCACTGGACTCCTGCTGTGAGCTGCTGGGTTCTCCAGTGTGAACCCAGCCTAAAGCAGGGTTAGGTTATAAAAAAAATATCCCAGGCTTTGCATATCTCAAGGGGCACTGTTGAATCCATCATCCAAAAATGAAGAGTATGGGCACAACTGAAAACCGACCAAGGCATGGCCATCCCCCTAAACTGACAAGCCGGGCAAGGAGAGCATTACTCAGAGAAGAAGCCAAGAGGCCCATGGTAACTCTGGAGGAGCTGCAGAGATCCAAAGCTCAGGTGGGAGAATCTGTCAGGACAACTATTAGTCATGCACTCCACAAATCTGGCCTTTATGGAAGAGTGGCAAGTAGAAAGGCATTGTTGAAAGAAAGCAATAATAAGTTCCGTTGGCAGTTTGCGAGAAGTCAAACTGTTGGGGACACTGCAAACATGTGGAAGAAGGTGCTCTGGTCTGATGAGACCAGAATTTAACTTTTTGGCCTAAAAGCAAAACGCTATTTGTGGCCGAAAACTAACACATCACCGAACACGCCATCCCCACCATAAAAAAATATGGTGATTGCAGCACCATGTTATGGGGATGCTTTTCTTCAGCAGGGACAGGGAAGCTGGTCAGAGTTGATGGGAAGATGGATGGAGCCAAAACAGAGCAATCTTAGAAGAAAACTTGGAGTCTGCAAAAGACTTGAGACTGTGGCAAAGGTTTACCTTCCAGCAGGACAACCACCCTAAGCATGCAGCCAGAGCTACAATGGAATGGTTTAAATCAAACCAAGACTTGAAAGATGCTGTTAACAAGACACTCTCCATCCAATCTGACAGAGCTTGAACTATTTTGCAAAAAAGAATGGGAAAAAATTGCACTCTAGATGTGCAAAGCTGGTAGAGACATACCCAAAAAGACTGGCAGCTGTAATTGCAGCGAAAGGTGGTTCTACAAAGTATTGACTCAGGGGGTCTGAATACAAACTCACGCCACACTTTTCACATATTTATTTGTAAAAAATTTGGAAACCATTTATCATTTTCCTTCCACTTCACAATTATGTGCCACTTTGTGTTGGTCTATCACATGAAAACCCAATAAAATACATTTACGTTTTTGGTTGTAACATGACAAAATGTGGAAAACTTCAAGGGGTATGAAAACTTTTTCAAGGCACTGTACATCCACAGCCAGTTTTAGGAATGTGTGTGTAGGGAACACTGTGCTTATGCAGGTACTCATTATGGAGACATCAGCGGTCTATTAGACCCCCAATGTCTCCCTAGCCCCCCAAAACAGCTAAATCAAGCAAATATGTCATGTTGAGTAATTCAAAGCACAAAAAAGTGATCAGGCAGCTGCAGAGCCACTCAGATCACTTCTTCTAAACAGCCAATCGCCAGCTGTAATAAATGACACCAAGATCATGCCTGCAGCTGCATCCATGATCTTGGTATAACCACTTGCTGACAAAACGTTTGCAAGTGAACTGGCTGTTGTCATGTTCACAAAACCAGTTTGAGATGATTTGAGCTTTGTGACATGGTGCATTATCCTGCTGGAAGTAGCCATCAGAAGATGAGTACACTGTAGTCAAAGTATGGACATGGTCAGCAACAATACTTAGGTAGACCATGGCATTTAAATTGTTGTGAATTTATGAAGAAATATATTTACTATTCAATGACAGAAATGTATAATTTCAAAAAGACACGTGAACTGTGAGGTCACCATAATTGACCTATCGAAGACCTCTAAGACACAGGAAACTCATGTATTCTAAATTACTACAACCATTCTATTCAAGGGGTTTTTACAAGCCTGTATTGAAACAAGATGTTGCCTGAACAAAAGGATCTTTTTGTCACAGACACCAGAAAAACTCTTATCTTATCTCCTTGAATGAATAAGGAAGGACATGCAAATATATATGGCAAGGTATGGGCCAGACATAGAATGTACCTATGACCAACATTAAACCTGAATGACCAGAACAAATATCCCATTGTCTCAGAAAGTGAGAGATAAATAAAGCTAAGGAGCTAAGGAGTCCTCACTTCTCATAAGACAATGACTAGGATACCAAGTGAGGTTTGTTTTTCAACAGGACAAATAATGAGAATAAACATGAGATTGTTCACCCGAATGTCTAAAGTTCATCTCAAAACATGATGTTACCAGTCAATTCATAGTATATATGATATCTGTAAGTCACAAAAGAAAACTATTATTTTAGTATCCGATGAATTGATGAAATCGGTTATAAAGAAAACATAATAAATAAAGGGTGATTATTAATAGAATTGTTTTAGGAACAAATTAGTATTAAGACAAATATATGATATGAATGTATTAGAATTGAAATGCGTAGATAAACAAATATTGATTGGATACCCAAATTATACAGGTATCCAGATAGATAAAAACTGTATGTGATGTTGATTAAAATATATATAAAAAAATATATATATATATATATATATATATATATATATATATATATATATATATATATATATATATATATATATATATATATATATATATATATATATCTTGTGTCCTTTTCAAATGGACTAAATTTGCAGATATACAATGATATGCAAGTGATTGATCAATAATTATGCTAGGCAATTTGATAGTATGGGGTTAGTCGAATTCCCAAATACTAAAGATATAGATATTTTCACTAAGGTATGATATCCAGTATAAAATAAAATATATTACTTTACAGAGCAGCCCCAAAACACATGTGGGACACCTGGTGGTTGAAGGTGCAATTACATTAAAAACATTTAGGCCAATAGGAAAGAGACACATACCTTTTGGGCTGAACACCTTACAAGTTTTATAATCTTATTGTGTGAGAGAGTATTTAAGAAGCTAGATAGATAGTGAAAATGAGGACACAGCTCAGGGGAACCTGAGAGCTCAGGGACCCACCCTGGGGAAGGGACACTGGGAGAAACATCTTCCCAGATAGACTGACAGCCATGCCTGGAAATATACTTTAAACCTCCTAGGAGATTCCTGAACCCGGTAGCCTTCTTAAATCCAGACTAATAGCCATTTTGGAATGGGTAAATATAACATGTTGATTTTATCTGGTATGTTCTCCTAACCATTGATGTATTGAATATTCTGGTATTGATAATCATTCTCCAGAATCAATAATCGCCTTTTCATAGATTTTTCTCTAATATTCAATTTTTATTATATATTACTTTTTGCATAGTTGCTTTTTATTGACAAACAAATGTCTAATTTGTTTCGCATTGTTCAACGTTACTTACCTGCAGCATAGTAACGGCTGGGTATGTGAAATACAGACATTATGTTAAATTGTCAAGTATAAGGTTATTGATTCTACTGAAGAAGTTATCATGGTGATATTGTGTCCAAGGTACTATTACGCCCATTTTGAGGGTATTTCCATTAATTGTCAAAATGTTCTAATAATGCAATCTGTATTTTAATTTCATGTAAATATTTGTTTTCTGTCAACCAATAAATGTGACTATTGATTATATTGATATTGAAGTATGATCACTCGTCTCCGTGAAAAAGTTTCGCATATATAGACTGTGTCGTATCAATTGATCTTGTATCTTAAAAATATCTTCGTTAAAAATTACTTAATAAAAATGTGCGGGAAACTTTCCTTAAAAAAGCACAACAAAATGATGCTTAATTGGTACTAAGGGGGCCCAAAGTGTGCCAAGAAAATATCTCCCACACCATTACACTACCAGCCTGAACCGTTTTAACAAGGCAGGATGGATCCATGCTTTCATGTTTGTTTACGCCAAATTCTGACCCTACCATCTGAATGTTGCAGCTAAACTCAAGACTCATCAGACCCGGCAACTTTTTTCCAATCTTCTATTGTTCAATTTTGGTGAGCTTGTGTGAATTGGAGCTTCAGTTTCCTGTTCATAGCTGACAGGCGTGGCACCCGGTGTGGTCTTCTGCTGTTGTAGCCCATCTCCTTCAAGGTTCAATGTATTGTGCGTTCAGAGATTGTTTTCTGCATACCTTGGTTGTAACGAGTGGTTATTTGAGTTACTGTTGCCTTTCTATCATCTCAAAGCTGTCTGCCCGTTCTCCTCTGACATCTAAGCATTTTCATCCACACAATTGCTACTCACTGGATATTTTCTCTTTTTCAGTAGCTCGGCAGTTTTCAAAATACTCAGGCTAGCCCGTCTGGCAACAACCATGCCACCACGTTCAAAGTTACCTAAATCCCCTTTCTTCCCCATTCTGATACTTGGCTTGAACTTCAGCAAGTCATCTTTACAACATAAAGATGCCTAAATGCATTGAGTTGTTGCCATGCGATTACCTAACAAAGTGGCCGGTGAGTGTATGCGCAATAGAGATCATATAAAAATCAGGTACCTTTCAGACCGAATAAGGGACTGCCATTTTGTTTAAGCTTTTTCTACTTCCTAGGTCACCTGCTATTTTTTTCTTGGCTAGAGGTGACAAACCTTTAGGCGGCATTCAGTTTTCAGCTCGTAAAATGCCCAAAGAAAGGCCTGAAAAAAACGCATAACAAGCAAAATCCCATTCACCTGAAGCAAAATGCCTTAAAAACACCTTAAGTTCAAAAAAAGAACATGAGCGTCTTTGGGGCAGATTACAGGCATTTTTCTGCTTTTTATATTGGTGACCTGTAAAAAATCGTGGGGAAACTGCGGCACAAACACGGTAAAAACACAGTAAAACAGCGCAACTTTGAAACGCTCAGGTGTGAATGCAGCCTTATAGTCCAGTAAGCAGACCAGAGCAAGTAGTCTGGCACCATACTGTGGCAGAGTTGTGCGAATGACAAGTTTGGCTGAATACAAATCCTTTAGCAGGTAAACAGAACACATACAGTGGTGTGAAAAAGTGTTTGCCCCCTTCCTCATTTCCTGTTCCTTTGCATGTTTGTCACACTTAAGTGTTTCGGAACATCAAACCAATTTAAACAATAGTCAAGGACAACACAAGTAAACACAAAATGCAATTTGTAAATGAAGGTGTTTATTATTAAAGGTGAAAAAAAATCCAAACCATCATGGCCCTGTGTGAAAAAGTGATTGCCCCCTAAACCTAATAACTGGTTGGGCCACCCTTAGCAGCAACAACTGCAACCAAGCGTTTGCGATAACGTGCAATGAGGCTTTTACAGCGTCCTGGAGGAATTTTGGCCCACTCATCTTTGCAGAATTGTCCTAATTCAGTTACATTAGAGGGTTTGAGCATGAACGGCCTTTTTAAGGTCATACCACAACATCTCAATAGGATTCAGGTCAGGACTTTGGCTAGGCCACTCCAAAGTCTTCATTTTGTTTTTCTTCAGCCATTCGGTGGTGGACTTGCTGGTGTGTTTAGGATCATTGTCCTGCTGCAGAACCCAAGTTCGTTTCAGCTTGAGTACACGAACAGATGGTCGGACATTCTCCTTCAGGATCTCTTGGTAGACAGCAGAATTCATAGTTCCTTTTATCACGTCAAGTCTTCCAGGTCCTGAAGCAGCAAAACAGCCCCAGACCATCACACTACCACCACCATATTTTACTGTTGGTATAATGTTCTTTTTCTGAAATGCAGTGTTCCTTCTACGCCAGATATACTTGGACACACACCTTCCAAAGAGTTCCACTTTTGTCTCATCGGTCCACAGAATGTTGTCCCAAAAGTCTTGGGGATCATCAAGATGTGTTGTGGAGAAATTGAGACGAGCTTTGATGTTCTTTTTGCTCAGCAGTGGTTTTCTCCTTGGAACTCTGCCATGCAGGCCATTTTTGCCCAGTCTTTTCCTGATGGTGGCGGCATGAACGCTGACCTTAACTGAGGCAAGTGAGGCCTGCAGTTCCTTGGACGTTGTTGTGGGGTCTTTTGTGACCTCTTGGATGAGTCGTCGCTGCGCTCTTGGGGTAATTTTGGGCGGCCGGCCACTCCTGGGAAGGTTCACCACTGTTCCATGTCTTCGCCATTTGTGGATAATGGCTCTCACTGTGGTTCGCTGGATTCCCAAAGCTTTGGAAAAGGCTTTATAACCCTTTCCAGACTGATAGATCTCAATTACTTTCTTTCTCAATTGTTCCTGAATTTCTTTGGGTCTCGGCATGATGTGTAGCTTTTAAGGATCTTCTGGTGGACCTTACTGTGTCAAGCAGCTCCTATTTAAGTGATGCCTTGATTGTGAACAGGTGTGGCAATAATCAGGCCTGGGTGTGGCTAGAGAAATTGAACTCAGGTGTGGACAACCACAGTTATAGTATGTTTTAACAAGGGGGGGCAATCACTTTTTCACACAGGGCCATGATGGTTTGGATTTTTTTTCACCTTTAATAATCAACACCTTCATTTACAAATTGCATTTTGTGTTTACTTGTGTTGTCCTTGACTATTGTTTAAATTGGTTTGATGTTCCGAAACACTTAAGTGTGACAAACATGCAAAGGAACAGGAAATGAGGAAGGGGGCAAACACTTTTTCACACCACTGTACATACGTTTAAACAGTTCCACAATAAGGCATTAAAAGTAGTTCTAAAGGCAGAAAACATTCCATACGTTAAGTTAAAAAATGTTCCAGTATAATATTGCACCCGACCCCACCTTAAACTTACCTGAGCCCCATCTCTATCTCGCTCTGTGACCGTCTGCAAGGGCACTAGTCCCCACCTCTCTCCTCACAGGACAGAGGCAACAATGGTAGCCACTAGCTCATGCTGCTGTCAATCAAATCCTGTGAGCAGACAGTGGGGGATGGGGAGGGCAAGTAGTGCTGTGTCCATCAATAAACACACAGGTACGTATAACTGGTTTAACCACTTCACATCCCGCCCATGTACATATGACGCCCACAAGGTGGATCTCCCATCCTGGGTGGGCGTCATATGACGTCCTCCTATTCCCGGCCGCCTAGGGGGCACCCGCGGCGTCGCTCGGGACCCGTGCGCGTGCCCGGCGGTCTCGATGTCCGCCGGGCACCCGCGATTGCCCGTTAAAACAACGGGACCGTGGAGTTGTGTGTGTAAACACACAGCTCCACGTCCTGTCAGTGGCGAGGAGACCGATCATGTGTTCCCAGTACGGAAGAACACCGATCGGTCTCCTCCCCTTGTGAGTCCCCTCCCCCCACAGTTAGAATCATTACATTAGGGAACATATTAACACCTGCAGCGCCCCCTAGTGTTAACCCCTTCCCTGACAGTCACATTTACACAGTAATCACTGCAATTTTATAGCAACGATCGCTGTGTAAATGTGAATGGTCCCAAAAATGTGTCAAAAGTGTCCGAAGTGTCAGCCGCAATGTCGCAGTCACGAAAAAAAAAAAATTGCAGATCGCCGCCATTACTAGTTAAAAAAAATGCAATAAATCTATCTATCCCCTATTTTGTAGACGCTATAACTTTTGCGCAAACCGATCTATATATGCTTATTGCAATTTTTTTTACCAAAAATATGTAGAAGAATACGTATAGGCCTAAACTGATGGAAAAAAACGTTTTTTTTTAAAAATATTTATTATAGCAAAAAGTAAAAAATATTGTGCTTTTTTTCAAAATTGTCGCTCTTGTTTATAGCGCAAAAAATAAAAACCGCAGAGGTGATCAAATACCACCAAAAGAAAGCTCCATTTGTGGGAAAAAAAGGACGTCAATTTTGTTTGGGTGTAACGTCGCACGACCGCGCAATTGTTAGTTAAAGCGACGCAGTGCCAAATCGCAAAAAGTGCTCTTGTAAGGAAGGGTGTAAAGTGGCCCGGTGCTGAAGCGGTTAAAAAAGGAAAAATAGCCTTTACAGATGTTCAAGTACTCAAGTGGTTTTCTTTAAAAAAAAAAAAAAAACCTTCTTTGGCATTCAAGTATAATCATTAAAACCTTTTCTGTATGTCCATTGTTTAATATCAAATGTGTCTCACCAAACAGTCTGCAGACAAGTCCATGAAACTGTGCACCACATCTTAAGCTCTCTGTTCTGATCCGCCCCAGTGATTAAGAATCTCCAAAATGGAACACTGAAAGTGCAAAAGGATGAAAGAAATGCGTTGTCAAAAGAAATTCCCATGGCTTAACTTGGTGATGTCAACAGGATGATCCAATAGCATGCAAAGCCCAAACATAAGGTAGGAGAGCTTCCTTTTAAAAACATTAATGAACAATGTCAAAGCAATCACACTGCTTATACCCAAAATAAAGTATGCATACATATGCACAAAATGTGTTAAACAAAATTCACATAATTTTTCTAATCAAATCCATTTAAAAAAAAAAAAAAGTGCGAGTCTTGGGTGCAACATTCATAAGTAGACCCCTAAGTCTACAAATGTCCAAAATATGATATTATGCAAAGGTTTTAACTACCGTATGGTCTTGAGTATAAGCCGACCCGAATATAAGCTAAGGCACCTAACTTTACCACAAAAAAATGGGAAAACCTATTGACTTGAGTATAAGCCTAGCGTAAGAAATGCAAAGCTACTGTAAGTGGAAAAGAGGGTCAATAATGCCCATTTGCAGCCTCACTGTGCCCATTTGCAGCCATAGGTCCCCCGAACTTCAAACTTGGTAGTTAAGGGTTCCTAGATGCCCCCTATCTGCAGCAAAAATTGGGGACTCTGGACCCAAAGGGTCCTGAAATGACATTGCTCCAGATGGACACAGTTGACCTACTTTGGGGCCCCGTATCTCGGGGCCACTTGGTGCTAGGAACCCAGTGCAAACCCAGTGGCACTAGCACTACAACATATCCAAAGATGGGGTTCCCATCACCAAGTGGCCCCGAGATACGGGGCCCCAAAGTCGGTTCGGAAAATGTCAAGCCAACTTTGGGGCCCCGTATCTCGGGGACACTTGGTGATAGGAACCATATCTGGATATGTTATAGTGCTGGTTCCACTGGGTTTGCACACCAAATTTAGGGTTCCTAGCACCAAGTAGCCCCGAGATACAGGGCCCCAAAGTCAAGTCAGAAAATGACATTTTCTGCTGCAGAAAAGTGCTCGACTCCAGTATAAGCCGAGGGGGGCATTATCAAAAAAATGTGCTGAAAAACTGGGCTTATACTCGAGTATACATGGTATTTTACAGCAACTAAACAGAACTTAGAAATGCGCTTTTTCAGATGTTATCCAAACATTTTACACATGAACAAAAACAATTCATCTGGACACTTAAGTCCCACCTTACATGAAAGATTTAATTATTTAACTATACCAACAGAAATATTCAGCATAAAGTGGGCCTCGACCTTTCAAGCTGTGCCCAGAAAATTCAAGTGGAGTGTTAAGGACCAGCCCCTAAACTTGCTGCTTACTGCAGCCGATCTTTCCCATTACTAACAGTTCTGTGCTTTGTTCTGCACAGTATTCATGTGAGAAGGACATCTTGTTAGAGGAATGGAGCTTTGCCTCTTCAGGTTAGCCATGTCCCCCTGACAACAGGTAATCTTACAACTGGTAGGGGAATATTTAAGCACTTGCCTACTGGGCACTTTTCCCTTATTCCTGACCAGGCCAATTTCAGCTTTCAGTGGTATTTAACACTGGCCTTTTTATTTTTTGCTAAATCAACGAAGACTAAAAAAATTTTTGAAAAATTTTTTTTTTGCAAACAGGTAATTTTTCTCCTTCACTGATGTGTGCTGATGAGGCTTCACTGATGGGCATTGATGGGCACTGATAAGGAGGCACAGATGAGGGGGGCACTGGTTGGCACTGTTGGGACTGCACTGATAATCAGGATCCTGATTATCAGTGTACGTGTACCCTTTTAGAGAAGCCAGTTATTGGCTCTCTTCTCCTCATGCGGTTACCATGAGGAAAGGAGTGCCGATAACCAGTTTCTATCTACAGCCATGATCAGCTGAGATTGGACACAGAATCCACAGAATGAATAACACAGAAGCAAGGAGAATCAGGCCATGCACATTGCTCTTCAGCAAACAGAACAGTAATGCTATCATCAAATATCACTCTAAATCTAGCAATTATTTAGTGTGCCACTGTTTTTCATGAGGAATTCAAGATGCACATTTTTTTAGGGTACATAGCAAACATTCACTTTGAGTTCAAGTCCAATAATGCTGAAGTTTATGAATTATTTTTATTGCACAGATACACTGGTCCAGCTAGGAACAATTGAATCAGCATTAAACCAAAATCATTATATTGCAGCTTAATACTTAGATGTTATGGCTGTTATATCTTCTTTTTTCATCTGGTGATGAAAATCCTCAAACACCTGCCATCTCCAGAAGGGGATTCGGGGGGGAAAATATGCTCCTGGGGTTCCATGGAAAGTGCCACATCCAGGCATCCACAGCAAAAAAGGGACATCAAAAGTAAGGCGGCAGAAGGACACTGTCAGACCAGCCTAGCAGAGAGGAAGATGGCCAAGGGAGGGCTCAACACCTGTCCGCCAAAAAAAACTTCATGACGCAGCCCTTTGCAGATACAGGGTGCCAGAGATTTCTGAAGACCACCCTAAATTGTACAGAGATGTTAGGGAAAAGCAAGATGGCCACCACTCTCAATTCCATAAAAATAGACGTATCCCATAGCAAGGCAAGGTCTCCCGCAAAATGCCCACCCACTGCCACCAACAAAATGGCAAACCAGAATCACTAGCAAAATGGGCGCTGCGGATCCAAAAACATTGCCACCTCCCACCATGGCCAATGACTATCGCAAACAGGCTTCCTGAAACCCCCAGAGGGAGAACGGTGCCCACAGAGCCCCATAAGCACATCAACCACCACGCCCCAGGTTAACTCAGGCAGCGCCAATGCACAAACCAACAGGAGGAGAAGGGCAGAAGGGAAGGGCAAAAGGGAAATTAGCAGCCGGGGGGGGGACCCTGCAGGACCAACTACCCCAGGGACTACGCATGCCCCACACTGCGTCTGGGAAGGGAGGGGGTATGTATTTACCAGTTCAATGGAGCATGCAGGTAAGGCTCCAATGACAGGTCCTCCTCTCCACCGAAGTGGGAGGCGTCAGCCAGGGTAGTACTGTGACACGGAGCCTGACACCCAGTCATGCGTGTCCCCAGGAAACATTTTACTTGCTGGCCACCCCAACCCAGCGCATAGCCAACGGTCGGCGGCGCTCATTGGCAAGACTGGGGTGGCCACTGGATCTAGCATAAACCAGTCAGTATTTTTTTGCAGGAAAAAATACTGAAAAAAAAAAGGAACACAAATAAAAAAGTTAATGGAATATAAAGGTCCCAGGGGGAAACCAGGTTGTTACTCCTGAACACTCAACATAAAAACCTGGCTTGCCTATAGCAGAGAGGGGGTTTTATGCCTAGGGAGGACTGCCCATAGGAAGTGGCGTTTTTTTTTTTTTTTCTCTGCCTAGTGTCCTACTCCTGTACGTATGAACGCAAGAGAAAAAAAAACATTCACTGATTATAAAATATGAACTGGAGTTTGGCTTTAATTTGTTGTGTATTTAAATTTGCTAGTACGTTTAACACTATCCTTCCCCACCTCCCCCAGACTGACAGTGCTGCGGTCTGCTACTCCCCTGTTGTCATTTCTCCCAAGTTATGTCTCACTAATGCAAGAGGTGCGTTACTTGCCGGATCATCAGGTGAAACCAGGGGGGGGGGGGGGGGGGGGGGAGAAAAGAAAAGAAAACCGCAGCCACTGCATCTAAATTGGTAAGCTGCATTACATTTTTTGGTTTTGAGTTTATTACCACTTTAAGCATAGACCCCTTTAGTTATAGGAGGGCTAATATCGCTTGATGTATATAGGGTTGACAATTTCCACAGCCAGGTTCAGATAGATGAACATAGTAGTAAAGGGTTAATTTCACAATACTCCCAGTGGTAAGGAGTTTATGGACGATAACAAAACATAATAGTGCTCACTGGTATTTATTACAGCCACTTAGAGTGCAATCTACAATTCAAGGTAAAACGTGCAGATATATAAAGACCTCATAAAGCATCCAGCAAACAGAAATAACAGTGCTATATTTAGCCAGTTCAAGTCCCAAAATTAATACTCCTTTCTATAGGAGACCACCAGTGACAGGTGTCAATCAGCATGAAGACGTTATAGGCTCTACCTTTATGTCCTTTTGAGGAAGTATTATTGGACATAACGTTTAAAAGGTAAAGCTTATGAAATCATCACACTGATGACACCTGTCGCTGGCAATCTTTGTAGAGTGCAGTATTCATCTCAGAACATATACAGGCTGAGTATAGCACTGGTTTTACTGTTTGCTGGTTGCATTATGAGGTTGTAATCACGCTGCATGCTTTAACCTCTAGTACGTGTTGTAGGCTGCGCTCTAAGTGGCTGTAAATGAATGCTAGCAGTGAGCACTATGTGGTTATGTTCTCTTCCATGAACGGCTTACCACTGGGAGTATTGTGAGATTAACCCCCTTACTACCTCATTTGTTACTACCTCTAAACCTGGCTGTGAAATCTGTTAACCCTTTATACATTAAGCCATTTTAGACCCCCTATAAGGGGTCTATGCTTAACTGCATTCTGCCCAGCCTATAATAAAATGAGGGCCGAGGGGGGGAGTGATGCCATTGTGGGTTGACATCATATGACATCCTCCCAGTATCACACTGTGGCGCAATCTATCATTTGCTTAGTCCACCGGACACAGTGGCTGACAAATCAATGTACTGGCCAGCTGCTGGTAACATGTAATCGCTGTGACCAATCACCTTTTGTAAACTTACCAAAATAGGGACTTTTTGGGGTTATCTGTACTGTCTTTTTAGGGCCTCAAAAAATGAGAACGGCAGTTAACTTTCCTACAGACTAAGGCCCCTTTCACACTTGATCAACTTGGGACTGCAGTAGCATGACAAGTTGTACCCCAAGATATCCAATGATAACCAATCATATCTGTGTGACATCTAAAAATCTAAAATCCCTGCATCTATAGACGCCAGGGATCCAACACATCGCCCATAGAGTTACTATGGGGCTTCCGTTGTCCTCTATCTCCTCTGCACCCAAGCTGAGCTGTCAGCCACGGCTTCTGTGTGTAGGTGGGTGCAGAGGAGATAGAGGACAACAGAAGCCCCATAGTAACTCTATGGGCGACGTCACTTCCCATTCATTTCACAGCAGTTGTTGTCCGTGTCCTCTGCAGAGCTTCGGGTGCTGGAGATCGAGTCGAGGCAGGTCACATCGGCCTCCAAAAAAGTATGTGTACTCATCTTTTCTTTACAGGGATATAGAGGTTAGTGTTAGATACCTGGTGTCTATAGATGCAGGGATTTTAGATTTTGCATGGACTTCCACTTTAATTTTCCCTCCAAAAAGATTGTGTTAAGGGCCGTCTTAAAGGGGGCTGGCTCAAGCCAACTACAGGAAATTGGGAACGGTCAAATCCTGAAGAGATGATTCAGTTTTGGACTGACAGAATGATAGGCCCACTAAACAGAATTGCATCATGCAAACCAATGTAGGAGAGGCCAATTTCAGCCCAGTCACTTGACGGAGGAGAAGTTTTGAAACACCAGATACCAGATTGCAGCTACCACGCACAGTTCAATGGTAATTATGGAATATATCCCTAGCACTTATCTAAAGGTTTGCCTTGAATCTTTTCTTTCTTACTGTGTGTATATAGTACTAGGTTTGCGCACACATACTTTTTCCTTCACCGTTTTTTAGCTTTAGACCTTCAGACTATTAACCAATACATTTCTGTTCTTGGGTTAAATATTTCACTCATGGTCAAGAAATCAAATTTACCAAATCTTATAAGAGATTACATTTTAAAAATACTTTGGTTAACATTTCCTGCATTGGAATATACTAGTTCTATTCTCAAAATAAGAACGTGTATCCACCCGTTCTGTTTTCCCTAGAGCACTTCAATCTAGTACGTGCAATCATATTTATCAGGGTGCAAGCCATTTTAAAAGTAATTTTAGGACCCATATTACCATCTGTCCTCCAAATTACTTTTAAAAAAGCTTGCACCTGGAAAATATGATTGCACCCAATAGATTGAAGTGCTGTAAGGAAAACATAATAGATGCACATTCTCATTTTGATAGCAGAACTGGTATATTCCAATGCAGGAAGGGAAGTTGTCTCACTTGCCTATTAGTCATGGTCAGTCCTTTACGGATAAGGACAGGTAATGTCTTCAACATCAAGCAGTTCAGAACCGGAGGTCCCTGACCTTCAACGAGAGATATTCCTTTTGGATATACAAATTGAGCAAAAGGTCATCCAATGGCCTGAAAAAGGAGGTAGAGGTTGTGCACCATGTGCATCATGTAAGCGCTCTTAATCCTGCAAGTTTTTTTTGAACCCCTCTGTGTTTTTTGTTCCTTTTTTTCATAAAATAATAAAAGGGGTTGTAAAGGTAAAAGTTTTCACCTTAATGCATTAAGGTGAAAACATATCGGACAATACCACCCCCAGCCCCCTGTTTTACTTACCTGACCCCTCGAAAGTCCTGCGCTCGACCCCGACATCCTCTTCATTGCTCAGCCTGGCAGTTGATTGGTTACAGTGGATGGATTGAAAGCAGCGCAGCCATTGGTTCGCCCTGCTGTCAATCACATCCAATGACGAGGTGCGCTGGGGGCGGGGTCGAGTGATACAGTGAGCGGCTATAGCCGCCGGCTGTATCATGGGAGCGCGCCCGCAAGTACTCCTCACCATGCGAGGGAGCTGGCATGAAGGTGAGAAGTCCTTGCGGAGAGGAGCCGAGACCGCCGCCGAGGGACCCCAGAAGACCAGGTTCGTTGCCACTCTGTGCAAAACGAGCTGCACAGTGGAGGAAAGTATAACATGTTTGTGATTTAAAAAAAAAAAAAAAAAAAAAGTTCCTTTACAACTCCTTTAATGATTACTTGATATGCATTTTATTTGCGCATTACCACAGTTTAACCATTTTTTATATAATTTGGTTATAGGTGAATATTTCTGTTCCGATTCGAGACAGTGTAATTGGCAGAGCATCCAATCAACTATGGGGTAAAAGTCATATTTATGATATATAATTTTATTATGGTGACTTTATTAAATAGCAAGGGTGACTGTCCTTATTTCTTACTTTTTTTTTAAATTATTATTATTATTATACAGGCGTACTCCCTGGTGTACAATACTTGCTGAGGTTTTAAAATAAAAAAAATGATTCTAGTACATTTTAAAAGCAATCATTTTAATTTCTGTCCTCTAAAATATTTAAGTATTTTTTCAACTATGATATTAGGGTGCATGCAGTAATGTTGACAGAAAAAGTGTGGTGTGCCTTTAAGATATTCATTGGTCCCCGCATGGCCCCTATTTTAGTACTGCCTCAGTATCGTGATTTAAAGGGCCATGCTCAAAACATGTTGTCATGGGTACCGTTTGATTACACATCCTGTTGCGTTCTAGCTTGTGTCCCATCCACGCTCTGTTCCAGCTAGTGGCACGCTTCCAGATTTTGATGATCTCTTGTCCAGTATGTCACACAGTGACATACCGCTCTACAGGACAAACCCTGCGACTGGGCTGCAATCATAGTAAAGCCTCCCTTGAGCAACATATTTTGGTGGGCTTTGGGCATTGATTGATGATGGTATTCAGTATATAAGAATATTGGTTTCCAATTAATGTTGAAGATCATTGTGGATTGTGCTTTTTATCACAGTGCAAATAAACTGAATATTTTTCAACAAAACACACCCAGTTTATAGTGGAATATTTTGGGTTGTTTACTTCTTGTCAGGGCTGGGCTCTCAACCCTTCCTTCTGTGTGCAGGTTGCTCAGCTGTCAGTTAATTGCCAGTACTCATCGTTCCACAGTGGCTGACCTGGTGATCATGCTTGCTTGTCAATCAAGCCAACAACCAGCCCTTTCTGGCTTTAAACTGCCTGGTTAATTTCTTCAAGGCCTTTGCCTTGGTCAACATATCTAGAGACTCTCTACTTTGTTCCTGTTGAAGACTTACCTGGCTGACATCCCTTCTGGTTCCTGATCCTGTCTGCTGCCTCTGACTACGCTGATCTCTAGCTTCCTGGCTTCTTCCGACTACATGATTTGGCTACCGAACCCTGGCTATATTTTGACTACGTTTATCAGTTGTACCATTTTTACCATTAAAAAGGTGGTGTGCTTTTTACTGCATTTTCTGTCTCCGTCTGTTTCATGGTTCCCGACACTTAACTCTTATAATCCGCCAAGATATAATTAAAATCAATTGCCCTTGAGCACTCTTCATTTAGTTCTTTGTATTATAGTGTCACCTATAGTAGTCCCAGTTCCAATAAGCCAAACAAGCCTAGCCTACTGGTAGCCAGGAAGTACAGGGGGCCAAATAAAGGAAGAACAAAAAATTGTTCCTGTGGTTTCCAGGAATGCAGTTGTCAGCAGGAGATGGCGGGAAGGGTGTCTCAGAAATAGAGTCAGTCAGACGTGTGAGTTCAGGCCACAGGTAGGGACATGGTCAGCAAACAGGCAATGGAACGGTGCAGGCAACAGGCAGAAATGTGATCAATAAAAAGGCCAGGAGTGATTATAGGCAGCAGGCAGAGGCCACACTGCACTGGTGTGGCGGTGATCAGGAACACGGTTGCTGGTTTACAGTGGTTTTGAGACACCTAGACTGGTATAGTGATAATAAGGGACACGGTTGCTGGCTTACACTGGTGCGTTTACACTGTGACTGGTGTGGCAGTGATAAGGAACACCGTTGCTGGCATACACTTGTCTGGTGACATTGTAACGCGGTGACAGTGATCTGAACGAATGGCTGGCAACACTGACAGTGATAGCAGAGTAGCCAATCATTGTAAATAATCAGTGCCACAGCAGTACGATGCCCCCATAGTGATGCTACACTAGCATGACAGTAGTATGTAAAAATATCTATCTTTTTTCTTTTAACATGCCGTCACTAGAGCAGTGCAGTGTCACCATGGGACCTCCACTCTGGTGAAGTGATAAGGGTTTTTTGTTTTTATACACTATAATAACTTATTACAGTGATGATCACTGTACTAGCAATCATTTACACTGTTTAACGTCAATGATCAGCAATGCACTTGTTGACTATTGTGATAGCTGTAATTGGGCAAAACTATCAAATGGTACAGGTTTGCTGTGATTGGTCCTGTACCATGTCATCACTGTGACCAACCACAGAGATCACAGTATTAAGCAATAGCGTCATGAAGAAAAGCCATTGTTTACCGTGGGAAATGTGATCACTGTGATAGGTCACAGCAAACACATGATACAAGGGCGGAGCACAGTCCCAGAACGACGCTTCTCCCACTCAGCCTTATAGGTATGTGGCTGGGTAGGAAGGGGATTAACACCTTACAATTTTTCCTCATACATTTCATTATCGTACCGGCTTAAGGCTGCTTTCTCACCGAGGAGCTATACAAGTGCTATAGCACTAAAAATAGTGCTTGCAAGGCGCATCTACCCTCACTCCAGTGTGAAAGCTCAAGTGATTTCTCACTGGAGCGGTGCGCTGGCAGGATGCTAAAAAAAAGTCTGCAAGCAGCATCTTGGAGGCGCTTTAGGAGCGGAATATACACCGCTCCTAAAACGCCTGCTATCGGCCGAAAAGCACCGCAAAAAAGACGCCCCGGGCAGTGTCAGTGTGAAAGTGCCCTAAAGGACAAGTTCACCTTTGAAAGCATGTTCCACCAGTTTTTAGGGTGGACCATTAACATGTTCCCACTTCTGCAGCCGCTCTCCGCTGCCTTCTGTCCCTATGGCAGCAGTACGTTCCCCGTACAATCTGACACTTTATGAAAACAGCATACAGAGTCCCAACTTCCTGTGAGGCTGGCAGCTTACAGTTTTCAATAAACTACCACTGCGCTGTTAATCGCTGTGGTAAGTCATGAAGTCTTCCTGTCAGTGTGAAATGGCTTGGGCGTAGAATGTACAGCCAGATTGAGTCTCCTGCAGACATTCAATGTGATCTATGTGTTTCTAGGCTCCTGAAAAAAATTTTTTGTAAATGGCAAAAAAAAAAACATTTGCATTTATTTTTTTTAGAGGTGAACTTGTTCTTTAGCTGTCAAACAACTCTTTACATATGATATGTTATGTGTTTTAAATTAACTATCAATTAACATAAATAAAAATATGAGTATGTTAAAAAAGATCATTTGATACCATAGCATCTTTTAGATCCCAGCTTTATCTGAATGCTGTGCCAAAACTTCCCAAATAGTGTCAATGGTTTCCAGCAATCCTTCTACTCCTTAACATTTTTGTTAGCTCATCACCATGATAGGTTGCCTCAGGAGCAGAGAATGTGTGGGAGATAGGAATGCATGGTAATTGTTGGAAAAGTGTTAACCCCACCAGTAAGTGCTGAAGATTTGCCTGATCCCAGTGACAGAAATGTGGGTAGACTAAGTGGTCTGAAAGCTGCTGCAGGTATATTCTGCCTAGGTACATGCATCTTACTCTGGGTCTTGTTTCTTGTGGTTGTCACAGAATAGCAAGCAAGACACAGGTCTTCCACTGTGAGGTTTCCACTCATGGAGACATCTAAAATAAAACAAAAAACAAAAATTAATTTTGAATCAGATGACTAAAGTACAGTACACATCACCAACAATTTCACCATGTGCACTGTTTTTTTCTTTTTACGATAAAGATAATACAGAGTCTATTTACTAGGGCTGCATTCAAACAGGCGATTAAAAGCAAGTGAAAATTCCAATGGCAGTTCCCGACGTGGCTCTCAGCAGCTAGGTGCGGCCGCCATCCCTGTTCACTATGACAGGTCACCAGCAGCCACAACAATGCAAAGCTCTCTGCACAGTCAGCAATTACCTGCGGTGATCACTGCTGGATGCACACAAATTGCATCCAGAGATACTTGCATGCATCTACGTGCAAACAGTCCCATTCATGTCATTTGAGAAAGTGGCTGCCCAGACTTAATTGACAGCTGTGTGGGTGTGGATCTCTGAAACAATCATGTGCTGAAAAGATAAAAACACTTAAAAGCATTTGTTAACCCAAAAAATAAAGATCCTGTTCTCTTAAAGCATGCAATACAGCACAGTGCTATCATACCTTCTTCCACGTTTGCTGTGTCCCCCACATGGCTTTTTCCAAACTGCCAATAGGACTTCTTATGCTTTTCTTTCAACAAAGGCTTTCTTCTTGCCACTCTTCCATCAAGGCCAGATTTGTGGAGAGCACGACTAATAGTTGTCCTGTGGACAGATTCTCCCACCTGAGCTGAGGATCTCTGCAGCTCCTCCAGAGTTACCATGGGCCTCTTGGCTGCTTCTCTGATTAATGCTCTCCTTGCCTGGGCTATCAGTTTAGGTTGACCGCCATGGTCTTGGTAAGTTTCCAGTTGTGCCACACACTGCATTTTCAGATGATGGATTAAACAGTGCTCCGTGAGATGTTCAAAGCTTGGGATATTTTTTTTTAACCTAACCCTGCTTTTAAACTTCTCCACAACTCTAACCCTGACCTGTCTGGTGTGTTTCTTGGCCTTCATGATGCCGTTGGTTCAATAAGGTTCTCTAACAAACCTCTGAGGGGTTCAAAGAACAGCTGTATTAATACGGTTATTAAATTACACACAAATTAGGTGACTTCTGAAGGCAATTGGTTCTACTAAATTTTAGTTAGAGGTATCAGAGTAAAGGGGGCTGAATACAAATGTGCCACTTTGTGTTGGTCTATCACATAAAATCCCAATAAAATACATTTACGTTTTTTGGTTGTAACATGACAAATGTGGAAAATTTCAAGGGGTATGCATACTTTTTCAAGGCTCTGTATTCCCATGGGCAATATGTTTAAAAGGCTAAACGTTAAACCTATGTGGGTCACACCCAAAAAAAAAAAAAAAAAAAAATTAAGGAATACTGTCATTTAAAAGTTACAAAAAATATAATAAAATATTTAAGAAAATCAAGGGTGCGTAAATTCAAAACAAACAGGTTGCATAAGGGAGTAAAACAAATCCCCCCAAAAAAGCTTAATATATTTAGGCTTTGTTCACACACATGCATATTATAGCATATGCCCATGCGGCGGCCATGTGCACCACCACAGCCATGCACAGGTGTTCTGTTCCAGTCAACTGGGACACAACAGCCTATGCTCCCAATTTGATAGCTGTGTGAGTATGCTAACCCAAACGCAGACAGTGGGGGAGAAAAAAAAATGGTGCACCCAGAATCTGGTGCAGGTGTGTATGGTAGCCAATCAACTTCTAACAGCTTGTTCAATTAAGCTTTGGCAATAAAACATGGGACACCGAATGGTTTTCTATGCAGCGTTGCAGCAGATTATGCACTCTAAATTTTTTGTAAATAACCCCCTGCGCGTTCGGGGTCACGCACACGCACCAAAGTAGCATTCAAACTACAGCCGCTGTGTCCCAAAATAAATGGGACTGCCTGCATGGAACTATTGCATTCCAGTGCCAACAAACACGGCCCTTGTACATATTTATAAAGTAGTGATTGAAACACTTAAAGACCAGGCCTTTTCTGGCATGTTTTGTTTACATGAAATAATTAGTAATTTTTGCTCGAAAACATCATAGAACCGTCAAACTTTTTTTTTTTTTTTTTTTAACCAGAAGCCCTAAAGCATAAACTGGTGGGTTTTGCAATTTTTTTATGCATTTTTTTTTTTTAAAACGCTTTTTTTTTTTTTTTTTTTTGGAAAAAATACATTTTTGAATTTTTATTCAAATAAAAAACAGTACATAAACTAATATTTTTGTTAAAATATAAGATTGTTACACCGAGTAAACAGATACCAAACATGTCACACTTGAAAACTACGAAGGCCCCTGCAACCATGACAAACAACATAAATGTTGCTATCCATAAGCAATGCTTTAAAAGCCTTTACAGCTTACCACTTTAGATTTACACAGGTGGTCTGGTGCTAGAATTCCTGCCCATGATCTGACATTCGCGGCGATACCTCACATAAGTTGGACAACCGCTATTTGCTTGCATGCAGGACTGACATGCGTTTGCCTTTGCTATTGTGTCGGCAAACTAGAAATGCCCCATACAGAGAGATTCAGGCTCTCTCAAATTTCACAATTTTAACGCTCCATCTTGGTCAGTAAATCCAACTCTTATATCCCCCCAGAATATACGCATATGAGCATTGGTGCTCTGAGATCTTGGACCAGAAAGGAGGTATCTCTATCATCTACTCTCTAGATAGACAAGCCGGCTTATGCTTGGAGCTGGGAACAGGACCGGGAGGAGAAATGGGAGCTAGACACCTGGCACCATGGCTTTGAACGCTATTTTAAGGGTGTTAGCAATGTCTCCCTGATTGAGGCCAATACTAAAATTATTTTGTGCTGGCACCTGTTTTTTCACACATGCTAGGTCCCGTCCTCAAATCCAAGGTTTCTGGAACAATTCTTTCATATGTTACGTAAGGTCAGAGGCTGTGCCATACCACAAACCACTCAAATTGCTCTACTAAACAGTAAGGTGGATAACACCCCCAAAAGTTATCCAGTCTCTGCTTTTCTACATGCTATTGGGAGCTAAAATTACAATAGCCCGAGCATGGAAACAGCCTTCAGTTTCCTTAGGAGCAGCTAAACAGAAAATCTCCTGGGTATTGACTCAAGAAAAACTTGTCAAGACCAAGAAATTTTAACTTATCTGGGAACCCTGGTCATCCTATCTTTACACCCCTATATGAATACATAATCTATTGAATGATTATTCTCCCCCCCCCACCCTGGTGACTGCCTTCCTTCTTTCTCTTCTATTTACCAACCTAATTTAACCCTCTTTTTTCAGTTCCTCCTTTTCCTTTGTAAGTTTTGTTTGGTTTTGTTTGGTTTACAAGCTCAATCTGACATGTCTACTTTGGGCAGAAACCACATTGGCGTTATTTAATAAACAAGACTGGGAGTGGAGCTTGGGCCCCCTCATCTCAGTTGTCCCTGCTTTTGCCTAGGATATGATAGCCTTGAAACCTCAGTATAGCACAAAACCCCCTGTATCTTAATTTTGCTCCCAGCATACCTGGTCATCACTTGACTCTTCCTGCCAGATGGACTCTACACTGGTTGGGCTCCCGAGGGTTCTGTGTATTGCAACCATTATGCCTGGTGCACAGCAGTTTCACATCTCCATCGACAGAATAGTTCAATTTCATGGTTAGGGTGCAACTACAGTTTTGTGGCATACTGGGTTTGTCTCCCCCTTACATGTTTTGGCGAGTTATTTTAGTTCTGTGTACTGATTGTTTTGTTCATTCTCTTGCTGAAAACAAAAAAAAAAAAAATAAGTAGAAGAATACCTTGGTTGATCTAGTCCCTCAATATAGATCTGCCAAAACTTCACAAAGCCATCATGGCTAGCTGTGGCCAAGACTGTCCCATCAGGGGAGAGAGCCCCTTCACTTAAGCGCTGAAAAAAAAAAAAAAAAAAATATATATATATATATATATTAGTATATGAGTATTAAAAACATATATATGTCTTTAGGCAAAAGATGTTTTGTAAATCCGCCCTCCTATAAAAAAACACTGCTCTGCGCCTCAGGATTTAAAACCTTACGAAATAAATACCTTTACAAAATAAATTATAAAGTGCAAAATATATAGTAAAAATTATATACCACTTATAGCAGCTACTTAAAAGATGTGTAATATAATAAATAAAAAATGCTAAAGGTATCCTAAATTATTGCAGCAGCGCTTCTAGTCAGGTATAAGCAAGTTCGCCCAGCTATCATCAATAGTCCATTAATGAGTATTATAGATAGTGGAGAAACAGTCTTAAAATAGTTGCTGTGATGTCTGTTAGAGCCTTCAACCAAAAACATTCCACCACGTGTAGTATCCTTCCCCTATGGGGGTACACTCACCAGATATACAGCAAAATTGCGCCTGTATTTTTTTAACAGATTCTCCACCTCTCCTCCAAGACTCCACCAGATGTCAGCACATCATAACCCAGGTTTCAGTAAACATGTGGAAGGAATAACATGACCACATAGCGTAATACTGATAAATGAAATTTATTGTTCCCAAACAAAGAACTCCCCCTGAGTTAGTAAAGCGTACCAGAAAAATATGAGGACACTATTCCAATAAATTCTCCCACTCATTTCTCAACTCCAATACAACGGGACAAAGGAAAAAATAGAGCAATGCTGGAAAAAAAAATCATCAATCACAACCATACGGTGCATTAACACACAATAGATTCCAACCTCTATATAACTACTGTGACGAATATGCACCTCGACCTCAGCCCTGTCCTTTTTTAGGGAGAGGCAGGGGATACCCCCACACCGCAGGGGGAGACCTCCAATGTACTCCCAACCCCCACCTTATTTTGCTGTATATCTGGTGAGTGTACCCCCATAGGGGAAGGATAATACACGTGGTGGAATGTTTGGTGGAAGGCTCTAACAGACATCACCGCAACTATTTTAAGACTGTTTCTCCACCATCTATAATACTCATTAATGGACTACTGATGACAGCTGGTCGGACTTGCTTATACCTGACTAGAGGCGCTGCTACAATAATTTAGGATACCTTTGGCATTTTTTATAATATATATATATATATATATATATATATATATATATATATATATATATATATATATATATATATATATATATATATATATATATATATATATCGTTAGTTAAAAGTTAAGAAGAAAAAATAATTGGGTTTTTTACATATCTGTACAGTCCAAGACACAGGTCTGCAATCATAATGAATGATGTTACAAAGTCAGAACTAATGGGAGGGTAACCAAACGAGAAAAAAAACACAAACAGACCCTTAAGAAAACCAACCCTAAAGCCCAATAATGCCAACCACATTTTAAGTATGGCCTGCAAAACTTTGCAGTCCAAACTGACATCAGCCAATGGCAGAGCATTCACTCTGCAAAATTTAGCAAACGTATGCACAGAAAACCAAATTGCGGCCTTGCAAAGTTAGTTTCATAGAGCAGCTTTAGTAGGACTGAAATTACCAAGGGAAGTTCCCTTGGAATCACCGAAGTCCAACAAGACTGGGCAATATGAGCAACCCCTTAAACAAAGGCCTTCAGAGAGTGAGTCTGGAGGGGGGTCTCTGGAACAGAATGGCCAAAGGCCATGACCTGACCTTTCAGAGGACTAGAACCCAATTTCGGATACAGCTTGGACTGATAGGAAGGCAAAACAAGTAACCTATAGAATAAAGCAGAGTGAAAGTTGCTCTGCTCACACCAAAGAAAAAACGGTACCACATCTGTGGTGAGAACTGTCCAGTTCAGTGGAAGGATGGATCTGCCCAGTTCTATGATGGAAACTTGAATCATATCAGAGAATTCATCGTCCTGTATGCGCACAGGCCGATTCAGGGGGACAGGTTTGATCTGCTCCAGACCAACAGAATATTGTACTGCAGGGGTCTGAAATGCCACTGAGCACATGGCACTAGGCCACCATAAAGCCCAAGCCCCTAATGGAAGCTCTCACCAAAGCATTCTCAGTGAACCAAAGAGCCAGGTTTTTCCTGCAGGAGGAACACCCTGTTCTGCCATGTATCCAGAGCGAATCTCAGGTATTCCAGACACTGGGATGGTTCCAGAACCAATTTCTTTAGGATGAGGATCCAAAGTTCTGGAACATCTGAATCAACCAAGGTTTTCCCTTAAGGGAAAAGCAGAATATCTAGGTATACTTGGACATGAGTCCCTCTGGAGAGCAACAAGCCCAGCACCGTGTCAAGACTTTTGTAAAGACTTGGTGAGCGGTTCAGGGAGAGCTACAAACTGAAAATGGTTGCCCTCTTCGGCAATGGGAAGGAATTATTGGTATAGGGGAAAATTAGGGATATCCAAGTACCCATCCTCGATATTGATCAATGTCAAGAATTCTACAGACAGAAGAACAATGTGTGACAACTGACACACACACATGCTCCGCACAGAAGTGTAAGGCTGCTGGAGATATTTCCAATTTAAGACTATATCTCTTACACTTCTAGGGTTCCTAACCAGATGCCTGGACCAAAAAAAAATAAAAAAATCACCATTTCCTTCCCAAGGTGACATTCGGGAGGAGAATAATTCTTTGCTCAGAAAAGAAGAAGAATAAGGCATCTAGGACAATGCAGCACGAGTCAGACGTTAAGGGGTGTCCTGACTGAGGAACAGGAGGCAAGGTGCCTGTGCCCTGGTCCACTGTGAGGAAAAAAATAAAACTATGCCAGGGTATGTATGAAGAGAACAGATGTCGGTCGGACCAGACATCACCTCCCATCTGTGCTCAGAGTCCTCCATGCTGCCCCTATGGGGTACTCATGTGCTCTTAAGTAGGTAGTGGGCTTGCATATTGTCTAATACCCATGAGGTGACAATGGTCTGCAATCTCTGGCATGCACCGCCAGGTTGAGCGACTGCTTTGCTCCTTTGATCTGCTCTCCTTAAACAAAATACAGAGTATTCAGATAATTAGAAATCATAAGCCACTGCGAAGCTGCCGGTCTGTGTGCCAATATACTCAAAATGGCACCTACAAATGAGCCGTAACTACTATGGTGAAGGCGATGTGCACACAGAGTCTAAGGTCGGCGCCTACGCATGTACAAGTGAGATGCAAGGATGGGCAATATGATGGTGCTGCTCAAAAATGGAGCTAAGTGCCGTTGCAGCACCAGAACAAAGTTTGTCCTGAGTAACGGGCCAGAACTCCCTTTAAGTCATCTGGGGAAAGAGAAGGGGTGTAAAGTCCCTAACTACCCCTTGAAATAGCACTACACCAGTTACCACTACTAGAAAGTGGTCCCGAAATATGCTCAAGAAGAGTTTGCCCACTTAGATCAGGTTAATTCCCTTCCTCCCCCCCAACCCCCCATGGGGGGAACCTTCAAAAACTGGGCTCTTACATAGGCGGACTACTTCCTTGGAACTGTATAGCACCCAGCAGCAACATGCCCATTGCTCTCTGTGCCTAGGTGAATCATCTGTTCAAAGTACCCAGGTGGCAGCTTACAGGCTAAACCCACTCTTATTTTGACGCAAGGTTGGAGAACAGTCCCAGCAGTATGAAACGGGGAGGCACCGAGAAGGAGAACCGACACCATCCGCTGCAATAGCTTGGTGCACTTCATAACAGTGCTGATAGAAGATATCACTAAATCCATCTTCTCACCTACAGTGATGCATTCATCTCCTGAGGACACTAGCAAAAAACTGAGGAATATATAGCTGGAGGGGGTTGGAGGGGTTATTTGAGGGAGTGTCTAAAGCAGGGTGGCTCAATCCAGGGTTCCTCCAGAGATTGCTAGGGGTTCCTTGAGCAATGAGTAATTTCTGCCTTTCAGATACGTACCCACTGACATAAATGATCTTTTTAGCCATCTGTAAGGGGGTAGTTCTTCCCAATGACTGCCAGTTAAGGAGCATTCTTTCCACTGACCATCAGACTAATGTATCATGAGTTTTAGTTAAAGTAATTTTTAGCAGGGGTTCCCTGAGACCAGAAAGTCATTTCAAGGATTCCTCTGTGTTGAAATGGTTGGTCTAAAGCCTTCAGTAGCTTTGCCAATATCTTATCACCTGAAGGAGTAGCATATAACCCCATCAATTTATGATTAAAGACCTGTGTGCTGTACAAAAAAAAGATAATCAATTTAAAACCTGGGCAAGGGTTAAGTTTCAAAATGTCATCATAAGCACAATTCGCTAAGCTATGATGATTCTTAATTTCAGCAATGACTGTTTAAAATCAAGCAATTCCGGCAAACACAATGTTATACTTTAGCAAATTGGCGCTTCATTATAAAATGATCAAGATAAAAGAAAATTTTCAAGCTAGGAAAAAGTCTATACAGCCAATGTTTTACTCTGTTTTGGATGGAGTGGGGAAGGAATAAAACCAATGTCATGTTTTGTCTCTGAGACAACATTAGGGATATTTCCCATCACTTCCTCTAACATGGACAATGGTTTCACCCGACAGGCCATGAAGGTAAATCTACAGCATCAGACAGATGTAAAACAGTTTCTCTTTTAAGTAGACTAGAACCTTTTTAATTTTTGTGTATCCAGTACAGATTTTCTTTCACTTCCCATCTGGGGAAACTGTTACTTGGACAGAAATCTCATTACTTGGAGCTCTAGATCGGGAGTCAGCAACCTGAAGATCACGATCTTTCAGTAGATCACAAACAGATGACTGGTTGATAGCGGTCTGGGCTTGCTAACCTGCCATTCCAGGGCATCAGAGTGCAATTCAAAGGAACTACTTGTAAAGTTGGAGCCGTAGTAGGGTGCAAGAGTTGCATAAGCCGATGCCTTCTCTGTAGTGCTGGCTCCAGTCACTTGCGGAGTGATACCAACTGTACTGTATGTTGTTCAGATAGATCTCCACCTCTTTAAGGTTGCCTACCCCTGGTCTAGATTTTAGTAAAGGCCTAATAAAAGTTATAATTGTTCCCAACTCTAGCCAAAGCCAACAAACAAAAGTTTTGCCTGGAAATATACTAAGATTTGGGCATACGATTCCAATGATCAACAGTACTGTAACATTATAAATAATAATAAATCTGGAAGTATGCATTCACATTTAAAATGGTGCTAAACAACTAGCGGCTGTAGAGCACTCTACCTGCTTGCACTGCTCAAAGGTTTCTTACCAGGTTAAAGTATTAGTTTGTCCAGCCAGCTGCCAGATTGCTGCAGGTGCAAGGCAACAATTTAAGGGGCTGCGTCAACTGGCCTTTACGTAAAGTGCGCTCTGCATTTCCATACAAGACTATGGGAACTTATAACCCCCTTGAAGCAGGTGAAATGCAAGACCAGAGTGAGTTAAATTCTGAAAGATCTCAGATATGTCTCAAACTGATGCCACTGACAAAAGTCCAAAGCCAGTGGACACAGACCCAAGGGACTCAAAGGCGCTGGGGCGTCAGCGGTAGCAGTGTAGTTTTAGCATTGCTTTTCGGCCACTAGCAGGGCGATTTTAACCCCTGCGAAAAAGGGTTAAAAGCGCCCGCAAAGCAGGCGCTGCCCATTGATTTCAATGGGCAGGGGTGCTTTAGGAGCGGTGTATATACAAAGACTTTTTTAGCAGCCTGCCAGCGCACAACTCCAGTGTGAAAGCCATCGGGTGACAGGAGGGGCACTTTACAGGCGCTATTTTTAGCACTGTAGTGCCTCAGTGTGAAAGTAGCCTAAAAGGCAAAATTAAGATTAAAAATTAAGATTAAAAAAAAAATATATTATAATAAACTTATGTAGTGCATCTCTGCAGCACAATAAAGCCGTATTAACCAAAAGAGCAAACATTTTTCATCATTGCAGCTAACCAATTCATAGACAAGATGACTGCTTTAGTTTTCCCCCTTAGGCTTTGTTTCCTTTATTTTCACCTGGTGATCTGGCAAGTAAAACAGAAAAAAGGCAGGGGGCGCCTCTAAGTGTGGAGTATTGGAAACAGCTATTTGGTAGTGATGAATGAATATAGCATTCACATTTGATGGAAGAAATATTGGCTTGTCATCTGTGAAAGTCTTAACATCTCTAGCTGAGTTCAACAGGCAAGCGGCTGGTGGTGTGCAGAAATCAGCCAGGAAGCTGCTGGGTGGTGAGAAGTGCTGGAGAATGGATTGGCCAGCAGCATGGTGTGCATTGGCGTCTGGGTGCCCTTGGCTTGCTTGACACTCTTCTGAATTGCAGAGTTCAGCCAGGAAGTGGCTGGGCATCAGAAAGGAGCGCTGTGGCTGGGGAAGCTTAACGGCGTGCAATGCTGTAGAGCGGAAGCTTTTCGGTGTCCTCGGCTGGCTCTGCAATTTCCGCTGGGATGAGGTGATGACATCTCTCCATAAAGAGGGTGTGGTTATTCTTTTCGGGGCTCCACCACTTTGTCAAACCATAGGGAAAGCTTTTTAACCGTTGACCCCCCTTTTCATCCCTCGTATCCACCCTGCTGCATTACTGTACTGGCAACAGCAGCGCCATAATTATTTCCTACTGATCTGGCCAGTTTGTTGTTTTTTTCAACAAAATAGTTCTTCTGCAGATGTAGCAGTTGCAGGGCAAACCATTAACCACTGACAGGGGTTCTAACAAACAGCTTTTATGCAAATCCTTTATCCCAAAACAGAAAACAACTGTTGCTGTAACTGCAGTTAGGATTCAATTTGTTAGTGTATTTCTATCGGTTAGTCTATCTAACACTTCCCCTCACCGATACGGACAAGGCTGCCGTCCAAAGGGGCCCCTGTGCTTCAGAGTGGGGGCACTAATACAGGAGGTGAGTTACTGGCCAGATCACCACGTGAAACCAGAAAAAAATTGCAAAGGCGTGGAAAACAATTCTCCTCTCCTTTGAAGAAGTGAAGCGACGGGTGCATGGTACGCTGATGAAGGAGAAGCTTACGGCGATACTCGCGGGCACTAAGGACACATTTCTAAAGACTTGACAGCCTTGGTTGGATCAGTTTCCAGTGATGAGCCAGCCTTCTCGCTTTATGGACCTAAAGGAAATTCTGTCTAACCTACCAGTGGTTGCCTTGGATTCCCTGGGGTAGCGCTTATTTTCTTCTTACCCTTCTCTTTCATCTTTTTCTTCCTTTTATTTTTCGACTATCTACCGCCAGATGCTAGTTAGTTGCTTTATGTCCACACTTTTGAGGTCAAATTTTTATTTTCCTTTTTTGACGGCATAGCTTGTTGGCCTTTCGGTGGGGGGGCTTTGTAAATTAGGACATTTGCAAGCTAGCTTCCTCTCCTAGCATTTCATTTTTTATTTTTTTTGGGTCCCGAGAGGTTCTCCAACTGTATCCCCATCATGGGTCAATCCTAGGTGTTGCATGGTATTTTTACAGGATGAATTCTGAACTACTGTTTGCTTAGATCATTCTTTAGGCTGCAACTATTGAGTGCCACATGATTCGCTATTATCCTATTCGATTAGAATATTCTAGGCACCCTCACCTGGTGAATTTTTTTTGTTTCTTTTTGTTGTTACTGCTTATACCATGTTAGAGGCATATTAGTTTGTGGTATACATGTTGTCCTTCATATACCACTCAGCTACTGGCCTAGGGGACTGTGTTCACTGTTTTGTGAGTTTGTATTAAATAAAAATATTGTGAAACAAAGCAGAAAAAAAAATGAAGAAAAAAGGAATGCAGCTACCACTTTTTCTTTTGAAGTAAAGCATGGGAGCCATAGTAAGTACTATGTGGGTAATAGTCCAACTTCAGGTGCTGGACACTGGCACACCCTAAACAGGAAGTTGCCTCCTTATATAACCCCTCCCATACCGGAATGTGGGATGTTCCAGAGCAATGCCAACTGAGGGGAGGGAGACACAACAAAAAGTAGGGAGATCAGATGCCTAATACTGCTGCCTGAAGTACACTGCGCCCTCATGTCTTTTTACATCCACCTGATAGAATCTGGTAAATGCATGGATTGAAGACCAAGTTGCAGCCTTGCAGATTTGAGCAATGGAGGCTTGGTGATGCACTGCCCACAAAGCACTAACAGCCCTAGAGAAGTGCGTTTTGATTTGAGAGGGTATAAACTACCTCTTTAAACCATAAGCTAGAACGATTACTTGTCAAATCCATTTAGAATAATAGATTTCCATGCTTCCTGTCCTCTTTTAGGACCTTCAGGCAATACGTATAAAACATCAGTTTTCCAAATCTTTAAGTAGACTGCTCTCACCACATAAAGAGAATGTAGTGGTGATTCTTCCATAGAACTGGGTTCTGGAAAAAATGAAGATATAACAATATCCTTGGATTAGACAAAAACCTGATACTACCTTTGGTAAAAAGATAGGATGAGGACGCAATACTACCTTATCCTTGTGAACGATAATATGGCTCTTTACAAGAAAAAGCAGCCAATTCTGATACCCTTCTTGCAGCAGATATGGTTACCCTAAAAAATAGATTCTTTGTCAAAAAGGACCAGGGGAATATGTCGTATCAGCCCAAAAAAAAGGCTGTTTTGTAATGCCGACAAAACTAAATTCAAGTCCCAAGGGTTCAGGGGGTGACCTAACCGGGGATTAAGCCGTTTTACCCCCCTGAATAAAGTAACAAACCAAAGAATGCGAAGCAAGTGGTCGTTGAAATAATACCGATAAGGCCAAGACCTGTCCTTAGAAAGCACTCAAGGCCAGCTTTATTTCTCACCCCATCTGCAAAAAGTCAAGTATTCTATCTTTGACCAACTTCCTGGGGTGCAACCCCTGGTTTCACACCAGGAGACCTATGCTTCCCAGACTTCATAATATATAATGACTGTGGGTCTCAATAGCCAAACCGTTAAATTTAGTGCTTGTAAAGTAGGATGGAATACTGGACCTTGCGGAAAAAGGTCTGGCCATGGCGGTAAGGTCCATGGGTCACCTACTGCCATCTTTACGATCTCTGCATACCAAGATTTCCAAGGCCCCGCTGGGGGCCACAAGAATCACTGACGTCCCTTCCTGCTTGATCCTGCGAAGAAGTCGTGGATGCAGGCAGAATAGGAGGGAATGCATAAATCAGTGAGAACCGATTCCACGGAATAGCAAGGCATCTGATCCTTTGTTTTTGACAAAAAGTTGTCGATTTCTTTGTTGAACCTGTAAACAGATCTATGTCAGGGATCCCCCCCATCTTTGACATATTGACAGGAAGACATCGGGGTGAAGGTATTCTCCAGGGAACTGCTGCTGATGACTTAAGTATCCAATTTTCTATTCCTAGAATGAAGGCCGCAAAGTACATGGTTTTCTGCCCAAGATGGGATTTGATTCACCTTTCTCTGGGCCGCACAACTTCTTGTGCCCCCTTGGTGATTAATATAGGCCATTGCTGTGGCATTGTCGGATTGAATCCTGGCAGGACAATACCATAAACTGAACGTTCAGGCCGTCAGGACCAAGTGCTCTGCCTGAATTTCTAGAATGATAATGGGCAAGTCCATTTCTGATTTGGGCCACTTCTCTTGGACAGTTGCCTCATCCAGGACTGCTCCCCAACCCAAAAAGTAAAGGTTGGCATAGGTTGTTACCACTTACCAGGTAACTGAAGGATCTTCCCCATTGCAGATTTTTGGATATTAACCATAAACTGAGGCTCCGGCGTACTCAACCTACAGCATCTGGTATTTCCAGGTGGTCCATCCGGGTACTAACCAGGCCCAACCCTGCTTAGCCTCCAAGATCAGACGAGATTGGGTGCTTTCAGGGTGATGTGACCGTAGGCTTTGAAGTCAGACACATTGGGAATTTAGAGCTTGAACCCTTTGTTCCAAGCCGATAGGATACTGTTTTGCAGCAGTCTCGAATGAAACTGAGCATAAAGAACAAACTCGAATGAAACCACCATCTTTCCCAACAACTGAAGAATTCATCTTGCTTCGACCACCTAAATGAATGAATGATTTTTTGTATAGCGCTGCAACTGCGAACTGAATCGCCTCGAGGCGCTTGATCCGACCTGCGTTGATTCCTTCTTAGAAGAGGTAGGTCTTGAGTTTTTTCCTAAAGGCCCGATGGTCTTTTTCCAAGCGGATGTTCGTAGGTAGAGCGTTCCATAGCCGTGGTCCTTGGACTGCAAATCTTCGTTCTCCCCTTGACTTGTACCGGGATTTGGGGACAAGGAGGAGGTTTTGGTCGTTAGATCAGAGGTTGCGATTGGGGGTGTAGTGTTGTATTTTTTCGCATAAGTATTGAGGAGCATCTCCTTGTGTGCATTTGTGGGTCAAGCAGAGGGTCTTGAATGTGATCCGATTCTTTACGGTTAGCCAATGGAGGGTCCTCAGGGATGGGGAGATGGATTCCCATGGTTTTTTTCCTGTGACTAGTCTTGCTGCCGTGTTTTGAACGACTTGTAGTCGTGCAATCTGGAATTTAGGTAGTCCTATGTAGAGGGAGTTTGCGTAGTCGAGTCGAGAGTTGATGATTGTTCCTACCACTACGGCTTTGTCCTTTTCTGGAATGAAGGGGATGAGTCTACGTAGCAGGCGTAGAAGGTGGTAGGATCCGCTGACTACTGATCCTATTTGTGCATTCATTGACATTTCTGAATCGAAGATGACACCGAGACTTTTGGCTTTTATGCTCAGGGGGATGGTCTGTCCAAGAATGGTGGGCGGAGTCCATGGTGTCGTAGATTTAGTTTTCCGGTTTGCATTTAGGAGAAGGAGTTCTGTTTTCGTTCCGTTAAGTTTGAGGGAGTTTGTGGACATCCAGTCGTCTATTGATGCGAGGCATTTTTCTAATTCCTGATATTGGTCTTTTTGTCCGGGGATCCGAAGGTAGAGTTGAGTATCATCTGCGTATGAGTGGAAGCATAGATCAGATTTGCTGATGATTTTTAGGAGTGGACGGATGTAAATGTTGAAGAGCACGGGTGACAAAGGTGATCCTTGAGGGACTCCATAGGAGACTGCACGGGATTCAGATGTGAAGGCTCCAAGTTTCACTGTCTGTGACCGATTTCCTAAGAAGGAAGTGAACCATAGTAAGTCTGAGTCTGTGACTCCTGCTACTTCTTTGAGGCGGGTGAGTAAAGTGTTGTGATCCAGTGTGTCAAATGCTGCACTAAGGTCCAGGAGTACCAGGAGACATGATTCTCCATCATCTGCTGCTTCCAATCAGTTCCTTTATGGCGCTGATCTTTGCCTGGGGCAAGAATACCCTTTGCTGGGTGTACCTATGATCAGACCCAAGTAGCCTTCTTTATGGTTTTAAAGAAGATTTCTCCTAGGTAGCTGCACTCCGCCTCTCCCTGTAGCAGAGTGGATGTTCCTTTTATAAAGGAAGAGTTGCCGTGTGGTGTGGTGTCCTGTCCTGAGACTCCTGTCTGCCAAACCAAGACGGCTTTGGTCTGACCATTCCACCCCGGCTTCCTCGGTCTGTGTGCCGTCTCTGCAAAACATGAGTTCATCGAGAGTTCCCTGGCTTCTGAAGGCTGCTGAGGACCCTCTGGAACATCCTTGTCGAACCGCTGATCGCGGAATCCATGCCTGTGTAGGTAAGAGTAACCATTTCTACAATTCTTGGATATTATCAGTCTACGGATGTCAAATTGTTTCAGTTGTCATCATAGTTCCAGTTTGGGTCTGCCCTGAGGATTAACTTCTTGAACATGACGGCGGAAGCCGTAGTGACTGCCTGGAGGCTGATGCACCTGGCACAGGAGAAGGAGCTTTAAAATTAAAATACATTTACTTCTTTTCTTAAATGGCAAAAGGGGTACTTTTTCCACTATAATTTCTTTGGAGACACTCAATCTGCCAAAGTGTTTTTTATTTTATTTTTTTTAATACCAACTTATCTGTTGGATCCCTAAGCATTTGAGCATTATCTGCCAGACAAATCAAACTCTTATTCACAAAGGATAAAGCAGTGTAAATTGCTAGTATACCCTACTTAGTGAATTTTCTCAACCATAGGATTAAGTGTGAAAACTTTTTAAGAGGGAAAATAATGCATATCTGGGCGATCCTCTCAGATACAAAAAAGCTTTTTTAACAATTAATGGACAGGAAAAGGCATGCACAACTTGGAGTCTTTAGCGAACCCACTCAGTTAAGGGTACATAAATGTGGAGTGGACCATTCAGCAAGAAATTGCACCATCAATCTCAAGATTGAAAAAGCTGTTTCTCCCACATTTGACACCTCAGAAGAGGAGTCATCAGCCTCATCACAGTCCAGAGGGAATTCATCTTCTCCTGCCCTTAGTTCCTCAGTTTGAGGATCCAGGGTAATGGAAGAGAACCTGTCGCATTTTGACCCACACTGGGATGAGATTAAAGTCGCTAAACTTTTTTTTTTTTTTAACCCATCATGGCTGAGGAAAAAATATATTTTTAGTAAAATAAATAGGGGCTGCAGTGTTGAACAGTTACAAACATTTCATGGCCCCGATGCTCACTCTGACCAGGCACCCCCTCTCAGGGGAGGATGCTATTTGTAGAGATGAGTAGGCTTTCCAGAGCTTGAGGGAGCTCTTTTTTGGGGGTGTTTCAACCCCCCCTTCTGACCATAGCCCGATGCACAAAGCAGGAGGTACTACCAGAAGATATTGCATCCACTGCTTGAGCAATAGTCCAGCCACAGCTATTAATGCTAAAAAACAGGAAGAGGATCTGGACTGCTGCACTCCAACAGCCGGAGGGCCGTAGTTTGAAGATCCCTGCTATATGCATTGCCGGCACCTGGGCTTCCAAGCTGGATGAGAAGGTTTTCCACTGTCGCTTGACCTACCTGGAGCGGAGTTCTCTCTCTCTGCTATAAATGCTCAGCCTGATGCAAATCATAAATGTGTCAAATAGGAAATGCCTGTGTCACCAACCTCTTCCATGCCCCCCTTTGCTCTTATGTCTCTCCGGCAATTTTGCAGCCCGAAAAAATAGTTTTTTTTTAAAACACACTCCCACATTGGAAGACGCCAACGCTGCACTAAGCCCCACCCCCTTTCTTCGCATTGCACCCTCCCTCCTTTTGCTTTAAAAAAAAAAAAAAGGTTTCCCATGCAAGGGCGGGCCTCCGATCCAACATGATTGGCTTGTGAGTGAGGGAGGGATGGCGTGGAGGAGAGGCCGCCACTGTGTAGGGGCGATGAAACGGCATTGCTGATCCTCTTTAGTTCTCCCTTATACTCAGCCTTTTGAAGAGGGGGGAGAGTTCAGCCCAGGTGAGGGGTGTCTGGAGAAAGCAAAATGCCCCAAACTTACCGGAGGTCTGCCTGCTAGCCAGAGGTAAAAAAGTCTGCTGCTTCTGCGACAGTGTGATCTCTGAGCAAAGCATAAGAAGGTACATGCTTCATACAGCCCCCAGTGGTGACACTTAGGCATGACAACATTTACTTTAACAGAGACATTTCATAAGAAAATTAATAACTTCCTTAGAAAACTCCACTTAGCTTTCCCGCCGCAGGGTTTTCTGTGGTAAAACCAACAGACCCAATCTTCACCCTTCACGGTGGGTTCCCTTAAACCTTCAGGAACCGGGGACCCTCTGGGAACCTACAATCCTGGACCTGTAATAGCACCCTGCCAGTAAAACTTTATGGCCTCAATACCAAAAGTACTGGATCCCGGGGTCCAGCTCTCTAAAAAGAAAAGTGTTTACAAGCAAAACCTTGTTTCTTCAGATAGGAGGCCCAGGCACCATTCAATTTGGCCTAAAATACACTTTTAATGGATCCGGCTGCATAGCTAGCCGAAGCAAGGATTGCTCCAGTGGAGCACAGCACATCTTCACTCGTGACCAACACCTTAGACACTGGCGAAAAAAATGGATATGCTTCCAGTATGGGAGGGGTTATATAGGGAGGCAACTTGCTGTTTAGGGTGTGCCAGTGTCCAGCACCTGAAGGTGGACTATAACCCACATAGTAATTACTATGGCTCTGTGTCCCATGATGTACAATTAAAGAAAGGCATTTCCCCGTTCTGCAGCTCCATGACACGATCGCCGGAGACTGGCAGACAGAGTGCTCGCTAGCCCTGCCAACTAAAGGGGACATACAGGTACGCACATACCACCAAATGAAAGCTCTATTTGTGGAAAAAAAAAGGACGCCAATGCTGTTTGGGAGCCACATCACACGACCACGCAATTGTCAGTTAAGGCGACGCAGTGCCGAATCGCAAAAAAAGGGGCCTGGTCTTTTAGCTGCAAATTGGTCCGGGGCTTAAGTGGTTAAGCGACTTGGTAACCAGTCACAAAAAGTGGAGCAGGCAGATGACAGGTCCACGTTCACTATGCATATGCAGGGCAGACACCGACATGGCCTGCTCTACTTTATGGGCCCTCTGATCTGGTCTGCCCATATAGAAGAGGACAGATCCCCCCCCCCCCCCCCCCCATCTGTTTAATTTTTAGCAGATCGAAATTGGAGGTAGGTGGCTGTAAACAGCCACATAGGAGGTAAATAGAGGGTCCGATTGGGTCAGACCGATCGTATCAAAGGCTGCTTTTGCACTGTGGTTTACCCACACCGAAGGGTGCAGGCAGCACAGTGCAACTGTGGTTTTCCTATGGGTTAGCTGCACTTTGCCATAGACTTATTATATCCTGCAGGCATGGTATCACTCCGCCTGTGACAGGAGTTGGCACTATACAGGAAGAATCAGCTTATGCGGCTCTGCAGCCAATTGCTTCCTCTAGCACCGGATTCATTTACAACAATGATGCTCTGGGATGGCGGGTTGGCATCCAATGATCTGGGCTTGCCAACTCACCATCCCAGAGCAGGAGGTTTACAGGCCACATCAGGGGCTCCACGGGCCACATGTGGCAACCAGGCCACTGGTTTGGCACCCCTGTACTAGGATAAAATGTCAGATGCAAAGCTTAGAATGAGTAGATCTTAGAGATGATGAACAGACAGATCCTTATCAAGGGGTGGTAAAGTCAGAAGGTTTTTTATCTTCATGCATTCAGTCTGAATGGACACACAGAGCTGCAGCTCGGCTTAGTTGACCTCATAGCAAGCTGCTTGCTGTGGGGGCACTAAATAGGAGGGAGGGGCCAGGAGCACAGAATAGGGACCCGAGAAGGAGGATCCAGACTGTCCTGTGCAAATCCACTGCACAGAGCAGGTAAGTATATATAAAAAAACAAAACTAAAAACTTTTCTATTAAAATAATAAACAAGCTTTACAATCACTTCAAGCGTAAAGACCAGCAAGAGCCGATTCATGCTGCGCCTAAAAGGGTCTGGAAATTCCTCAGTAGAAAAGGTAGGACTGATAATCCGTAATTGCCATCTAGGATTCAAAAAGTACTCAAAGATAGGAAGCTACCCTTTATGTTAAATCTGTTTTTATTAATTTTCAAATGAAACAGCATACAAGTAAAAAAGTATACAGTGAGATTCAAGCAGTAGGCAAAGTTACAAAAAAAATAAAAACCGGTATGACATCTCAAAGCGGCAAGATTCACATGTTGTGAACATGTTAATAAGTCAATAACTACGACTGATTAGCAGAAAAGCAAACAGAGGACAACAGAAAAATCAGACTATATATAGCCAGTGCACCAATATTCCAACCCCACTAAAACTGTGGGTAGGAGCAGCATCCAAAGTGAACGCGTAATATTCCATCATCCAGAAGAAAAAAGGCAGGCAATATGAAAATGGTAGAATTAAGTGAAGGAGAAAGAAAGGAAGGGGAAAAAAAGGGGGGGGGGGGGGTCAGGACAGGATAAGGCAGGATGGAAAAGCTGAGTACTATCTATTCACGAGAGGTCCCTGGAACAACCTTGTGGTGAAACTAATCAGCTATGAATGATTTAAAACTGGAAGAATATCAAAAATGTGACCAAACAGTCCACATGAGAGAATGGGACATGCAATTATTCGTTCTAAATATTCAACCCTATCTAGTTCACAAGCCCAGTCAGTTAAACACGGGGTATCCAATCAAGTGGACCCAGAGAGTAACTTTTCAATGTCTGTACATGGCTGGTCAGCTTATTTAAGCTAAAGTCTTTGTCAAGGAAATCTTTAAATTTGGGTATATTCAAGCCAAGCATTCGAGAGTCTGACAAGAAGAAAGCAGTAAAGGCATTGGGGTCATTTTTTTTTTGTCACAGAGTGTGGATGCTCCCCTTTAAAAATAAATCAAGTTCAAGGGGAGAACCACTCGAGGGTCAGTTCTTGCCTAGAAAGTTGGCAAAATTCCAAAATACAGGCTAGTCAGTTTAATCCAAGGTCCCTACTTTCAGCCTTAACAACTACTGTGGTAAGTTGACTGTGGTATTTATGGGGCCTCTCTCTCTCTGCTATGGCTGGCCCAGGTTTGTTGTACAAATTACTTGGACTATTTTCAACAATGGACATGCTATTCCAAAAACAGTCTAGTATGCGTTATCCTGATCTGTACTTCTGATGGGTTCTGCATAGCCAACACTACTACTGTCATCGCCATGTTGGATGGCATTTGTTTGTTATGTTTAACCACTTCAATACTTGACACTTCCCCCCCCCCATGTGGGCATACAATGCCACCCATGGCCACCAGGGATCCTGGTGGCCATCAGGATGGTGGCATCCCTGGTGGTCCTGAGTGGGCACCTGAGGGGGAGCTGCGCTGATAAACAATCAGCACACAACCCCCTGTCAGAGGAGCAGCCGATCAGTTCATCTCTACTTGCGTCTGTCAGGCGCGAGTGAGGAAAAGCCGATAAAAAGCGCTTACAATTTAAATAGTGATCAGCTGTGATTGGACACAGCTGATCATGTGGTAAAGAATCTCTATCAGAGACTCTTTACCTAGATCAGAGTTGAAGTGTGTCAGACTGACACGCCGCAACAACGATCGCCATGATGCTCGCCCCCAGGGGCGTGCAGAGACTTGTTATCCTGACCACGTCATATGACGTCCGGTCAGGATATCGCAACCACTTTGCCGACGTCATTTTGCTATATGGTGGGCAGCAAGTGGTTAAAAATGAAAACTACAAACGCCTTTAAAAGATGGCCATGGTAAGACAGCATGACTACCAACTGTTAGGCAGCTTCTGCTGCTTTAGCCTGACCGGCCTCACTCACTGCATGAGTCTTCAGAAACTTTCACATCCCAGAGGCTGTGCCATGGCTCTGGACCTCAAGAGCACTCTGCACCTAATACACACAAGTCTGGAATACACCACAATGCAGAGCTCAGTGTCCAATGGTCCCACTCCAAGCTAGCCCTGCAATCTTCAATCCTGCGGGGTACAGCCTTCATCATTTTTGCCAAGAATAAGTTGGTCTAGAAAGCAGCTTTGTAAATGCTAGATCCAGCAGCGGTGTGGAATTCCAGAGTAAAGTCACTGAGGAAGAAATTATCATCAGGATATCAAAGAAATAAAACAAAAAAATTAAAGAAACCTTTTTTTTCTCTAGCAGAACCTAGGATGCTTGCAAAAAGTTAAGGCATGCTGGGTAGAGGAGGGGTTATAAAAGGGCTGGTTGGGCAGTGTCCCAATCTTCTGTAGGCGGCGGTATAACCTGATTTTAATAGAATACCTGAATTCCTGTGTCCCTTAGTAAGTGGATGATAAAAAAATAACTGTGATCTTTGAAGAAATGCACCTATATATAGCTTGACAGTACAATGCATTTGACATGCAAATGCAGATGACATAGGACAGCTCAAGATTTCTGGAAGGAGCAACAGGTATAAGGAAATACTATGAATGGTATACAGGCCAAAAGGAAGAAAATAAGAGAAGTTCGCAGTTAGGGTTCATGTAGAAGGAATCATGCTATACCACTGTGACATAAGCAGGTTTGGTATCCATATTGATTAAGCCTGGGCAAGATTACATATTAGGAACAAGTTTACATCTTTAGGTTTAAAAATTGATTCATTGTTTCTAGGAAAACAGGCTTTGTTTTAAATGCAGCTTGCAAGCCCTGTAAAAAAAAAAAAAAAAAAAAAAAAAAAACGCTACAGGAAAAAACTGGGTTTAGTGTTGTCTGTGTTGCCACTAGTTAAGACTCCCGTTCTATATTTGTTCTGAAAAATATTGTCACCCATGGCCCGTACACACGATCCAAAAATGGTAAGAACAAATTGGATTTTTGTACTCACAATAAAATCCATTTCTCTGAGTTCATCGACGGACACAGCGCCTCCTTAATCCTGACCATTGGGGTTATATTGCCTCTGCAGTAGTACCAGGCAGAACAAAAAATAAAAACCTGTCTAAGCCCATGGGCTGTCCTCAGTCAGTATACAACCCCCTACCCGCTCTAGGTATTCAGTTTAGTAGCAAGCAGTAATATAAGTATCCAAAACTCCATAGAGGGGTGGGTGCTGTGTCAGTTGCCGACCGCCCACTGTCTATTGACGGTGGGGCGGTGCGGCTCTCCTGGCGGGACGCCGTCATATGACGTCCTCTAATAAAACACGGCCGCGCGCGCGATCGCGGGCGCGCAGCCGTGCTCTGTCGGTGTCGGCGTGTCCCGGAGACACGCCGCGTCACCGACAGGGGTGAACAGCCATTGGGCATGGCTGTTCACCATGTGATCAGCCGCGATTACGTCACGGCTGATCACATTGTGAAGTCCCGGCTTTAGACCGCGCATGCGCGCGATCGGGAGCGCGCAGCGCGGTCATGTCGGTGGCGGCGTGTTCCCAGGAACACTGCTCGTCACCGACAAGGGTAAACAGCCAATGCCTGTCGGCTGTTTACCACGTGATCGGCTGTGATCCATTCACAGCCGACCACTAAATGTAAACAAAGACCGGTTACTAGCTGTTACCGGCTATTCTCTCCTCACACACCGTTACCAGTGTGAGGAGAGAACAGCCAGGACCAGTGAGTTACCGATCTTTGTCTGTTCTGTATTGTACTGCACCAAACACCTAAAGAGAACCTGTCACATCGGGGGCGGCCCCCCCCCCCCCCCCCCCCCCCCCCACCCCCCCCTGTCACCCACCAGTCACCACATCAGTGTCCAAAAGTGCACCTGTCACCCATCAGTGTCCAAAAGTGCACCTGTCACCCATCAGTGACCATCGCCAGTGACCGTCATAAGTGACCGCCATCTGTGACCGTCATAAGTGACCGCCATCTGTGACCGTCATAAGTGACCGCCATCAGTGACCCAGATCTGTCACCTATCAGTGCCCAAAAAGTGCACCTGTCACTCACCTGTCACTGTCAGAGACTGCCGTCAGTGGTTCACCTGTTACCCATCGCCAGTGACCCATCCGTGACCCTCATCTGTCACCTATCAGTCACCATCAGAGACTGCCATCAGTGACCGTCACACGTCACCCACCAGTGACCGTCACCCGTCACCCACCACCCACCGTCACCCGTCACCCACCAGTGACCGTCACCCACCAGTGACACCATTCGTCACCTGTCACCTGTCGCCCATCACTGACCGTCACCCACCAGTGACACCATTCGTCACCTGTCACCTGTCGCCCATCACTGACCGTCATTTGTCACCAGTCGCACAGCCCATCAGAAAGAATGTCCAAAAGATTGTATTCAAGTGAGGAGGCGTTCCAGATCCTCGCCATGACTGATGAGAGCAGCGGGGAGTTCTCATCAGATTCAAATGCCAATTCCAATCGTTCAAATTCAGCATTTGAACCGATCGAAAGCAGTATATCGGCAAATGAATCGGAGGAAGAATGGATCCCTCCTAAACGAACACGGCGTTCTGGAAACCAGGCAGCCACCAGCAATGCATCCCAGGATCAAATTCCCAGGCCCAGTACCAGCGCTGCCGCCAGCGAAAGGCCACAAGAAATGCCCAGCCCCAGTACCAGCACTGCCGCATCATCACGCCCAAATGCCAGCACAGGAACAAATCCCCCAACTACCAGCACTGGAGTGCCACGTCCCCCAAGAGCCAGGGCCGCTACATACCTCCCAGATGGTCTTGCCAATCCAACATGGCTGCCTTCCAACTCAGGATCAGCAAGAATCCCCCCTTTCACCGCACAGCCAGGTGTGCAGGCCAATACCCAAAATTTTTCCCCAATTGATTGTTTTCATTTATTTTTGCCCGACACTTTTCTACAAGTCATCGTGGACCAGACCAATTTATATGCCCAGCAGTATATTGCCAACAACCCCCAATCATCTTACGCCCGTCCATTTGAGTGGAGAAGCTTGACTCTGGAGGAGTTCAAAGTGTTTATGGGCCTCACCATAAACATGGGGCTTACCAAAAAAAAATGAAGGACATGCCTATTGGTCCACCGACCCCATCCACCACATGCCCATTTATTCTTCCGTTATGTCCCGGTCCCGATACAGGATGATAATGCGTTTTTTCCATTTCAGGGACAACAGCCAGTGCCCTCCCCGCAATCATCCAGATCATGACAAATTATATAAAATTCGCCCACTCATTGATTTCTTTTCCCAACGATTTGCAGAACTCTATGTCCCCGAAAAGCACATATGTGTAGACGAGTCCCTGGTACCCTTTTCAGGCCGGCTAGGAATAAGACAATACATTCCTAGCAAAAGGGCCAAATACGGAGTGAAGTTTTATAAGCTTTGCGAGAGAGCCACGGGATATTTGTATGCTTTCCGCATATACGAAGGAAAAGATTCCCAGCTCCAGCCCCCTGAGTGCCCGGCCTACATGGGCACAACTGGTAAAATTGTATGGGACCTGGCATACCCACTGCTGAGGAAAGGTTACCACATTTACCTGGATAACTTCTACACCAGCCTGCCCCTTTTCAGACACCTATACCTCGCAGAAACCCTGGCCTGTGGAACCTCCAGAAAGAATAGGAAGGGCTTCCCACAATCCATAGTAAACAAGAAATTGCGAAGGGGAGAAAGAGCAACCTTGCGATGCGACGAAGTGCTGGCTTTGAGGTGGAAGGATACCAGGAATGTGTTCATGATGTCCACCATCCATGATGACACTACGGTGGAAATTCAGAGACGACAAGGTCCCATCGTAAAGCCAAAATGTGTACACGATTACAATCTGTACATGGGGGGGGTGGATTTCAACGACCAAATGCTTCAGCCCTATTTAGCAATAAGGAGGTCCCGTTTTTGGTACAAGAAGGTAGCACTCTATTTAATTCATTTGGCCATTTATAATGCCTACATAGTTCACACCAAGTCCACAGAAAGCCCTTCCCACTTCCTAAAATTTATAGAAAATGTTGTCCGGTCCCTCATCTACGTTCAAAGACCCCCCCCAGAAAACCTTCGCTCCGATGCCGTTAGCCGACTTCACGAACGCCACTTCCCAGACCACATTCCACCAACTGAAGCAGGCCGAAGACGCCAAAAAAGATGTCGAGTATGCACCAAAAATGGATTTAGAAAAGATACCAGCTACCATTGTGTCGACTGTCCCTCCGAACCCGGCCTTTGCATTGGTATATGCTTCAGACAATATCACACATCCCTAAATTATTAGCTCATATTCCTAACCATTTCCCCATTTTCAACATCTGTGCTGACCATTCCCCATGCTTCCTCAAATATCCACTGCCTTCCACGTGAACTGACCCTGGCCTGTTTTTTGACTATGCCTCTGCCAACCGTTTGGACTGCTTCCATGTGAAATGACCCTGGCCTGTTTTATCAACTACGCTTCTGCCTACTGCTTGGACTGCTTACATGTGAACTGACCCTGGCCTGTTTTATCAACTACGCTTCTGCCTACCGCTTGGACTGCTTGAACGTGAACTGACCCTGGCCTGTTTTATGGACTATGCTTTTGCCTACCGCTTGGACTGATCTGTTGCCCTGCTACTGTAGTACACAGGGGTCTCACATGTGAGGGGCTCCAGAAATGTTTTTCCGGATGGAGAAAACAATATTTTTGTTGTCTCCGGGTTTCTTAATTTCCGGATTAGGGTCTGGAGTCCGGAGGCTTCATAGAGATTTGGGTGGGTCGAAGCCTCTACCCCTGTGGCCCTGTGCACAGGTCTTACCTGATTGCGGCCCTCAGCCTGCTGCTGACTTACTGCCACTATCTCCCTGCCTGCAGCATAAACTGACCACACCTGGACACATTTTCTATGGACAAATGCTTTGGCTGTGCCGACGATATCCTGGTGCTGACTATAGACAATATTCCTACCTGCTGCCTGGATAATTACTATTGTTGCTAAGCACATCCCTGCCTGCTGCCTGCGGCCTGCTGTCTGCTGCCTGCTGCCTGCTGCCTGCTGCCTGCTGCCTGCTGCCTGCTGCCTGCTGCCTGCTGCCTGCTGCCTGCTGCCTGCTGCCTGCTGCCTGGACCAAATCCCTCCTCTGGGGACACTACAAAAACCACAGGTAATACTTTTTTTTTACCCTTTGCTCAATAGAATTTATTTTGGAGTGTATTTTTTGGTATGTAAATGCTATGTGTTAGAAATATAAGGGCCTTCAAAAATAATAGGTTGTCAGGAAATTAGAAGTGCAATTTATGCTTGTAGAACGCCTGAAGGTGCTACTTCAATGGTGGGCCTCTGTATATGGCCAGGCTGTGTAAAAGTCTCACACATGTGGTATCGCCATACTCAGGAGGAGTAGCAGAATGTATTTTGGGGTGTCATTTTTGCTATGCACATGCTATGTGTTGGAAATATCTTAAAAATGGACAACTTTGTGGAAAAAAAATGCGTTTTCATTTTTTTTCCACATATTCCAAAAACTTCTGGAAAAAAATGAACAGTTCAAAAGACTCATAATGCCTCATAGATTATACGTTGGGGTGTTAGCTTTCCAAAATGGGGTCATTTTATGGGCGTTTCCATTGTCCTGGGGCTCCAGGGCCTTCAAAACTGTAATAGGTGATTGAGAAATGAGATGTGTAATTTATGCTTGTAGAACGCCTGAAGGTGCTACTTCACTGGCGGGCCTCTGTAAGTGGCCAGGCTGTGTAAAAGTCTCACACATGTGGTATCGCCATACTCAGGAGGAGTAGCAGAATGTATTTTGGGGTGTCATTTTTGCTATGCACATGCTATGTGTTGGAAATATCTTAAAAATGGACAACTTTGTGGGAAAAAAATTTTTTTTCCACATATTCCAAAAACTTCTGGAAAAAAATGAACAGTTCAAAAGACTCATAATGCCTCATAGATTATACGTTGGGGTGTTAGCTTTCCAAAATGGGGTCATTTTATGGGCTTTTCCATTGTCCTGGGGCTTCAGGGCCTTCAAAACTGTAATAGGTGATTGAGAAATGAGATGTGCAATTTATGCTTGTAGAACGCCTGAAGGTGCTACTTCACTGGCGGGCCTCTGTAAGTGGCCAGGCTGTGTAAAAGTCTCACACATGTGGTATCGCCATACTCAGGAGGAGTAGCAGAATGTATTTTGGGGTGTCATTTTTGCTATGCACATGCTATGTGTTGGAAATATCTTAAAAATGGACAACTTTGTGGGAAAAAAAATGCGTTTTCATTTTTTTTCCACATATTCCAAAAACTTCTGGAAAAAAATGAACAGTTCAAAAGACTCATAATGCCTCATAGATTATACGTTGGGGTGTCTGCTTTCCAAAATGGGGTCATTTTGTGGGTATTTGTACTTTCCTGGCTTGTTAGTGTCTCAAGAACTGAGAGAGGTCTTCAGTACATCAGGTGTGATCAGGTGTGATCAATTTTCAATGATTTGCACCATAGCTTGTAGACTCTATAACTTTCACAAAAACTAAATAATATACACTAATTAGGGTTATTTTTACCAAAGATATGTAGCCATATACATTTTGGCCAAAATTTATGAAGAAATATTACTAATTTGTAAAATTTTATGACAGAAACAAAGAAAAAGGCATTTTTTTTCACCAAATTTTCTGTCTTTTTTAATTTATAGCACAAAAAATAAAAAACCCACTAGTGATTAAATACCACCAAAAGAAAGCTCTATTTGTGTGAAAAAAAGGACGCAAATTTCATTTGGGTACAGTGTTGCATGAGTGAGTAATTGTCATTCAAAGTGTGAGAGCGCTGAAAGCTGAAAATTGGTCTGGTCAGGAAGGGGGGTGAAAGTGCACTGTAGGCAAGTGGTTAAAACAGCAGCCTGTAAAACCCTTTGGCCAAAAGAAGCATCCACAGATGTCAAAATATCTACTTTATAGAATATAGTGAAGGTATGCACCGACGATCAAGTGGCCGCCTTGCAAACCTACGATATAGATACTTGATGACGGAAGGCCCAAGAAGTACTAAACACCTGAGTAGAATGTGCCGTTGAATTGCACAAACCACATCCAAGGTATGCAAAGAAAATTCCTTGGGATGAGCCAGCTTGGGACACAAGGACGGCAACACATTAAGTGTTATGGAAAGAGGCAAGTGCACTTTATATGAGCAAATACTTAGTTCATTTTTTATTTCAGAGGTTGTTTAGGCATTTTATCAGTATATAAATAATTTAAACCTACCCCAGAATGTCCTTTCACAACTATAAATCCCTCCTTGATATCACTGATGTCTGCAGGCCATGCAGTATGGTTTGCTTGTACAATCTCCAGGTCCCATACCTCTGCCTAAAAAAAAAAAAAAAACATAGGGAGAGAAAGAGAGGGAGAGAATTATTATAGTAGATCTGTCGTCGTTAACAGAATATTGTCATGTGCAAATAGCAAACCTGATACAACCTTCCTAAATAAACTAAAGATATACCTGAGCCTTCCAACACTTGAAAACAAACTATTAGTATAAATCAACAGCACAGAATTACAAAATCAGACAATTTTTACTATGTGACACAAATATTGTCAGATTTTTTTTTCTTTTTTTTTTTAACCATAAAATCTTTTTCCTCATAAATCTTGTTGGAGTGCTGTAAAAATCTTCAATCTGTGCTGCCCTTAGGATGTTTAGACACAACAAATAATAAAAAGCTTGCTCTACTGGTTTAATGCTATGCTCACATCCAAGCAGTTCAGCGTGCCGCCTTTGCTATTAATTTGAATAGGCTGCTGAACCTATTTCTTGCATGGAAAAGGTCCCTGCAGCTTTTTTTCCCCAAACGTGGCCAAACAGAAATCGCACCACCCTTTTCAATGAGTGGGGGGTGCCATCAAGAGTTAATGGCAATCCAGCACGTTATTTTATGCGGCTGCACGTGTGCTTTACTAGCCTTACCCTTGTACATGCTTGATCAGTTTTACATGCTAGTTCAACAAAAGTAACAAATGGGAACATTCCTATCAGAAACTTGGCGGAGGGGAGTCCATCTAGTTCAACTAATTAAAAAAAAAAAAAAAAAATTGAATTATAAAAATACAAAAATAAAACTAAAACACCCACAAATAGAAAACCTCCATATACACAATCCTATACATACTATATTAATCCAAAGGAAGGAGAAAAACCCAATAAAGCTAAGGCATAATATAATTTGCTCCAGTAGGGGGGGAAAATCCTTCCTGGTCCCACGTGAAGTAATCAAAATTAGTATTTTTCCTATGAATTACTAGAGAAAAATGTATTACATTAACAAAAAAATCCTACTTAAGCACTCATTAGAAGGCACAATGCATGTCATGGTCTCCCACCTGTGTGATACACAAAAGCAATTCTAAAAGGAGAGACAGGCAAGGACACCAAAGAACACAGTAAGCAAGCCCTTGAAACTTAATAAAACAAAAGCAACATACAGAAGGCAAAAAAATATATATTTGTACCCTCATCCTAAACCCAAGCTACTGTTTAAACATCATAATGATATTAAAAAGACTTTAAAAAGCAACATGCAGTACTACCCAAAATACAGGTTAAAAAATTATTCATACCATGATAATATACACAAAAAAGGTGTGTATTAAAATTGATACATCAATGCATGAATAAATAAAAAAAAAATGATTAAAAAAAAAAAAAAAAAAAATCTGTAAATAGGAGCATCAATCAAATCACTGCAGCAATAGTCCAACAAGTCATGCTGTGAAAAATTATGCAGAATCAATCCAACTATATATAATAAAACCAATTATACGTCCATAAACTATGCAGCGTTTAAAGAGTAACTTCACTTTTGTTGAGAAAAAAAAGGAAGCCTCCAGGTTGCCACATTGTATTAAATTTTTCAGAAAATAACAGAGCTGCAGATTAAAAAGGAAAAGTAATTTTTAAAAACAAGTACAATACGACTTGTGTAGCCATTGTATGTATCATTCTTTTTTTTTTTTTTTTTTTTTTTTTTTGCAAAAGTGGAGTTACCGTTTATACATCTTCCACTATATCACGCCAGCTGGTGGTCATATCCACTATAACAGTGGTCCCCAATGTGCAGTCCAGGGACCGGATTGTGGCCATTTGCTTGTTTTTTTGCTGGCCCTTGGGACATTAAACCCCCCCTTCCCCCCTTAAGCAATAGTGGGGCATAATTCCTGCCACTGACCCCCAACAATGGGGCACCATTTCCTCCCACTGACACCAATGATGGGGCACCATTCCTCCCACTGACACCAATGATGGGGCGCCATTCCTCCCACTGACACCAATGATGGGGCACCATTCCTCCCACTGACACCAATGATGGGGCACCATTCCTCCCACTGACACCAATGATGGGGCACCATTCCTCCCACTGACACCAATGATGGGGCACTATTCCTCCCATTAATGGCAATGATGGGCCACTTTTTCTTCCATTGATATCAGTGATGGGGCACTATTCTTCCCACTGACACCAAGAATGGGGCACTATTATTCCTCCCACCGACACCAATGATGAGGCTCTAGTCCCTGTTGATACCGATTGGGCAATGTTTACTCCCACTGACGCAAGGACATTTTCTACTCCCACTAACCACACTCCGGCCCCCCTAAGGTTTCAAGGACAGCAATCTGGCCCTTTGTTTGGAGACCCCTGCACAACAACCACAGGGTTTCTCTATAAAAAGTGCCACCATCCTTACTTATTTCCCCTGGGAGGGGAAGTAACAGCATTAAAACCACAAAATTAACATACACAAATGTTAATAAATACAATCTAATGTCCAAAAAATATTCAAAACAAGCTCTACAAACTCCGAACACAAGAAAGGAACAGAGCAGATTCAGTAGGTGGCGATAAAAGCAACCTAAATCAATATAAATTTTCAAGTCATTTGGTTGTAAAGTCCAACTCATAGACCCCTTTCACACTGGAGCATTTTTCAGGCGCTTTAGCGTTAAAAAAATCACCTGTAAAATGCTTGAAAGAAGCCTCATCTGCAATCCCAATGTGAAAGCCCAAGTGCTTTAAGAGTCCTTTCACACTGCCAGAACTAGCATCGCTTTACCAGCGTTTTTCGCGCGCTAGTGGGGCGCTTTTAACCACTGCTAGTGGCCAAATAAAGGGTTAAAAGCGCCCACAAAGCGCTGCTGCCAAGGGCGCTTTTTGGGCATTATTCAGGTGCTTTTCGGGCATTTTGCAGGCGCTTCCCATTGATTTCAATGGGAAGGGGCGCTTTAGGAGTGGTGTATTCACTGCTCCAAAAGCGCTGCAAAGAAGCTGCTTGCAGGACTTTTGACGCCCTGCCAGCGCAGCGCCTCAGTGTGAAAGCACTCGGGCTTTCACATTGGGATTGCAGTTGCGGCTTCTTTCAGGCCCTTTTTTTAACGCTAAAATGCCCCAGTGTGAAAGATCTCAGTGTGAAAGCACTCGGGCTTTCACATTGGGATTGCAGATGAGGCTTCTTTCAAGCGCTTTACAGGCGCTTTTTTTAACACTAATGCGCCTGAAAAACACCCCAGCGTGAAAGGGGTCATAGACCCACCTCATTCTTTGAAATCTTTCTACATATTCGAGCCCCTCCAGTGTCGATAAACTCTGTCTATCACATACAATTTCATAATTTTGTGACTTTTATGGGCTTCCTAGAAATGACAGGATGTTCATATTTTTTTAATATCATTTAGGTCTTTTCCTTTCAGCACACTTAACCTCCTTATGGATTGACCCATGTATTGAGTCCACAAGAGCACTGCAATACCTAGGTAACCCATGTTGCATCACAAGAGATGCATTTTTTGATTTCATAGCAGTGTTTGTCACCAAAAATTGGGTCATCTTTCTCTGTTCTACAGGCTAAACATGCACAGAAAAAAATAAATAAAAAACGTTTCCTCACAAAAGAATGCAGGCTCCCTTTAAAAGGTCTACAAACACTTAACCAATTTAGTACTCAAATATCATTTATAGGAGGGCCCCTCCTTTAAGTATAACTAAAGGCAAACTTATTGTCTTCAGTTTAGGATAGAGTGGAGAGGGATTTGAACGCTCATCTGTTTTTATTGCGGTCTGCTTGATTTGTTCCGTTTACATTCACTTTCAATGATAATGGTAAAGAATATCGCAAATTTTGGGTTGTCCCCATAAAAGGGGAAATCTTCCAGTGGGAAACACTAGTTCTGGTGACCAAGGGGTCACCAAGAAATTCCCTAAATTTGCAGTGATTTCCTCTCACTAATTGGAAATCTCCCCAATGGGGACACAGATGGCAAAAATAAACCTTGCAGGGTTTCCAAAATGAAAAAAAAAAGGTTTTGGTTCTACTCCAAGTTATCCACTGCTATATATGTGCCAACTAGACACTAGACGCGGCCGGCCCTCCCTACTGGACTGACACTACCTGCGGGTTAGCGGAGAACTACTGGTGACCACTGCTCACCTTTCATTCAAGGGCCCCAAGCACAGGCTAAAAAACTCATCCACTCCAAGCTGCCCGGCCCCTTTTCTCATAGGGAGGCTGCAGACCCTGCTGACCGAGTTAGCCAGGGAGCCTGAGGCTTCCCCGAGTGCGGCTCTCCCTGCTCCACCCTCCCAGGACAGCACTGCAGTGATCCTGGCCACCAAATGAACAAAGCAAAACCTCTGTGCTGGTGAGAATAGACCGCCTTGCTGAAGAATGCAATCTCATTAGAAATGACTTGGATAAGATCAGGGGCAGGCTGACAATCAGAATCTAGAATTTCTGCCACTGAAGATCTTACAGATAGCCACAACACCATAGCGGATTTGCAACGCATGGTACAACTACTTGTTGCTAAATCCAATGACGCAGGAAACAGGGAGAGACGCAACAATGTCCGCATCTTAGGTCTCCAGGGAGGGTGAGGAGGGGGACTGGCCGGCGGAGTTCACGGAAGAATTCTTCAAAAAACGACTGGACCTAGGATATTTCACTGACCTATGTCGTTGAGCATGCCCACCGTGTACCTACGGGATGCGTTATCCCTGGTGCAAATCCCAGACCCTTCTTGGTCCGCTTCCTCAACTTTGGGGACCGTGACAGGATCCTTTCCGCAGCTCGCAAACACCCCTCGCTTCCATATGGCAACTCATCAGTCCTTTTGTTTCCGGATTTCTTGGCCGACCTAGAGCACAGGAGGAAGTCCTTCAAACATGTCCATAAGCGCCTATGTGAAAAGGACATGAAATACAGCATGTTGTATCCCAGCCGTCTCCGGGTAACTCAGAATGGCTCAGTCAGGTTTTTCGACTCTTCGGCTGATGCAGACGACTGACTGAACAGCCTGCGTTAAGCACAAGATGTTATTCCTCACTACAAGTCGCTATCTTAAAAAGTTACCATAAAGATTCCATCTTCCTTCCTGATCCATGCTCAGAGGAGTTGTTAATCCAGTCATCAGTTTCGGTTGTATAGCTTCTGGGTCTCACCACCAGATGTTATTGCTAGTTGACTCCTGAGCCCCTCACGCAGGACTTACCCATTAGTTTGGGTGAGAGACTGATCTACCCCCCAGCACCTGAGGGTACCCCTGACTGCAATTTTTTTCTTCCTAAGAGCCATTGATCACTAGAGATCCTTCTAGTTCTAGACTGGATATGCATTTCTTCTACATTCTTCTACCCCGGAGCTACCTTGTTGGACATGACTCACTTTAGTATCTAAAAACCCACCATCCCCCCCCCCCCCGCCCGTTATCTTTTTTCTTCTTCTGCCAATTGAGGAGGTATCAGCGGTACTGAATCGCCACACTTTGGAACTTTCAAAGAAGTCTGAAGATTTTGAGTTAAGGTTTTGGGTATTAAACTGGCCATAGTTCTTGTTTTCTGTTCTATTTTCTCTTTTAGGGGTACTTCATGGTCAGTAGGGAGTTTACAGGTTACCATTTTTTTTTTGTACGCTCTATATCAGGGGTGTTTAAACTTTTTTTCAAAAAGGGCCAGATTTGGGGGGCGTGGCTACGCAAGGCATGTGAGAGGACGCGGCTGAGCTAGCTTCGCTGTGAATCCTGCCTAATCCTAACAGCAGCACCGCCATCCTGCGTCTCCCTGCTCCGGGACAACCACCATCGGACTCAGGGAGACACCAGCTATACCCGGCCGGGCATATTTTTGAGCCAGCGATGGCTACAAGGGGTGCGGGAACGAAACCCATGCCGGACACCCCCGGCCAAGATGGCGGCCTCCCGCCCCGATCGGCCAAAGAAGCAGCACAGCGCCTGTTTGGGAGAAATAACAATACCCCTAAAGATCCCCTGGCATCCCAGCACATGGACTCTGGAGATGAGCACAGCGACCCGGACACAGGCTCGCTAGCAGGTGTCCCTAAACTTCTGGATGATCACCAGGCCTCTGCACATGTGAGTACAGGCCGGCAGGCCTCAAAAATGGCGGCGGTGTCTCCGCAGGGGGTAGAGGACCCAGAGCCCACATTAAGGGACATATTTACAGCAGTGAATACTTGCAATACCTCCATTGCTGATTTAATGGGGGAGGTGAAAGGCATGAAGGTGGAAATGACTTTGGTCAGGCATGACATGCAAAAATTGAGGGAGCGCACTTCTGCTTTAGAAGGCCGCCTGGGCATTATAGAAGATGAATGGCAGCCCCTGCAAAGAGATGTTGATCGCATACATGATTTGGCGCATGCCAACGCGTCCCGTTTAGAAGATATGGAGAACCGCCTGCGCAGAAACAATATTCGCGCGGTAGGCATCCCTGAAAGGGCAGAGGGTAAAAATACAGTGGCGTTCATTGAAGCATGGCTGATAGAGACATTTTCACCTATGTTTGCTGTGGAAAGGGCGCACAGAGTCCCTGCTAGGCCTCCCCCGCAGGGTGCCCCTCCTAGACCCTTCTTGTTTCGCCTCCTGAACTATAAAGACAGAGACGCCATACTGAACAAGGCCAGAACGGCTGGAATTGTGAAGATTGACAATACCAAAGTCTCCCTGTTTCCTGACTTCTCTGCAGAAGTGCAGAGACAAAGATCCAAGTTCCTAGATATCAAGAAACGGCTGAGAGACCTCAACCTCAAGTATTTCATGTTGTACCCTGCCAAGCTTAAGATACTGGCGAATGGCGAATCCCTTTTCTTTGACAATCCAAAATCTGCTCTGCACTGGCTGGATAGAGAGGAAAGGCAACTCGCGCATCGTCCTCCATAAAGTTTGCTGTTACACCTCTAACTGCTACATCCGCGTCCACTGGTGCTGCTATAAAATGTTTTGAATTCCCGGCGGAGGAAACAGGCAATTTCAAGTTCCTGATACTAGTATTTTTGTTGTTCCTGATTTACTTTTAAAAGGTTTGGTAGGCATGCATGGACGTCATGCCCAACAGCTACTAAGGAACCCCAACGTGAAGGTCCTGCGAGGACGGACACCCCCACAGGTTTTGGGGAACATATTATTTCTTCTCTCTACAATGGCCCTGTTAGCCGAGAGACAAGTTCACTCGTCATTTGCTATTCGATTTCTCTCTCTCTCTCCCCCCTCTTGTTACTTGTTATTTTGGTCTCCACAGGCTCCCATCCGGCTGTTTGGAAAATGGTCGACTACACGCTACAGAATCCCATCAGGATGCTCTGGGAACACTACTGATCGCCGGCTGGTAATATTGTGCCTTACAGGCTTTATGGGTGTGCATCCACACCCCAGTGACAATTTTTTTCTCTTTTTGCATACTTGCTTTTCTCCCACAGCGTACCGTTTGGACTATGAAAGGGAGGCCCTTAGGCTCCCAAGCAGGTTTACTGTAATATGTATACATATACTTATTAGTTGTACGTAATGGCTCAGATACAGAATAAGAATATGGTATGGTTATCTTGGAATGTGAGAGGTCTAGGAGATAAGGCCAAGATAAGGCCAAGCGCCTAGCGATATTTAAATATTTTGGTAGATTAAAACCCCAGGTGATCTGCCTCCAAGAGACGCATCTGCAACCCGCCACTGTCCATCTGCTGCGCTCCCGTAAGTACCCAATCCAATTTCATTCCACTCATACCTCATACTCCAGAGGGGTTAGTGTGTTGATTTCAGCAAATACCACATTTGAATGCATACAGCAGCGGATTGACAGTGAAGGGAAATTTGTCTTTTTACTCTGCAAGGTAAATGGGTTACTCTGTATTTTGGCAGCAATATATATTCCCCCACCGTCCTCAGCAGGCCCGCTAAAGAGTCTAGCTCAATTTATGGCCCTGTACCCAAATACCCCGGTTATGTCCATGGGTGATTTTAATAACACTCTAGATGTGCAGTTGGATAGAAAACATTTGGTCCCTGGGCGAGAACAAAACAGAGGGAGGCGCACAGCGTTTGCTTCACTACTGTTGGAATTGGGCCTCCATGATGTGTGGCGGGAAAGACACCCAGAGGATAGATGTTATTCATGCTATTCCCCCACACATGGTGGACTGTCCAGGATTGACTTAGGTCTAGGAAATGATATCATGATGCAACACGTGAGGGACTCTGCATATGAGCCCTGTCTCTTATCTGATCACTCTCCATTCTGGGTCAGTCTGCAGGCCATCTTGGAAGCGGGCAGACCACTATGGAAAGTAAATCCATTCTGGTTTACGTTATTCCCGTCGCCAGACGGGGTCGTGGGTGCACTGCGGGACTTTCTGCAATTTAATGAGGGCTCAGCTAGCGCAGCAGTAATTTGGGATTCGCTCAAAGCATTCCTGCAGGGGTGCATAATTAAAGAAATAACTGGCATTAAAAACAGGTCCAGGGAATGGGAAGATACAGTGCGGGAAGACCTAAAAGCTAGGGAGATGAAGTTAGTGGCAGACCCATGCCAAGCCAATTAAGATTCCTGGACTGAGGCTCAATCTCTGTATAATTCGGTGCTGCTATCAGCAGCTGAGAAAAAAAGATACTTTCTCCAGCAGAGTTACTTTGAGAAGGGTGAAAACACGGGCCACCTGTTGGCCCTGGTTGCCAGGGAACAGAAAGATACTAGCAGCATATTGGCCATAAAAGCAGAATCAGGTGTCATACACACTACTAACCTGGACATTCTAAATGACTTTTATGCAGATCTGTATACATCTAAGACTAATTATGACCTAACAGACATGGACACATTCTTGCAGGCCTGCCCATTCCCTCAGCTCTCAGACACAGATAGGGACACACTAGATTCCCCCATTACATTGACAGAACTGGCAGACGCATTAGAGGACGCCCCACACCATAAATCGCCGGGCTCAGACGGGCTCCCGGCGGAGGTTTACCTACGCTACAGTGGGATTCTTCTTCCACCTCTGTTGGAGGCCATTACTGAGGCTTAACAAACGGGTAGCCTGCCGGACAGCATGCAAAAGGCCATAATTATAGTACTAGCTAAGCCGGGCAAAGATAAGCTGCTTCCAGATTCTTACCGGCCTATTTCTCTGCTAAATGCAGATGTGAAACTGCTGGCTCGCATACTGGCCACCAGGCTCTCCAAGGTGATAGGTGGGTTGGTTCACCAAGACCAATCGGGCTTTTATCCCTACTCGGTCCACAGCGGATAATATTAGGCGCTTATTCCTGAACCTACAAATACCTGTTGGTAATCCGGGGGGTAGGGCCGTTCTGTCGTTGGATGCTGCAAAAGCATTTGACAGTATGGAATGGCCCTACCTCCTACGGATCCTGGAAAACTTTGGGATAGGGAATCAATTCATTGCATGGGTGAAGGTGTTGTACTCCAAACCCAGAGCTAGAATCCGTATAAACAATAATTTGTCGTCACCATTTGAATTACACAGAGGTACCCGACAAGGGTGTCCATTATCCCCATTACTGTTTGCCCTAGCAGTCGAGCCACTAGCTATCCTGATTCGTAATGCCCCAGATGTAGCTGGATTTCGCATAGGCCCGCTGGAGGACAAAATTTCACTTTATGCGGATGATGCACTTATCTATTTAGGTGACACAAACGCATCTTTGCGAGCAGTGATGGGGATAATTAAACAATTTGGAAGCTACTCAGGTTTCAGAATTAACTGGTCTAAGTCCACCATTATGCCAGTGGACCCGCTAACGAACGCATTACCCACTGGAGCAGATCAGATTGCCACAGTGACTAGCTTTAGATACCTAGGAGTGGTGGTGTCCACAAATCCGGCTGACTATGTTCGGCTGAATTTTTGTGGGTAGGGAAGCCTATTGCAATTAATGGGCTGCCCTACACGCAGCCACACAGATGTGAACCAAGGGCTTGTTCACGTCAGGTTGGAGGGGCAGTAAAACCACATGGTTAAGCTATTACCCCCAACTTTTCCCCTTTGAGCTGCAGAGGGAGCAGCTGGGGGTGTACACATGCTGTGGCTGCAGCTGGAGGGATACCCAGGGTGAATGGGCCTGCACTGCAACTACCCCGCAACTATGTGGATTGCATAGTTACGGTATAGTAATGCTGCATTTACGGGCTTAAAACAGGTGGTGAGGAGGCAACATAATGCCTCTTTACCGCCTTTCAAATGCCTCTGAAAAGTGATCTGTGCATGGATTGCTTTTCAGAGGGCAGCAGTCCTGGCTATCACACATAGGCCCTACAAAAGCAGTTCTGATGGTACAGCAGACCCTGGGTACGACAATCATTTCATGTGGCGTACTGCAGTTATGCAAGCAGTGGCCATCCTATTGAACAAATCCCTTGCATATAAGGTCCTACATCTACAAACTTATCAGGAGGGACAATTCATAATCCTCCTACTGGAGAGCAGAGCGTGGTCTATGCTGTAGTAAAATGTATATGTTCCTCCTCCCTTTAACCAACGGGTCCTCTACAAGTTATGAGCATTTAGCTACAATTCTCCAAATTATACATTGTTGGAGACCTAAATTTTACTTTGGATCCGTCCCTGGACTCGTCCAATCCAAATAGGGTGTATTCACCAGACCTACTTCAATGGGCACAAGCATTTAAATTATACTGAGATCTGGAGATGGAAGCATCAAACCACTAGGGCTTACTCCTTACACTCCACCACTCATAAAATCGGACTCCAGGATCGACCTGGTCTTTGGAAACACCTGTGCCCTGGCAGCGGTGAGGGGGGTCTAGTACTTCAGCGCGGGCCTCTCAGTTGTCGATCACCAGGAGTCGAGACTGTTGGCGTTTAGAACCGAAATAGTTGCAGGACTCAAAAGGTGGGGGAGGAGGTCTCTCCTAAATTACAACAATACTGGGAGATAAATGGAGGATTCAGCCTCAGCACAGGTAGTCTGGGACACCTTAAAGGCCAACACAAGGGGAGAACACATTGCAGTTATCAAACCGGTCCGTTCTGAGATGTCCTGTCATGTCCAGGCACTTGAGGAGGGAGAGGCTAAGGCAGCAGAGGCTTTTTCTTGCTCCCCGACTTTGGATCACTTCAGCCGGCTAGCTGAGGCAAGAAGAGCATTGTCTCTACATCTTGCCACGGCCACATATTTGGATTTAAATGCTCTGGCAAGGAGGGTCTTTGAGTCCGGAGAAAAAAAATAGCAAACTCCTAGGGAATTTAGTTGCGGACTCTAAAATGCAGACAGTGGTGTCAGAAATCTGTGGTTTGGATGGTCAGCTGATCTTTACTCCCGAGCTAATTCTAGATCAGGGATGTTCAACTTTTGAAGTGCGAGGGCCACTTAAGTTATTTTTTTTTTTTAGCAAATCAGATTGGAGGTAGGTGGGTGTAAAAGGACACAAATCCCTCATGGAGGACTTAGTGGAAGAGAGCTGAAGATGTGTACACACTCCATGTAAATGTTATATCTGTTGATTTCCCTGGCATGAAACCAGTCTGGTCTATGTGAATCAGGTATGGTAAAATCATCTGCAGCCTGGTCGCTAATATTTTTGTCACGATCTTGAGGTCATAGTTAAGCAAGGAGATCGGCCTATAGAAAGTACAAAGGGATATGTTTTTGACACGGATATGGCAATGGCATTCATTGAAAATACAATTATATCTTCATTCAAATAGTACGTACAAAAAGGCTATGTACAAATTGTTTAATACTTTGGAATCCCATATCTTGGAATAAAGTACAGGGCACAGGCTTGATATTCATAGGCCCCGTGTTATTGGCTGCTACAATCAGACGAATGGGCAGTAGCAAAGCTTTGAGGGACATAACCCCCTAAACGTCTCTTTATTCCACACTGAGTCCTCAGATTTGTATCAAGCAATGCAGAGCAAGAAAGAATTGAAAGGGAGGGTCCTGTACATCAAGATATGGAATTTACATGCAAGTTTAAGTGGTTGTAAACCCTTACAGACCACTATGATCCACAGGTAAGCCTAGATTAAGGCTTACCTGTAGGTCCAAGAAATATCTCCTAAACCATGTATATTTGCAAAAAGAGGCACCGTAGACAGCAGCGCGCAGGCGCACGCCGCAGCTAATAGCGATAAGCCGCTAGTAGCGGCTCCCGTGTGCATGCGCGGGAGTGATGTCAAAGGGGCTCCGGCTAGTAACAGCGCCGGAGCCGCAATACACAGAAAGAAGATGGAGGCTCCGTAGAAGAGGGGACAGCGGTGATATTGCAGGCTCCTGTGTCAGGTAAGTGACACATAATGGGCTACTATGCGATGCCATAGTAGCCCATTATTGCTTTACCATTGCAGGGAAACAGAGGGTTTACTTCAGGGTTTACTTCCTCTTTAAAATTACTTTTATGTTAATTGCACATTACAAGACACAGGCTTGGAAAAAAAAAAAAAAAAACAGACCATAGCACATTGGGGGTGGGAGGATCTTTATATCTGGACTTAATTAAGACTGGATTAAAGTGGTTGTAAATCCTCACCTTGTAAAACAACCCAGTTCAAAGAAGAAATTAAAAAGGCAAAACAATTGTGTAGAGATAAAGAAAAAAAAAAAAAAACATTTTAACCAGTCCCCCCCCCCCCCACAGTGCATGGGCAGGCTGGATCACATACATGTACGCCACCAGCTGACCAGTGCAGATAGTGGATACAGTGGATTGCAGATCACGGTACATTGTATAGTAATCACGCGATACCCCAATCACATGATCACAATGTAAAAACACAACTGTTATGAATGGGTTTCATTCATAACATGTGCTTAGTATTGTGATGCTGTGATTGGCCCACAGCTATCAAATGGTATCTAGGTCAATCACAGCACTCTGTACCAAGTGATGACTGTGGGTCAATCACAGCATCACAATACTAAGCACAGCTGTTATGAATGTAACCCATTCACGATGGTTGAAAACATTGCTGTTACAATCATCACCAACAGAAATCAAAGTGTACAAAAAAAATCCTGTTCTCTTTGTATTGTTTCCTTTGTGTGAAATCCCTGGTGTTCCTGTTGGTCCCTCTACTTTCTTAATAAAAACTGACCATACTAAAGCAGGGGAGCACACCGTGGTCAGTTCTCTAGCTATGCTGGGACCTCAGTGTCCTCCAATGATCAGACTTGTCCTGACATACGGCCACACAGCCATTCACTGGCAAGCTCAGTGTGCTGCTGCTTCTCCTCCCCCAGCTCTTATGTAGCTGAGAAAAGAGGGATTGTGAATATATATATATATATATATATATATATATATATATATATATATATATATATATATATATATATATATATATATATATATATATATATATATATATATAAAAAAAAGGAAGGGGGGGCAAAAAAGTTTTTTTATATATATTTATACAAAAAAAAACTTTGCCTTTCATTACCATTTTAAACTGAATAATTGGTCTTACAACAAGGTGATCATTTACAATCAATCACTTTAATGACTTATAACTCCAAATGGAAGGTTCTAAGAGTACCACTGCATAAAAACTTTATATTTCAAATGTGCAAAAAATGCATTAACTACCTCGCGACCGCCGGCTGTCAATTGACGGCCAGGCGGCGCAGCTCTCAGCTCGGGAGGGCGTCATATGACGTCCTCCCCTTCAGTGCACTCCAGGGAGCGCGCGTGCTCGCCGTGTCACTGGGCACCCGATGCGCGTGCCCAGCAGCCGCGATGTCCGCTGGGCACCCGCGATTGCCCGGTAACACAGCAGGACCGTGGATCTGTGTGTGTAAACACACAGATCAACGGTCCTGTCAGAGGAGAGGAGCTGATGGTGTGTTCTCTGTACAGAGAAACACCGATCGGTCTCCTCCCCTTGTGAGTCCTCTCCCCCCACAGTAAGAATCACTCCCAGGGAACATAATTAACCCCTCCCCGCCCCCTAGTGGTTAACCCCTTCACTGCCAGTGTCATTTATACAGGAATCAATGCATTTAAATAGCACCGATTGCTGTATAAATGACAATGGTGCCAAAACAGTGTCAAAAATGTCCGATGTGTCCGCCATGTCGCAGTCACAATAAAAATCGCAGATCGCCGACATTACTAGTAAAAAAAAAAATATTAATAAAAATGCTATAAAACTATCCCCTATTTTGTAAACGCTATAACTTTTGCGCAAACTAATCAATCGCTAATTGCGATTTTTTTTTACCAAAAATATGTAGAAGAATAAGTATCGGCCTAAACTGAGGAAAAAAAAAATTTATATATTTTTTGGGGATATTTAGTATAGCAAAAAAATAGGATTTTTTTGTACTCACCGTAAAATCCTTTTCTCTGTAGTTCACCGACTGACACAGCTTCTCTCAGACCATTGGGTTGTTATGCCACCTTCAGGAGAAGACTAGGCATTACATGTTAACATGTGATAATAAAACTAGAACTTTCTAGTTCCGCCCAAGGGGCGGTCCCTTAGGTAACAACCCCACAGCATGCTACTGCAGCCTCAGTACGTCAACAAGCAGTATAACGTAGACAAAAATAGGAGGGGCGGGTGCTGTGTCAGTCGGTGAACTACAGAGAAAAGGATTTTACGGTGAGTACAAAAAAAAAAAATCCTATTTTCTCTTACATTCACCGACTGACACAGCTTCTCTCTTAGACCATTGGGACGTCCCCAAGCAGTGCCAAAACGAGGGGTGGGAAAACAGCATAAAAACTTCACCCACCATGGCACGTGGGAACTAGTATTAAACTTTACCCACAAAAAAAACAAAAACAGAGTGCTCCTCAACTGGGAGTCACTACCTTCAAACCGCCTCAGAACTGCGGTAACAAATGCAACAGTGCATTTACTTAAGGTACTGTGTTTTTACCAAAAAACAGGAAAAAATGTAAGTGTAATTGCAATTATACGGCCGCCTGCAAAACTTTGCTGCCAAAACAGGCATCAGCCGATGCACTGACATCTACCTTGTAGAATTTTGTAAAGGTGTGAACATACAACCAAGTCGCCGCTTTACACACTTGAGCGACAGACGCTTGATGTCGGAAGGCCCAAAACGTTCCGATTGCCCTTGTGGAGTGGGCCGTGACCCGAAAGCGGGGCACCTGCCCCTTCAAGGCGTAGGCCTGTACTACAATCTGTCTGATCCACCTGGAAATGGTGGCCGACGAGACCGCCATGCCCTTTTTTCGGACCAGCCACCAAAACAAACAAGGAGTCTGACTTCCGAAAGGGTCTAGTAGCAGATAAATACACCATCAGAGCCCGAACCACGTCCAGGGAATGGAGGGCCACCGCTTTAGGATGTGTCGGTTTAGGACACAAAGATGGTAACACAATGTCTTCGTTGATGTGGAACGCCAAAACCACCTTCGGCAGAAAAGCAGGTTGCGGACGCAACACCACCTTATCCTTGTGGATAACCAGATGGGGCCACTTACAAGACAAGGCTGCCAGCTCCAAAACCCTCCTAGCCAGAGTAATGGCCACTAAAAAGACCACTTTCTGGGAAAGAGTCAACAGAGGGATCTCCCTGATCTCTTCAAATGACAGTTTTTGAAGTGCCGATAACACCAGGTTCAAAAGCCAAAGCTGATATGTGTCCCTTAAAAAATGGTGCTTAAAGCCAGTTAACACCGGCGCACGGACACCAACCTTTCTCCTCACACATGGAGATGTAGGCCTTCCAGGTACTATGATATATCTTCCGAGAAGAAGATTTCCGTGCTCTCAACATAGTTGGAATCACTGAGTCCGAAAGACCCCGGTTCCTCAACACCTGGCTCTCAATAGCCATGCCGATAAAACCAGCGATGGTAAAGCAGGATGGAGGTTTGGACCTTGAGACAAAAAGGTTCTCTCGTAACGGCAGTCGCCATGGGGCGTCCGCCACCAGGCGCACTAGGTCTGCGTACCAGGGATGCTGGGGCCAATCTGGGGCAATCAGTATTACTGGAATCCCCCCGGCCTCCACTCTGCGGAGCAGACGTGGTAACAGTTTCAGCGAAAGAAAGGCATAGATCAGCTGGTACTGATCCCACGGAGCCACCGTCTGACGCATCTGCCCAAGGATCTCTTGTCCTGGACACGAATCTCGGCACCTTTCGATTGAGACAGGAGGCCAAAAGATCCACGTCTGGTGTGCCCCATCACAGGCACAGTAGCCTGAACACCTCCGGATGCCACTCCCATTCTCCTGGGTCCAGCATCTGGCGACTTAGATAGTCCGCCTGCCAGTTCGCCACTCCCGGGATGTAAATGGCCGACAGGGCCGGTACATGTCGCTCTGCCCACTGAAGGATGTGAGCGACCTCCCGTGCGGCGGCTGAGCTTCTTGTTCCTCCTTGGTGATTGACGTATGCCAGCGCCATGGCGTTGTCTGACTGGATCCTGATCGGATGCTCTTGAAGTCTTACCAACCATGTGAAGAGGCATAGCCTGATCGCTCTCAGCTCGAGCAGATTGAACGGCAACTTGGATTCCTCCACCGACCAGAGGCCCTGGGTCGACTGAACTCCCATTACTCCACCCCAGCCCGTTAGACTGGCGTCCGTTGTGATCACTGTCCATTTCAGAGGTAAAAACGACTTCCCGGACCGAAGTTCCGGGGACCTCAGCCACCAGAGCAGGGAATCCCTGACTAACTGGCTCACCTGAATCTGCCGATCCAGAGACAACGGAGATTTGTCCCACTTTGTCAAGATCTCCTTCTGCAAGACTCTGGTGTGAAACTGGGCATACAGTACTGCCTCGAAGGAGGCCACCATGAGTCCCAGGACTCGCATGCAAAAGCGTAGCGACGACCACTTGTGGTTCATCAGCAGTTTTACCGCAGCTCTGAGAGTCTGCAGCTTGTCTGAAGGGAGAAACACACTCGCTTCCATGGAGTCCAGCAGTAAGCCTAGGTACTCCAAACGCTGAGTCGGTACAATCACCAACTTTTTTAGGTTCAACAGCCACCCAAATTCCTGCAGGATCTGCATGGTGATCGCCACATCCTCCTCTAACTCTGAGGCGGAAGATGCCCTCAGGAGATCGTCTAGATAACCCACGATCGCGATCCCACATTGTCGCAGCAACTCCAAAACAGGAGCCAATACCTTGGTAAAGACTCGGGGGGCTGATGCCAAACTGGTAGTGTGTTTCCCCAACTGCAAACTGCAGAAACCTCTGATGCTGAAGGCATATGGGTATGTGCAGGTACGCATCCTGGATGTCCAAAGACGCCAGGGGGTCCCCTTGATGGAGTGCAGCGACTACTGAGCGAACTGACTCCATTCTGAACCTCTGTACTTTTACAAAGTAATTGAGGGCTTTTAGGTCCAAGATTGGACGTACCCCTTCCTTTTTGGGGACTACAAACAGGTTTGAGTAGAACCCCTGGAAACATTCTGATTTTAGGACAGGTACTATCACCCCGCGACTCAGCAGGTCCCTTGCCGCCCCCAAGAGGGCCTCCCGGCGAGCCGGGAGTACGGGTATGCTGGAGGGAAGAATCTGTTTTGCGGCCAAGAGAGGGACTCTATCTTGTAGCCTGAGGAAATCAGATCGCAGACCCATTAGTCAGACAGCCGAGAGACCCACCGGGCTGCAACTCCCGAAGGCGACCTCCCACCCGCGTTGCAGGCAGGGGCAAACCTTCATGCGGTAGCGCTTTTGCTCGCAGGCTTGCGGTTCCAGGGACGCTTTTGTCCTTCAGAGGTCGTCCTGTCGGGCTGGGGATGCTTAGCCGAAGCCCCGGGCGGACGAAAAAGACGGTTGTGAGCGGAAAATGAGGGCCCTTGCCTACGGTGTGGCTCCTTAGCCTTCCTGGCCTGTGGGAGTAGTGTACTCTTACCACCTGTGGCATTTTCAATAATGAGGCTCCAAAGAGCTGGTCGCCAAGGAAGGGAAGATCCGTCAGGGCTTTTATAGATGCCTGGTCAGCAGACCAGCATTTTAGCCAAAATCAGGCACCTCAGCACCACTGCTGACACTAAAGCCCTGGATAACAGAGGGAGAGTATCCAGGGCCGCGTCAAAAATGTACTTAAGGCCTTGCACTAACTGGTCTGCTAGTTCCACGCAGACAGGAGAAGCCTGTTGCTCTCCCAAATCGCGGTGCAAAAGTGTTGCCCACTCAGTGAGTGTCTGAGACACAAGATCGGATGCCAGTACTGGTCGCATTGCTGACCCCACAGCCGTAAACAAGGAACGAGCCACTGCCTCGGCCTTCCTGTCCGTGGGGTCCTTAAAAAGGCAGGAGTCCCCTTTACCGGGATTGTGGTTACTTTGTTTAACCCGGAAACTGGAGGGGTCCACGACCGGGGGAGCCGACCATTTTTTGAGAAGGCTCTCCTCAAAGGGGTAACACCCCGCCATGTATTTGGGGACCGAAAAGGTCCGCTGCGGTCGCCCCCATTTCTTGTAAATGAACTCATCAAAATAAGTCAGATACGGGAACACCCTAGGTGAATGGGCTGGCTTATGGGACCCAAAAGGGACCGCTAAATCAGCAGAGGGATCTGCTGGCTCCTGAATCTTCAGGGTATCATGCACAGCTGTGATAAGTGCTCCAACAAGCGCTTTGTCGTGCACGGACCCGGACAGGGACTCATCTTCACTGTCTGATCGGTCCTGGTCAGCGTCATCTAAAATGACAGAACAGGGGTCACCAGCCTAAGCAGGGCCAGAGTCTGCAGCAGAGCTCTCCCCGGAGGACGGGGGGGGCAGGGGCCGTTTACCACCTTTGGGCCCACGCACCGCCTCCATCTTGGCAACGAACAAATTGAGGACCGCCGACAAGGCGTCCAGAGGCACTGCACTGTCTGCAGGTGGACCGGTTGCAATTGCCTGGATTTCAGGGGAAGAAACACCAGTTTCTGAAGCCAAGCTGACCCTACCCTGTCTGCCACCTGTTGGGGACTTAGGACAGTGATGGTCCCAACCTCCTAACTGCTGCTGGCTTCCCGCAGGACTCACCACCTTGACTGGTTCTGCGCCGTCCAGCTAATAGTGCCTGTATCAGCTCCCAGATGCATAGGAGACCACACCGCGCTGTGCAGAGCTGCTGTGTGTGTGGTGTTTTCAGGCTTCAAGAAAATGGCCGAGCGTCCAGTATAAAGGACACAATCACAGGGAAAATGGCCACCGGACTACAGCAAAATGGAGACAGAGCATGCTGCTCCCTGGTCACACCAAAAATAGCCGCCAAACACTGTATGCAATGAAGGACAGTGAAACAACAGGCAGAGAAATGTCGGTAAACTGTCGCTACAGCTATCAGCAGACACAGCCTCCAGACACCCAGGGGAAGAGACCTACAGACAACCAGGGCACAGCTACCCAGCGAAGTCCCCACCCCAGGTGAGAGCCCCCTGGGGAACCCCTGTCTATGGCACACACACGGCTCAGCATCCCATGCAGCATCCCCCACAGGGAAGGGGGGAGAGGAAGGATAGGGACAGGGAGAGAAGAGAGGGAGGTGAGGGACCCCCGAATCGACCTCCCAGGGAATGCCCAGCTGCTCAGCCCCACCGAGGCAGGGAGAGCTGTACTTACCAGTCCTGAAGAGCTGGGAGACATTCCATTGTAGAACTACTCACTGATCAGTACAGGGTAGCTGCTGGCCTGGCATACTGTGACGCAGACATCAGTAGCCCGGTCATATGTATGCCCCGGAGCATAAAACCTCACTGACCAACTCTGGAGCTGAGGTTTCGTCGTGGCCTGCCGAGCCGTAGCCGCGACCTGCACACGCTCGATGGCCGGACTGTGGAGACTACAAGGATAAGGGTATCCAGCCTGTCACCCAGCCGGCTGTTGATAGCAGATCACAGGATCTATCATCTTGCGCAAAAACCAAGCTTCTGCAGAAACAGACAGACCGATGGGCCCATCAGGGTTCCTAGGTCTTTCTCCTTCACTAGGCAAAATAAAACTGAGGCTGCAGTAGCATGCTGTGGGGTTGTTACCTAAGGGACCGCCTAGAAACTAGAAAGTTCTAGTTTTATTATCACATGTTAACATGTAATGCCTAGTCTTCTCCTGAAGGTGGCATAACAACCCAATGGTGTAAGAGAGAAGCTGTGTCAGTCGGTGAACTTAAGAGAAATATTGTTTTTTTTTTTTTTTATTTGTCGCTCTTCTTTTGTTTATTGCGCAAAAAATAAAAAACGCAGAGGTGATCAAATACCACCAAAAGAAAGCTCTATTTGTGGGGAAAAAATTATAACAATTTCATTTGGGTACAGTGTTGTATGACTACGCAATTGTCATTTAAAAATGCGACAGCGCTGAAAGCTGAAAAATGGCTTGGTCAGGAAGGGGGTGAAAATGCACTGTACTGAGGTGGTTAAATGTGCAAAATGTGTTACACCAAGATGAAATACAAACCCTCATTAACACCATGTGACCACAACAGAAACTCCAACAGTGACACAATATAATTACATACACCAAAAAAGACATTTATACGTACAAAAACAAACATCTTAAGTGCAAAGCAAAACATATCAAGTCATGTGACAAAATATTTGTGAATACACCCTTACAAGAGTGATACAAATCAGAGTGAAACAAAATCCCCACCAAAAAAAAAAAAGCTTGATGGTAGGCATTAGTGGTTAAAAGGTAATATGCTGCGCACTGATAAAGTCAAGGTATGCAAAAGAAACAAGTAGATAAATTGGAAGATGATGAATAAATCGAATAAAACTTGCATCCATATAAACCACAAACTAACATTTATTGTGTGGCCATCTCCCTTGCCTTGCCATCTTCTTGGTGGGCTCCAGCCTTACTATACACCACACTGATGTGTGCCTTTCCTGCGAGATACTAACAGCTGATCCCAGCAGGTATGAGAACCTTAAGCCTGTTTCCATCACAAGTGCTGGGCCTTCCATTTAGTGTTTAATGGTGGACTTGGGCTTTTACCTTTTAAAATAAGACAGTCGTTCACACATTATTATACAGGATTTATATAGCCTCAACAGTTTACGCAGCGCTTTACAACTTCAGGGTAGACAGTACAAATACAAAACACTTTAATACAGTAGGAATCAGAGGGTCCCTGCTCCTTAGAGCTAACAATTTAAGAGATTACATGTTTCACACGTTTTTATCTGGACTGTGCGCTTTAACTATGGCAACACAATAAATGTTACTTCATGGTTTAAGGAAACAAGTTTTATTTGTTTATTCATCATCTTCCAAATCTATCGACTTGTTGCTTATGGATACCTAGACTTTACCAGTGTGCAGCATATAGCCTTTGCATTTCTGTTTTGAATATCTCCATTCCACTAGTGGATTGCATGCAGCACAGGACTAGGTCAATAGGACGCATGTTACTACCACATATAACTGCTAGCCCATTGTATGGTTGAGTGCCTTGGGTTTGCGGTATTAGAGGTGAGACAATCCTGAAAACGTTCCCTTTGCTTGTGCCAGGTTATAGAATCTCCAAACCATCAATATTGAGCTTCACATCACACAATGTGTGCCAAACGCACTTACCCGAGAATTAGGACATTAAGGAGTAGTCATAAAAGGCTTTCAGGTAATAGACTCCTACAGTGGATAGACCAGCTCACTAATCCTCCAAATCTCCCAACCTCCCCTGTCCCCCACCCTTAACCACTTCCCGACCGCCCCCTGTATATATACGTCGGCAGAATGGCACGTACAGGCAGAATCACGTACCTGTACGTGACATTCTTCCGGCGGTTGGGGGGTCCGATCGGACCCCCCTCCGCCGGCGGGGAGGGTCGGGATCGCTTCAGGAGCGATCCGGGACGAGGGGACGGCCAGTGGTTTCTGGCCACCCCCTCGCGATCGCTCCTGGCCAATGAAAAGCTTCCCCTTCCTGTCTATTGTATAGACAGGAAGGCGGAAGTGATGTCACGCTCGGTGCGCCGGTCTATGTGACCGGAGATGCCGAGCGGTGAACATGTAAAGGTTAGTGCACAACACTACACTGACACCAGTACAGTTAGGCACATATTCCACCCCCCTGTCACCCCCTGATCACCCCCCAGATCACCCCCTCCCCCCCCAGTCACAGTGTCACTAATTGCAGTGATCATTTTTTTACTGATCACTGCATTTAGTGTCAGTGTGACTGTAATAACTGTCAGGGCAGTTAGTTTTAGGTCCAAGGTAGCCCCCTACCCCCCCCCTAATAAAGGTTTAACCCCTTGATTGCCCCCCAGGTAACCCTTTCACCCCCTTTTGCCAGTGTCACTAAGCGATCGTTTTTCTGATCGCTGTATTAGTGTCACTGCTGTCGCTAGGTAACCATTTTTTTTTTTTTAGGTAACCGCCATGTTTATATAGGTTCATAAATAGGTTTATAGGTCAGGTACCCCCATATTACAACCTAAATAAAGGTTTTAACCCCCTGATTGCCCCTAGAGTTAACCCTTTCACCAGTGATCACTGTATAACTGTCACTGGTGACGCTGGTTAGCCAGTTAGTTATTTCGTTATTTAGGTTCCCCGTCAGGTTTTTATATAGCGTCAGGTACCCCCATATATTACCTAATAAAGGTTTTAACCCCCTGATTGCCCCTAGTTAACCCTTTCACCCCCTTTTGCCAGTGTCACTAAGCGATCGTTTTTCTGATCGCTGCATTAGTGTCGCTAGGTAACCATTTTTTTTTTTTAGGTAACCGCCATGTTTATATAGGTTCATAAATAGGTTTATAGGTCAGGTACCCCCATATTACAACCTAAATAAAGGTTTTAACCCCCTGATTGCCCCTAGAGTTAACCCTTTCACCAGTGATCACTGTATAACTGTCACTGGTGACGCTGGTTAGCCAGTTAGTTATTTCGTTATTTAGGTTCCCCGTCAGGTTTTTATATATAGCGTCAGGTACCCCCATATATTACCTAATAAAGGTTTAACCCCCTGATTGCCCCTAGTTACCCTTTCACCCCCTTTTGCCAGTGTCACTAAGCGATCGTTTTTCTGATCGCTGCATTAGTGTCGCTAGGTAACCAGTTTTTTTTTTTGTATTACTGTTACGGGTGACGCTGGTTAGTTAGCTTGTTTTTTATACTGTCAGGGCACCCGCCATTTATTACCCAATAACGGTTTAACCCCCTGATCGCCCGGCGGGTGATATCAATTAGGTTTTAGGGTCAAATAAGGTCTGCGTCGCCCCAGGTTAGTGCCAGTACCGCAAACACCCACGCACAAAGCATACACCTCCCTTAGTGGCACAGTATCTGAACAGATCAATATCTGATCTGATCAGATCTATACTAGCGTCCCAGCAGTTTAGGGTTCCAAAAAAAACCGCATTGTTAGCGGGATCAGCCCAGATACCTGCTAGCACCTGCGTTTTCCCCCTCCGCCCAGCCCAGCCCACCCAAGTGCAGTATCGATCGATCACTGTCACTTACAAAACACTAAGCACACATAACTGCAGCGTTCGCAGAGTCAGGCCTGATCCCTGCGATCGCTAACAGTTTTTTTGTGGTAGCGTTTTGATTCAGTCGCTTCAGTCAGGAGCTTTTTTACCTGTGAATCTCAAAAAAAATAAAAAAAAATAAAATAGTTGTCGTTTTATTGTTCTCTCTCTCACTCTATTCTCTCTCTATTGTTGCTCTTTTTTTACTCCATTCTATTCTGCAATGTTTTATCATGTTTTATCATGCTTGCTTTTCAGGTATGTAATTTTGTTTACTGTGTTTTAGTGTTAAGCATTTTTTTGTTTTCAGGTGCGCCATTCAGTTGCAACGCGGATTTATTTATCTTGACAGCAACAGCGTTTGCTCCCACGATACATAAAGCCGCGACTCCAACGCTGTAGGAGGTGATTTCACCACCACAGTTAAAAAAAAGAGCATATGTGCCGAAGCATGGGGGCAGCAGGGGGGGGGGGAGGAGCGATTGGCTCCTAATGCCACGTACATACGGTCGAAATTCCGACCGTGTGTACACGGCATAACTTTTGTGGGAGGATGCCCCCATGCATCGGCATATATAAATGGTGCATGTATGCCCATCATTAGAAGTGGGTGGATGAAGGGAGGTATTCTAATGGTGGGCATACCCACCAATCAATCTCTTTTTTTCGTTCAGCCAAGAGGCTGCATGAAAAAAAAAAAAAGATTACAATATATGTCCAGTATGTTGCTGGACTTTGAATGGTTATACCAGAATGATGCCTGCAGGTTTAGGTATCATCTTGGTATCATTCTTTTCAGCCAGTGATCGGCTTTCATGTAAAAGCAATTCTAGCGGGTAATTAGCCTCTAGACTGCTTTTACAAGCAGTGGGAGGGAATGTCCCCCCTCCCGGATATAAACCGCGCCATTGGGAAATTGGGAAAGCATTTTATCACACCAATCTTGGTGTGGTCAGATGCTTTGAGGGCAGAGGAAAGATCTAGGGTCTAATAGACCCCAATTTTTTTCAAAAAAAGAGTACCTGTCACTGCCTATTGCTATCATAGGGGATATTTACATTCCCTGAGATAACAATAAAAATCATAACAAAGAAAAAAAATGGAAGGAACAGTTTAAAAATAAAATAAAAAAGCTAAATAAATAAAAAAAAAAACAAAAAAAAAAAAAAAAGCACCCCTGCCCCCCCTTCTCTTGCGCAAAGGCGTACACAAGCGTTGGTCTGGCGTCATATGTAAACAGCAATTGCACCATGCATGTGAGGTATCACCGCGAAGGTCAGATCGAGGGCAGTAATTTTAGCAGTAGACCTCCTCCGTGAATCTAATGTGGTATCATGTAAAGGCTTTTAAAGGCTTTTAAAAATGTATGTAGTTTGTCGCCACTGCGTGTTTGTGCGCAATTTTAAAGCATGTCGTGTTTGGTATCCATGTACTCGGCCTAAGATCATATTTTTTATTTCATCAAAAATTTGAGCAATATAGTGTGTTTTAGTGCATTAAAATAAAAAAAAGTGTATTTTTTCCACAAAAAATGCGTTTGAAAAATCGCTGCGCAAATACTGTGTGGAAAAAAAAAATGCAACACCCACCATTTTAATCTGTAGGGCCTTTGCTTTAACATTATATATAGTGTTTGGGGGTTCAACGTAATTTTCTTGCAAAAAAAAAATATGTTTTCATGTAAACAAAAAGTGTCAGAAAGGGCTTTGTCTACAAGTGGTTAGAAGAGTGGGTGACGTGTGACATAGGCTTCTAAATGTTGTGCATAAAATGCCAGGACAGTTCAAACCCCCCCCAAATGACCCCATTTTGGAAAGTAGACACCCCAAGCTATTTGATGAGAGCAATGTTGAGCCCATTAAATATTTTTTTTTTTTTGTCCCAAGAGATTGAATAATGAAAAAAAATATATATATTTTTTTTACAAAAAGTTGTCACTAAATGATATATTGCTCAAACATGTCATGGGCATATGTAGAAATACACCCCAAAATACATTCTGTTGCTTCTCCTGAGTACGGGGATACCACATGTGTGGGACTTTTTGGGAGCCTAGCTGCGTACGGAACCCCAAAAACCAATCACCGCCTTCAGGCTTTCTAAGGGTGTAATTTTTTTATTTCACTTCTCACTGCCAATCACAGTTTCGGAGGCCATGGAATGCCCAGATGGCATAAAACCCCCCAAAATGACCCCATTTTGGAAAGTAGACACCCCAAGCTATTTGCTGAGAGGTATTGTGAGTATTTTGCAGATGTCGCTTTTGTCACAAAGTTTTGAAAATTGAAAAAAAAAAAAAAATTTTTTTTTTTTTTTTTTCTTCATTTTCAAAAACAAATGAGAGCTGTAAAATACTCACCATGCCTCTCAACAAATAGCTTGGGGTGTCTACTTTCCAAAATGGGGTCATTTGGGGGGGTTTTGTGCTATTTTGGCATTTTATGGCCTTCGAAACTGTGATAGGTAGTGAGGAGTGAAATCAAAAATTTGCACCCTTAGAAATCCTGAAGGCGGTGCTTGGGTTTCGGGGCCCCGTACGCGGCTAGGCTCCCAAAAAGTCCCACACATGTGGTATCCCCATACTCAGGAGAAGCAGCAAAATGTATTTTGGGGTGCAATTCCACATATAACTATGGCATGTGTGAGCAATATATCATTTAGTGACAACTTTTTGAAAAAAAAAAAAAATCTTTTTTATTTTTGTCTTTATTCAATCACTTGGGACTAAAAAAAAAAATATTCAATGGGCTCAACATGCCTCTCAGCAAATAGCTTGGGGTGTCTACTTTCCAAAATGGGGTCATTTGGGGGGGTTTTGTACTTCTCTGCCATTTTAGCACCTCAAGAAATGAAATAGGCAGTCATAAATTAAAAGCGGTGTAAATTCCAGAAAATGTACTCTAGTTTGTAGACGCTATAACTTTTGCGCAAACCAATAAATATACGCTTATTGGCATTTTTTTTACTAAAGACATGTGGCTGAATACATTTTGGCCCAAATGTTTGACTAAAATTGAGTTTATTAGATTTTTTTTATAACAAAAAGTAGAAAATCTCTCTTTTTTTTTTTTTTCAAAATTTTCGCTCTTTTTTTTTTTTTTTCCGTTTATATCGCAAAAAATAAAAATCACAGAGGCAATCAAATACCATCAAAAGAAAGCTCTATTTGTGGGAAGAAAAGGACGCAAATTTCGTTTGGTTACAAAATTGCATGACCGCGCAATTACCAGTTAAAGTAGTGCAGTGCGAAATTGAAAAAAGACCTCTGGTCCTTTGGCTGCCAAATGGTCCGGGGCTGAAGTGGTTAAGGTAGACCAATAAGTTGCACTTTGTTTACCAAGAGGTTATCCATCAGCAAAAAAAAGTTAGTCTTACCCTATCTTCATGCAATAAGGCAATAGTCTGACTAGCATCTTCTGCTGGAATCTCTTCGTTTTCTTCAGGAATGTAGGGACACCATATAATTCTTCGGTTAGTATTCAACTGTGTCTGTTCTGATCCTTGTATGTGAACAACAATTTCATCTCTAAGTATACAGTTAAGAATAATGCAGGCACTGTATATATTCTCAAAATATAGTCAGGGTACTATAACATTTTTAATGCAAATTTGTACTGCATTTCCACAGAATAAAGTGCAAATTCTACTTCACAATCTGGATGCATGCATTATTGTATGTTTATTATTTTCTGTTTTTGACTAGAGAGTGCCCCAAGAGTGCAAAAACAGATCACAGTGGTGTTGATTTACAGACAGACTGTGCACTTTGCCCAGAGTTTAGAGAATGACTCAAAGTTCCACTTCCTAAAAAATAGCCAATTAGGTGCAAGGGAAATTAAAAAAAAAAAAAAAAAAAAAAAAACAGCAATTTTTTCTTGCACATGATTGGGTGAAGGAAATTACAGCTCTCAATCATTCACTAAGCGCTTGGGAAAACAATTTTTACATCCTAAACTGCAAGACAAGGAAGTGACTAACTTCCTAGCTGAAGATGTGTTTAAAGAAGACCCCCCAGATGTTTGTGAACATCTGCATTTCTGCCTGTATTGTAGTACTTTGACATTGTAGTTAACAACCTTCTGTTTAATAAAGATAAGGCCCGAGCTGTGGTCCATTTGCCACCAGCTATACAATGGAAGAGTGTGCGAGTTTGTTTCAGTTAGGCTATTTTCACACTGAGGCGCGTTACAGGTGCCATAATGCTAAAAATAGCGGCGAGGGCTTTAACACGGGACGGTAAATAAAAATAAAAAAAAAGTCCTGCAAGCCGCATATTTGCAGCGTTGTAAGAGCGGTGTATACACCACTCCTAAAGCGCCCCTGCCCAATTAAATCAATGGGCAGCACCGAATGGCCGCTGGCGGGTGTCAAAAGTGCCCCGCAAGTGGCCGAAAACCTCCACAAAAGACAATGGTAAAGTGCCGCTAAAAATAGTGTTGCTTTATCGCCGACGCCCCCAATGCCCCAGTGTGAATGTAGCCTTAACGATAGCACCTCTATCCAGCCGTGAAGCACACAAGTCAACAGTTTGTACGCCACAATTTCTTTGCTTGCATAGCTGGCAGCAGGTCTCAATTCAGAACGTTCACACGAAAGTTTATTCACTTCAGTGAAGCTGTCAGAGGGGTACAGCAGAGGAGGCAATTTACTACAATACATGCAGCACTGCAGTTTGATCCTGGTAGAAATAAGGAGGTGGAAGAGGGGGGTTTGCGAGCTGTCACTGTCATATCCACAGGAGCCCAACTTACAGAAAGCTGAGAAACCATACACAGGGGAAAACCCAGAATAAAGTCCACAAAATGCACACCACTGAAAGAATGCCTCACAAGCGCAATAATAAATACATGTCAGGTTGAGGGTTAGAGAGAGTTGGAAGCATGCTAGATATGACAGCTTTAGTCAAGCGGCATTCCCACAGAACCTGGGTTGAATAGTAATGCCATAAAAACCAGACTATGAAAAACTCATTACATGCTATACAACAGTGTTTTCATACCCAGAGAGCCACTAAAGCATTCATTTTGGATAGAGTGTTTAGAGAGTGAAGCCTGAGATTGTATAGACCAGCTGGTATATAATACAGAGCATGCCATTTTCTAAGCTCTACACTTCCTTTTCTTACGTGTGCAACCCACATAATAGAGTTAAAACAAGTGGGCGCATACACAGCGCTAAATGACACTCACCTATCTCCTCCACAATGTCACTATAGGGGTGGAAGTATATTGATTGATTACATTTACAAAGAAACTCACAAAAAAAAAAGCTGATCACAGATTAGGGTAAAGGGCCAACCACATCGGCCCTTTACATCTTGATCAGCTGTAATGGGATACAGCTGATGTGCTAAACACAAGCTGGTTATCTGCATTTCTTTCCTTACGCTGACAGCATTAGAGGAGAAGACAGCCAGTAACCAGCTTGTGTGAAAGGGACATATTTACTGATAATCAGGGCACTAATTATTAGTGCAGGCCCAATAGTGGCTACCAGTGCCATCAATCAGTGCCTGCCAATCAGAGCAGCCTCATCGGCGCCCATCAGTGAAGGAGAAAAATGACCTGTTTGAAAAAATTTTATAAACCCACTACAAAAAAAAAAAAAAAAAAAATGTTCTCCCAAAACGCTCGGCCTTTTTTCATTTATTTAGCAAAAAAAAAAAAAAAAAAAAAACAGTGGTGATTAAATACCACCAAAAGATTTGATGTTGTGCTCCTGTATTTTGAATATTCTTCTTAATAAAATAATTTTCAACCCAAAATACCAATAAAAAAAATTATACGATTGTAAGCTCGAAAAGGAGCAGGGCCCTCTGATCCCGCCTGTATTGTAACTGTACTGACTTTTTTTGTTGTAAAGCGCTGCCCCAACTGTTGGCACTCATAAATGCTGTATAATAATAATAATAATAATAATATAATGGGTATACTGTAGGAAAACTGCCCAATTGTCATTCAGTGCGCAATCGCTGAAAGCCAAAAATTGACCTGGGGAGGAAGGTGGTATAAGTGCCCAGTAGGCAAATGGTTAAAGTGTCTGGGGACTCTGTAGTTGGTGCGCTCTTGCTCTATGGCTCGTCGGTGCTCTCCAAACCTTGCTCCGAGTGGTCTAACCGTATGCCCCATATACAGCAGGTGAGAAGGGAATTGTAAACAATAAATTACATACTGAATAGATGAAAAGAAGCATGTGAAAAAGCCCACAATGCACAAAGGGGCAGGTCAAACATTTAGTTTTCAGGTATTGGTACATGCCCTGCATTCGGCAAAAGTAATACAATGTTCTTGATGTTCATTTTCAATTCGCTTGGGGCTATGCAGCTTTTCATGTTCCTCTGCTCAGCGATAAGTGACCAAAGGCCGGGAAGGGATTATTGGTCAAATATCTTGCAGAAGAATCTTTCAATGTTAGCTGAAAGAGTTTTCCATAAGGTGGCAATTATAATGAAATTGTGTTATGAAGTGGACTAGAGCCGGACCACTGTAAGATTTGGGGATTTTGGCCTTAGGACCACTTTCTAAGTCAGTTGTACAGGCATCCTCATCAACTAGTTTGGAAGTGTATCCTTTAAGAAATTTCTGTTTTAAGATCCTTTGATGGGCCATATGACAGACCCAACATCTATATTGTACCCAGTATACAGTCTACAGTGAAAAAGTATTTGCCCCCTTTCTGATTTTCTTTTTTATGCATATTTCTCACACCTAAATGATTCAGATCATCAAACAAATATTAAGATTACTCAAAGATAACCCGAGTAAATATGCTGTTCAAACCTGCCTGGCCCTATGTGAAAAAGTAATTGCCCCTCTCCCATGCTGAATCATGAATGAACTGTGACTAACCACCATTTTTTGTTAAGTGGAGTTAAATTTCATTAAATTCTTTATTTATTTTTGTCAAAGGTACTAAACATTACATATTCACACCATATTTCCACATCAACAATCACGTATTTATTTACTAATGTTTACTTATCACCTATATTGGTTTGGCGAACTTCCATCTTTTTACCGACCTATTTCGTCTTTAAGTCCTTAATGTTTACCTCACCCGGTAATAAGTACCATTTTGCACATTAGTTATCTTATTCTCTATTCCTCCCTTTTTCTTTATTCCCCTGAAAAAAAAAAAAAAAAAAAAGGATGGGGGCCTCCCATTTCCGTCCCCCTGTCCCTCAGCGAGATGTGATTATTCTAACTTTTTCCTCCTTTTTTTTTTCCTATTTGCCTTCTTTCTGCTTTCTCCCTTCTCATCTTCTCTCATTCTTCCCTCCCCCACTTCTTTACTCCTCCCTTCTCTCTTCCATCTTTTTTTTCCCTTCCTCTGACTGTACAAATCGGTCCCATATTGCCCATGTTTGCTCATACTGTTCTTTCCTATTTTGTGCCGAATAAACCAAATCTTCCATAGCTCCAATCTCTCTAACCTTATTTAACCATCTTGCTATGGATGGCGGTCTGGTATCCCTCCAATGCAGAGTAATACAGGCCTTGGCCGCGTTAACCAAATGACGAAGCACGGACCTTTTATATACCTTTGTTGGAATCTTTGAGAGATGGAGCAAAAAGAAGGCAGGATCCTCCGGCACCAAAATATCGGTAAGTTTTTGGGAGAGTTCCTGAACTTCCTCCCAGTATGCCCTCACTTTCGGGCAGGCCCAAAAAATATGTAGCATGGTTCCTTCCTCTCTACTGCACCGCCAGCACCTATCTGAGATTTCCCTCGAGAATTTATTCATCTTCGTTGGGGTATAGTACCATCGGGTCAATATTTTATAATCTAATTCCTGTGTCCTCGTATTAAATGACGAGTTCAGTGCCCAGTATATGATATTTTGGCGCTGAGTTGTAGTAAAGGTTTTATTCAAATCTCTTTCCCATTTACTAATGGATGGTATCACAAACCCCTCCCTCGGGGTATTCAAAAGCGAATACATCTTCGAAATCACCCGGTGGAGTGGTTCTTTTTCATCACAGTATAATTCGAATTTGGTCAATTGGCGTTGATAATTTTTTGGTTGCCCCAGCGTTCTCAAAAAATGGTTTACTTGTAACGCCTGCCACAAGCTCAACTCATTGTCCTCCTTTCTTAATCAATTCTATTGTTGTTGGCCAACCCCCTCGGCAGATAAAGTGCGATACTTGAAAGAGTCCCTTCTCCTCCAATTTCTTAAATGCTCCCTTTTCCATTCCCGGTTGGAAGCTTGGATTACCCAATATGGGGTACAAAGGCGAATTATCTGAGGAGTACCTGGGGTCCCGACATATCTTAGCGCAGATTCGAAGTGTGGGGCCTATAATAGGATGTTGCTTAAGAGGGGATGGGAGCACTGCATAGCACCAAGGTGCTCTATATAAGGGTATTACACTCTGCCGTTGCTCCAGACCTACCCACTGTTTGAATTCTTCATGTCTACTCCAATCCACTACTCTCCCTAAGTGGGCTGCTTGATAATACCCCAATACATCGGGAACCGCCACTCCCCCGTATCTCTTAGGCATCGTCATAAGTCCTCTACTAAGCCTCGGTTTTTTCTTTAACCATATAAATTTTGTAAATAAAGCTTGTATATGTCGGAAAAAATCTCTTGGGATGGCAATAGGCAGCGCTTGAAATAAATATAGGAATTTTGGCAAAATGCACATTTTAATAGTATTACAGCGACCGAACCATGAATATAGTCCGTGCTGCCACTTGTCTAATAATGCCCTTACAGTTTTCAGTAGTGGTAAAAAATTAACTGTAAAAGTATTTCCTATATTAGATGGTATATGGGTGCCCAAGTAACTCAATGTCTTCGATACCCATTTAAAATTAAAATTTGGCTGTATGGAGTTTCGTATTGACGGTGTCAATCTCACCCCCATCGCTTCCGATTTAGCATAATTCATTTTTAGGTTTGATAGCTCTCCATAGATCTCAAATTCCTTCATCAGGTTAGGAAGTGACACTTGTGGCTTTGAGATGGAAAACAACAGGTCGTCTGCGTACGCAGAGACCTTATAGTTCTTTTCCTCCACCCTTACCCCTTGGATGTCTGGGTTTTGTCGAATCTTATTGAGTAGCGGCTCTAATGTTAGGGCGAACAATAAAGGTGACATCGGGCACCCTTGACGCGTGCCATTTGTAATCCCAAAAGATTTTGATATTAATCCGTTCACCTTAACCGCTGCTTGAGGTTTGGTATATACTCCGGCTATCCATTTTATCATATGGTCTCCTATACCCATGTGTTTAAGCACCTCTAGCATAAATTTCCAATTTATTCTATCGAATGCTTTTTCTGCATCCGTGCTTAGAAATACACATGGGGTATTTGTTTTATTTGCGTATTGGACCAGGTTAAGTACCTTGATAGTATTATCCCTCGCCTCACGGGTCGGGATAAACCCTACTTGGTCCGTGTTTACTAACTGGGGGAGCAAGGTTTGTAATCGGAGGGCCAGTACCTTAGTAAAAAGTTTTAGATCGACATTTAATAATGAGATGGGTCGATAACTGCCGCACAAGTGGAGTTAAATTTCACTTGCCACACTAAGGCCTGATTACATCACAAATAGAAGCTGTCTGAAAGTGAAGCACGCTAAGATCACAAAAAAAAAAAAAAAAAAATTCAACAACAGATTAGAAACAAAACAGGTATCGGTCTAGGAAGGGTTTCAAAGCCATTTCTAAGGCTTTGAAACTCCAGTAAACCACAGGGAGAGCCATTATCCACAAATGGAGTTAACTTGGAACAGTGGTGAACCTTCCTAGGGAGTAGCCGGCCTACAAAAATTACTCCAAGAGCATGACGACTCACCCAGGAGGTCAGAAAAGAAGCCAGACCACCCAAAGAACTGCAGGCCTCACTTGCCTCAGGTAAGATCAGTGTTCATGATTCAATAAGACTGGGCAAAAATGGCATCCATGGAAGAGTTGCGAGGCCAAAGCCACTGCTGACAAAAAAAAGAACACAAAGGCTCATCTCACATTTACCAAAACATCTTGATTATCCCCAAGACTTTTAGGAAAATATTCTGTGGACTGATGAGACAAAAATGTAACTTTTTGAAAGGTGTGCATCCTGTTACATCTGGCATAAAAGGAATACAGAATTTCATAACAAGATCATACCAACAGTCAGGAATGGTGGTGGTAACGTGATGGTCTGGGGCTGCTTTGCAGCTTTAGGACCTGGACAACTGATCAATTGATGGAACTATGAATTCTGAGCTCTACCAGAAATCCTAAAGGAGAATGTCCGGCCATCAGTTTGTGACCTCAAGCCAAAGTGCACTTGGGTTATGCAGCAGGACAATGATCCGAAACACAACAGAAAGTCTACCTCCAAATAGTTTGAACGAAGCAAAATTTAGGTTTTGGAGTGGCCTAGTCAAAGCCCGGACTTAAATCCAATTGAGATGCTGTATCATGACCTTACACAGGCTGTTCATGCTGGAAAACGCTCTAATGTGACTGAATTAAAAAACAATTATGCAAAGAAGAGTGGGCCAAAATTCCTCCACAGCAACGTGATACAGTTGTTGCCGCCAAGGGTGGCACAACCAGTTATTAGCTTTAGAGGGCAAATTACTTTTTCACATAAAGCCAGGCAGGTTTGGACAGCTTTTTGCCTTAATAAATGAAACCATCATTAAAAACTGTATTTTGCATTAACTGGTTATATTTGTGTAATAACATTTGTTTGATGATCTGAATAAGTGTGACAAGTAATAAAAAAAAAAAAAAAAAAAAAATCAGAAAGAGGGCAAATACTTTTTCACACAACTGTATATTGAGAATGCAATTTCTAAGCAACTGCTGAAACTGGCTCTTGGAAATATTAGCCTTCCTCCTAGGATGGTGGCAGCTGTTGAAATGTACATATGAATTTCCTGCAGCATTTTTAAAACGATTCTTCGTTTAGATGGTGGACTGGGCATGGCCTAACACCAGATCCAGAAAAATCCAAGAATCCTTGTTAGCGACATAGGCGAAAGACAGACCATAATCATTATCAAATTGGCCATCTACCTCCTCCAACAGTAGTCATAACTTCAACATTCTCATCCCAATTCCCCTAATTCCACAAGTCAGCCCCTCTCTTTCATGTGCCCTCTAGAATGCCTGCTCAGTCATCCCACAGTGGCCTCCTCTGGACTCACTCCACCAGACAAAAAGGAGGTGGTTCTCCTCTCCCCACAATGCACCTTCCAGGTACTTCCCCGCTCTTTCTAAATGCACTGCATTCGTCTTCGCAGTCATTTATCGGCCTCCTGGACCAGTGTCACACTTTCTGGATGACTTCTCTGCATGGCTACCCCATTTTCCCTCATCTGAAGTGTCTGCCATCATCCTAGGTGACTAACTTTCTAATCAATGTTAATACTGCTACCACTTCTAAACTACTCAACCTAACCTCCTCTTTTAACCTAACACAATGGACACAAACCACCACTCTCGACCTCATATTCTCCCATCGCTGCACTCCCTGTAATCTCCAACACACCCTTTCCTCTCTATGATCACAACCTTATCCATTTCACACTGTCCTCGTCTCCTACATCCCATGCTGCCAACCCACAAACCACTACCCGCAGAAACCTTCACAACCTCAACCCTTCTTCACTCTGCTGATGGCCTTTATGACAAAAATCCCACCCCTGTCCTGCCCAGACCTAACCACATCCATTTACAACACCACATTGTCATCCTCCCTAGACACACTTGCTCCTCCTTCTACGCGGAGAACCAGGCCCCATCTGCCACAACCCTAGCAAACAGACACCAGAAGTCTCAAGAGACAGCCATGTTCTTGAGCGAGCATGGCGTAAATCTAAATCCCTGCAAGACTTTACCCTCTACAAATCTGCCCTTCTCAAATAAAAATCCTGCCTCCACACTACTAAACAAACCTATTACAACACTCTCATCCAAATCTCGTCAACTATTTTCTACCCCTAATGCCTTACTTTACCACCCACTGCCTCCACCCACCAACTTGCTTACCGCTCAACAGATTGCTAACCATTTCAATAGCAAAATCGACAATTCGCAAGGAGATATCCAGCATTCAAATTCCTCCCCTAACCAACACATCGGGTCCAACACCACACTCAATACTCACCCCTCCTTTTGCCCAGTTACCACAGATGAAGTTTAAAAACTCCTCTCCATGGCTCACTTCACTATCTGTCCCCTGGACCCTGTCCCCACTCAAACTGTGGCCACCTTCCCACTCTATCCTCAACTCCCTAACCCTCCCTCTCCTCCGACACCTTTCCTTCCCCGCTCAAACATGCGCTGGTTTATCCCCATACTCAAAAAAGCCTCACTAGATCCCACCTCTTTGAAAAACTTAAGACCCATCTCCCATTTGCCACCAAGCTCATCGAACGTCTTGTCCAAGACCGAATGAGTTGCTACCTCACGGACAACAACCTTCTCGACCCCCTACAGTCTGGCTTCCGCCCACAACATTCTACTGAAACTGCCCTACTAAAAAAACTTACCAATGACCTACTAACTGCTAAAACCAATGGGCACTACTCCATACTCATACTTTTAGACCTCTCTGCTGCCTTTGACAGTTGACCGCCTGCTCCTCTTCAGCAAATTACACTCCTTTGGCCTCCGTGATTCTGCTTTATCCTGGTTCTCCGCCTACCTATCTCAGCGCACTTTTAGTGTCACTTACAACTCCATCTCCTCCACTCCCCTTCCTCTTTCTGTTGGGGTACCCCTAGGCTCCGTCCTTGGGCCTCTCCTAGTCAAACTCTATACCTCTTCCCTGGGCCAGTTGATACCCTCCCATGGCTTCCGATACCACCTCTATGCCGACGACACCCAGATCTCTCTCTCTCTCCACCCCTCAACTCACCCCCTCGATCGCCTCACGGATCTCAAACTTACTTAATGACATATCGATATGGATGTCACACCACTTCCTCAAACTCAATCTTTCTAAAACTGAGCTTGTTATTTTTCCTCCATCATGGTGCCCCCCCCCCCCCGAGACTTCACCATTAATAACACAACCATTGGTCCCCCCACATATGCCAGGGTCCTGTTTTTTTTTTTTCGACCATTCCTGACTAATGACACCACCCAGCAACTTATTCACTCCTTGATTATTTCCCCTCTTGACTACTGCAACTCTCTCCTTAATGGCCTACCCTTAAGCAGGCTATCCCCCCCCCCCCCTTCAGTCTATTATGAAATCTGCTGCTAGACTAATACACCTCATTAACCGATCCATGGCCATTCACAACATAGCCCCCATCTACATCACCAACCTCATCTACAGATATCGCCCAAATTGTCCCCTCTGCTCCTCCCAGGACCTCCTGCTCTCTAGCTCCCTTGTTACCTTCTCCCATGCTCGCCTTTAGGACTTCTCCTGAGCCTCTCCCAATCTCTGGAACTCCCTGCCCCAGTATGTCCGATCAGCCCCTAACCTGTCCACTTTTAGGAGATCCTTGAAAACTCATTTATTCAGGGAAGCGTTGTCTAGGACAGTTATATCAGGATCCAACTAAAATTGAGAAATAGGAGTAAAATAGGCTTAGTGTTTGTGAGGCTTTGTTCGACCCTTGGAAGATGACAGCTATATTAAGGCCGTAACCTGTCTGAGGAAATTTTACAAAGATTCCGTTTTAGTCAAATATGCTGTTTGATGCATGCTTGAAATAGAGCTAGATCTGGATGCAAAGACCAATGTTAGATGACGGCTTCTGTTCTGATTTAAGGGACACATCAGGACTCTGAGGTTGAGCGTTAGGCAGGCCCTTGGCAGAGCCTAAATTCGCCTGTGATTTTGCACTGGCTCCATTTCACCTGATCTCTGCCATAGCTACAAGTGAGTATTTTCCCTTTTGGGTACTAACAGAATCGGCTGCAGAATATAGGGTAAACTTGTCAAGGAACCCTGTTGTAGGCAACCCTGTAATGAATCCTCATGGTGGAAGAAAGTGTCTGAGTATAGGGTAAAAGGGTAAAAAGTGGTGCGATTTACCACTTTGTCATCCACCTGAGACTAAGCTCTAAAGGGGACTGCATTTTAGCGCCAAGGTTGAAAAGCTTTTACTCCGAGGTGAATACATTCCAAACATACATTTTTCAGTAATGGTCAGAGAAACAAGGTAACATGTCTAACCTGTCCATGATACAAGACTACATTAAGGGGTCTTTAGAGAGCCATAGCGAAGGACCACATCTCTGGATCTGTGTAGCACCATGGTGCCAACATGTTGCATCAAGTGCCAAGGTGAGCACCCATGCAGGATCCAGTGCCTGAAGTAACATTACAGGCCATACCCACAACATGGGTTCTGGGTACAGCACCCAAGGTTTTATCAAGGTTGCCCTTAAGACAATGAGGGATTAACTGAAGAATTTGAACCTTTAAAAAGGATTTTATTGCTATCTCATGCTGCATTAGAGATTTAGCCTCTTTCCCTATCCTACAGATGTTTTACCAAATTCTAAGATAAACGCTAAAAACAGACAAAAATACATAGATTAAAAATGTATGTATTTTTTTATTTTTTGTATAGCAGGGGAAGATAAGAACCCATATCAGATGTTTTTATCCCTCTGTGTCCCTGTAGTAGATATTCCCTCACCTCCAATCTAGCGAAATAGTTTTTATAGTGAGATGGAAAGCGAGGGTAAAGCTGACCATACATGGTTTTCCTTTTCTGTATTTTGATAGCTGCACTCACGGCTGTCAGATGTCACTACACTACACTAATCAACAGCTGATCAAGAATAACACCAATCAAGAATAAATTAGAAACATATTCCCTTTAACTGACTTCTGTAGAGCAGGGACTGATAAACTAATCAAAAATCAGCTGGCCCGTTCTGAACAGGCTGAATTTTTTTTTATTTTTATTTTTTTATTTCCTTCCTTGAGTTATTTCTCTTGATTACGCCATTACAAAAATACATATGGGGACATTCCATTTCATAGACGTCCAACGATACTCTTAACAGACCCATCATTAACTTCGCTGATCTCTCGCCTTGGGTTCCCTCATCTATAGGTGGGTACCTCAAGTCCTCTCATTTCCCTGTACCCCCCCCCATCCCCCTCTCCCCCCTCCCTACCCCCGCCCCTGTAGTCGCTCGAGTAGTGTCCTCCAAGGATTGACTCTTGTGTTTTTTATTTTATTTTAATGGTTGCCTCTCCTCCGTCTCTATAACTATTTCCTTAGGGCTTCTACAAAGCTACAGGACTTCTTAAACCTTTTCCATCCCTCCCATTTATTCTTCGTTCCCTCCCTTTCCTCAACTACACAGTTTTTCAGACACTCCAAGGTATAGGTACTTTCTACCGCGTCTACCCATTCCCAAAGGGGCGGGCTCTCGCAGTCCATCCATCTCCTAGGGATTACTCGTTTTGCCGCATTGAGCAGGTGCGGAATTAGTGAACCTTTGTATTGCCTAATTCCTTCCGATGTGGCATGCATCAACACTATCCATGGGTCATCTTTCACCTCGACATTTGTTATCTCCTTAATGAATTTAAAAATAGAATTCCAGAATTATTTAATTTTTGGACAGTCCCACCATAAGTGACCCATAGTCCCCCTTTGTTTACATCCTCTCCAACAATCAGCTGAGGCTCCTGGCTGGAATCTAATTTGTCCGGGGTCATGTACCATCCGGACAAACACTTGTAATTTGTTTCTGCGGTTTTTATATCAACTGCTGAGCTATGGGTAAGTTTAAATATTTTCTTAACTGACCCTGTGCAAATGTGTGCCTAAATCCCTTTCCCATTTCTTGAGGAACGGCGGCTCCCCCAGTCTGTCCTTCTGCAGCAGAAATTAATACATTTTTGTTATTTTTGGGTATTTTCTGCTGTAAATATACGTTCCATCCCCGTGAGGTCGTCCCTCCCCCTCAAAGGGGGAGGTAACGACCCAACAAAGTGGCATAACTGCAGGTACCGCCATCCGTCAACCGTGAGCAAGTCATTCTTTTTTTGTAAATCCTGGATTGCCAGAATTTTCCCCTTGCTAATTAAATCTCCTAATCGTGTATTGTCGTTTTTTATCCAATCCCCTCCCAAATCTTTTCTGCCTGGTGGAAAAAAATTGTTTTCTTTTAGTGCAATTAAAGGTGAATTCAATTTCAATTTTAGATTTTTGTATATTTTATCCCATATTTTAAAAGTGTTCCAGGTGATTAAATGTGTTTTTTCTCCTAACATTCTATATTTGGGGGGGTTCCATATAATCTTTCCCAACTGTGCTTCGCAAAGTGCTTCTTCTAAACTAACCCACCTCTTTGAACCGTGCGTCTTCCCCCATTCTGGAATTCTAAGTAAAACTATTGAGTAGTAGTAGTTCACAACGTCGGGAACAGCTAGGCCGCCCTGACCTTTATCTAATTTTAAAGTTTGCATTGAGATTTTATGTTTCTTCTGTTGCCACACAAAGTTCATAATTATAGTTTTTAATTTCCTCAAGTACTGTTCTGGTAGGGAGATTGGAATCATCTGGAACTTGTATGTTATTAGGGGAAGTATCATTTTAACTGCATTTATACGGCCGAGCCATGAAATTGGTCTGGTTTTAAACTTTTTACATTTTTTTTTAACCTCGTCTAGTAGAGGGATATAATTTGCCCTATACATTTTCCCTATGGTATTGGTTAATTCAATCCCTAGATATTTAATTTGTTTCTTCCAAGGGAAATTAAACTCTCTCATCAGGTCCTGCTTCTCTGCCTTATTAAGGTTGATGTTAAGTATGAAAGTTTTTACTGGGTTGATCTTAAAGTTGGAGATCTCGCCATATGAACCTATGGTTTTCAAAATGTTGGGCAATGACTTCTGAGGGGATCTTACGTAGAATAAGACGTCGTCGGCGAATGCCGCTAATTTATGTTCCTCCCCTCCCGCCGTACATCCTTCAATGCCCGGATTCCCCTTTATCGTTGCCAAAAGGGGTTCCAGGGAGAGGACGAAAAGGAGAGGGGAAAGGGGGCATCCTTGTCTCGTCCCATTGTGCATTTCGAAAAGGGAGGAGACAGTGCCATTAACCTTTATATTTGCTTTTGGGTGACTATAGAGAACTTTTATTTTCTGGATAATTTTAGGTCCAAACCCCATAGACTCGAGGGTTTTGAACAGGAACCCCCAGACTACCCGGTCAAACGCTTTTTCTGCATCAATAGACAGTAGTAGACTGGGGGTTCGTGAATCCCTCATTCTTTGCATTACAAGCAAAGTACGCACACCGTTATCTCTGCCCTCTCTACCCGGCGTAAATCCTACTTGGTCTGGATGGACCAGCGTGTCCAGGCACCCCTTAATACGGTCAGCCAGAATCTTGGCATATAGCTTTGTTTCAAAGTTTAACAGAGATATAGGTCTGTATCCAGCACATGTCGATCCATCCTTCCCTTCCTTACGCAAAACAGTGATCGTTGCTGATAGAGAGGCCTCGCTCATATCGAACTCCGTTCCAAGACCGTTCATATAACCGAGGAGTCTGGGAGTCAAGATCTCTCTGAAAGTTTTATAATATAAAACCGTAAACCCGTCGGGGCCTGGGCTCTTGCCCATTGGCGAGTTATTCAAAGCTCTCGAGATTTCCTCCTCCGTGATTGGTCTTTCTAACGCCTCCTTCTCCTCGAGTCCCAGGGTCTGCAGTTTTGCCTCTCCAAAAATCATTAATTTTTTCACTATTCCCTCTTTTTTTTTTGTTCTTTTGGCCAACTGAATAAAGCTCTTCATAAAAGTCTCTAAACGACGACGCTGTCTTTAGATAGGAATCTCGCCTCTCCTTTTTTTGTTAAAATTTTTTCTATAAAATTTTTAGATTTATTTTTTTGGAGCATTCTTGCTAGATGTTTGCTTGACTTGTTTCCCCATATGTAGCGTTCTTTGGCGATTTTGTTAGACTTGTTTAACCACTTCACATCCGGCCATAGCCGAATGACGGCCACAGCACGGATGTGAAATCCCAGGAGGACGTCATATGACGGCCACCCCTTTCCTCGTTCCCTGTGCGCGCTCACGAGCGCGCTGCAGGGAAATTCTGTGTTGGCCGTGTCCCTCGGACACGGCCAATCACAGATCGCTGTAAACGGCCAATCACAGCGGCCGTTTACAGCGCGATCGCCCTGGCCAATGAGAGATGATCTCATATGTAAACATATGAGATCATCTCTCAGCGCCGCTCCCCCTCCTCACACAGAGACAGCATGTGAGGAAGGGGAGATGAACGGCTGCAGCGCCGTAAGTTTAAAAAAATAAACAAAAATGCCATCTGTGCCCACTGCCATCTGTCCCCAATGCCAATTGCCATAACCATATGTCCCCAATGCCATCTGTGCCCAGTGCCATCCCCATTGCCATCTGCCAGTGCCATCTGTGCCCAGTGCCATCTGCCAGTGCCATCTGTGCCAGTGCCATCTGTGCCCAGTGCCATCTGTGCCATCCCCAGTGCCATCTGTCGTCAGTGCCACCTGTCAGTGCCACCTATCAGTGCCATCTGTCAATAGTGTCATCAGTGCCGTATCAGTGCCATCTGTCAATAGTGTCATCAGTGCCACGCCAGTGTCACGTGTCGCCAGTGCCACGCCAGTGTCACGTGTCGCCAGTGCCACGCCAGTGTCACGTGTCGCCAGTGCCACGTGTCGCCAGTGCCACGCCAGTGTCACGTGTCGCCAGTGTCACGTGTCGCCAGTGCCACGCCAGTGTCACGTGTCGCCAGTGCCACGCCAGTGTCACGTGTCGCCAGTGCCACGCCAGTGTCACGTGTCGCCAGTGCCACGCCAGTGTCACGTGTCGCCAGTGCCACGTGTCGCCAGTGCCACGCCAGTGTCACCAGTGCCACGCCAGTGTCACGTGTCGCCAGTGCCACGCCAGTGTCACGTGTCGCCAGTGCCACGCCAGTGTCACGTGTCGCCAGTGCCACGCCAGTGTCACGTGTCGCCAGTGCCACGCCAGTGTCACGTGTCGCCAGTGCCACGCCAGTGTCACGTGTCGCCAGTGCCACGCCAGTGTCACGTGTCGCCAGTGCCACGCCAGTGTCACGTGTCGCCAGTGCCACGCCAGTGTCACGTGTCGCCAGTGCCACGCCAGTGTCACGTGTCATCAGTGCCACGCCAGTGTCACGTGTCATCAGTGCCACGCCAGTGTCACGTGTCATCAGTGCCACGCCAGTGTCACGTGTCATCAGTGCCACGCCAGTGTCACGTGTCATTGTCCTGGTGCTCCAGGGCCTTCAAAAGTGTAATAGGTAGTCAACAATTTAGATGTGTAATTTATGCTCCTAGAACACATGATGGCGCTCCCTGCATGTTGGGCCTCTCTATGTGGCCAGGCTGTGTAAAAGTCCCACACATGTGGTATCGTAATAATCAGGAGGAGTAGCAGAATTTATTTTGGGGTGTCATTTGTGGTATACACATGCCATGTGAGAGAAATAACCTATTAGAATGACAATTTTGTAGAAAAAATAAAGAATAAAATAATAATTCATTTTGCAAAAAATTGTGGGGAAAAATGACAACATCAAAAAGCTCACCATGCCTCTTACTAAATACCTTGGAATGTCTACTTTCAAAAAAGGGGTAATTTGGGGGGTATTTGCACTTTCCTGGCTTGTTCGGGTCACAAGAAATGATAGGTCACCAGTGCATCAGGTGTGATCAATTTTGTATAATTCGCACCACAGTTTGTAGAGTCTGTAACTTTCACAAAGAACAAATAATTTCAACTAATTTGGGTTATTTTTACCAAAGATATGTAGCAGTATAAATTGTGGGCAAAATTTATTCAGAAAAATTAATAATTTCCTAAATTGTATCACAGAAACAAAGAAAAATGCGTTTTTTTTTTCAAAATTTTCGGTATTTTTTCATTTATAGCGCAAAAAATAAAAAACCCAGAGATGATCAAATACCACCAAAAGAAAGCTCTATTTGTGGGGAAAAAAGGACAAAAAATTCATTTGGGTACAGTGTTGCATGACTAAGTAATTGTCAGTCAAAGCGTGAGAGCACCGAAAGCTGAAAATTGGTCTGGATGGGAGGGGGGTTTAAGTGCCTGGTAAGCAAGTGGTTAAACTCCTGCTCTGCTAGTTCTTTTAATTACTCTCTCTTGCTGGTTATTTCTTGGAGTATTGCCTGATTATGGTTGGGGTCTCCCTTATGTTTTTGTTCTAGTTCTTTTACTTCAATCGTCAGGTCCCCCATCAGTATCAAATATCCCTTCCTAAAGGACCTCAGCTTCGAAAAGATCGCTGCCAAGTATTCTGAGGACCTTGTGTTAGGAGCATAAATGTTGGCTAAGGTATAGGTTGTCCCATAGAGTGTGCCCCTCAAAAAGAGGAACCTCCCCTCAGCATCTACCTTCCTATCTTCTAGGTTAAATTGTAAGTCTTTGGCAAACCCGATGGCCACCCCTCTGGTTCTGCTTGAGATTGTGTCACTATAACCATGTTGGGTGGGCCTTTGAAAAAAGTTTAATATTCGATGTATATGAGAGGTGAGTCTCTTATAAATAAAACGGACTGGCCCCATATCTCTTCACCTCCTCCAGGACCTTATGCCGTTTACTTAGGGCATTCAAACCTCTTACATTATATATGTGAGGCAATTGATTTCTGTCATCCTATTTTGTTGTCATCGCCTCTACTACCCTTAAGCGACCCACAGCGGCGGGGTCTCCCTCCCTTATACCCCTCCTCAACCCCCCACCCTCTCCTTTCCCCTCCCCCCCCCTCCCTCCCATTCCTCCCCTCCCCTCTAATCCCCCCCCTCTCTACCCCTTCTCACCCCATCCTGAGTCTCTGAGTTGAAGGGTGCCATCCTCTCTTGGCCTCCCCTGAACTCAAGATCTTTGGAAGAGGTAGAGTCCAGAGCCCGCCCTTGCGTGTCCACCCACACGACCGGACACCGCCGGGCGCTAGAGTGAACCAGCCAGCATCGACATGGCCAACCCTAAAAGGGTTGTCACCCTGTTATGAACCTGTCTCAATCCCTCCCCCCCCACCAGCCCCCGCACAGCCCCGGGGATATGTACTTCGTTTTAACCCATTTCAGCCCACCCCGAAAGGTCTGGGGCCGAAATATCTAATTTCCTACAAAACTCTGTCAACTCCTCTGGGAATCTCAGTCTAGCTGATCGTCCCTCTTTTGTGCCAATCAAACATGCAGGAAATCCCCAGTTGTAATTTTATGTTGTTGTTGCGAAGAGTCTAACAGGGGTCTCTGCAACCTTCTTCTCTCAAGGGTCCTTGCAGATAAAAATCTGCATAAATCTGGATTTCGGCTTCCTCGAACTTGAGGGGTGTCTTTCCTCTAATCTTGTGCCATAAATCCTCTATCTTTAAAATGACTAAATCGAATTATGACATCTCGGGCTCTATTTAATTCTGACAGTTCTGTCCTACCAATCCGGTGCACCCTTTCTATTTTAGGGAACTGGGTCTTCTCTTCTTCCGATGATCGGGGCAAAGATCGTTCTGATGATTTTCTCCAGGTCTTCACCTCTATGTTCAGGAATGGCTCGTATTCTCAGGTTCTGCCTTCTGTCTCTGTTTTCCCGATCTTCAATTTTGTATAGGGTATCCCTCTGGTATGTTTGGGTCTTCTTTAGTTGCATCTTTAAATCTATAATTTCCTGCTCCATGTTGTAGGCCCTCTTCTCCATCCCCTCCACCCTGGTCAGCAAGTGGCTCATATCATCTCTCAGTTTGTTAACTTCGACCTTTATCACATTCTCCAGTCTCTGCATCATCTCTTCCATTTCCGATTTGGATAGGGGTTGTGGTCCTGTCTGCGGCTCGTCGGCTCTACTAACATCACCCTCACTCTCCATTGTGTATTCCGCCCTTGAATGATCATGAGCCGTCTGTTCTGCGGGCTGTATCCTTTCCCTTTTTATTGATAGCCTTTGGGATATGGTCGAGCCCTGATGATGTCGGGCTGGCGCCCTGTCTGAGATAATGTTTTATTGTGCTTGTATTGCTTTTCGGTGCTTTTGAGGCCCCTTTCTTAGGCAATTTGTTAGCCTCTTTACTCATTGTGTTCCTTTTGGCTCCTCTTATTCTTTTCCCCAGATTGAAAACGTTTCAGTCCTTCACTCTTTTGCTTCACTGCTCATTAAATGCCCGTTACGCCAACTTTTCTGTTCGATGCTGGACCGGTTTAGGCGGTGGCCGGTACCGGGTTCTATCCCCCTGTTCTCCCCGTACTAGAAGAGTTAGGCAAGGGAGTCGCCTTGAGGTTCCTCAAGGCGGTGCGAGAGGGAAAGTGGGGAAATTTTCACCCTATCCTCCCCTTATTGTGAATTTTGTGGACCTAGTCACGTTAATGACGACCAGGGAGGTAATACCTCTTCTGAGGCACTCTACACCTGGTGTCATTCCTATGTTTTTAAACCTTGTTGCTGCTTTTGTTTTTTAACCCCTGAGCTTGGGTCGGACAAGTTAGTCGGCCTACATGGAGAGGGGATGGCCAGTTTCTCCCTCTCCCTTGTATGAGGTAATCATGACACCCAGAGAGCTTTGTAGGCCTGAAAAGAAAAAAACAAGAAAATACGTTTTTTTTTTTTTAGGACCTCAAAAATAGCTGTCCTTCAGCTTTTCTATAGAGGCTGGGGCATAGAGGTAAACGCCAAGGTTGGGCCGTCATCCGTTGGCCCTCTTTAGACCTGTGCTATACCCCCGTGCCAACCGCTCAAAAGAAAACTTGACGCCCTGACAGGCTAATGGTTATAGTATTTGTTAGTCCAGCCCGCAATTTATCACATTAAATTTGCAGCCCACTTTCCTTACAGAAATACTTGTAGGCTAGCAATACATTGAGCTTTAGCTAAATAACCCCAACGGGAAAAACATTTGAGAGATATTCTGTGCATGAAACCTCACAGGCTGAAATTGAGACCCTCAGATCCTACTGTACAGAACTAGAACACCGTGGTACAAACTCGTGTTGATGGCGGGGTATGTATAGTATGTTTGCCTCTAGAGAGCCATGACCAAGCTGGGAACCATCCAGGGGAATCACCTCGCACTGCCAGTCTGTCGGTCTATTATTGTCAGGCTTCCATCCTCACTGAATGGTTATTACCTGCTAGCTCTGCAGGGGGGTATACCACTGAAGATACCCTTTGGCTCCTAATTCTCTATCCCGGGCATCTCGTTTTGTCAGCTTGGTTCAATTAAGTACCTGCTGTAGGGAGCTCTATCTCAAGCCAGCCTCCTGTCTTAGTTTTCTTCCTTAATCACCTTACACATTATGTCATTACACAGAGCGGGAGCCCGAGATGTCATATTATTCCTGCATTTGAAATAAAACCTTCACCCTTTGTGGTTTTGATTGTGCTTTGTTGAGTTTTTCCAGAGCTCTTCAGAGATACTTTAAGCAGTATAAGTGTTGTCTTACCTTCTCTTGGGTTGTTCATTTAAATGATGCCTGATTTAGTAGACATACTCACAAGACGAAGGGTTCCTTCCTGCGGACTGTAAACCCTTCTGCTGTTGGTTCCCGGTTTGTGTGCTTTAGCCGATGGTAGTGCGATAGCGGGCGGCGGAGGAAGAGGGGCGGGATGGAGGGCAGCCATGCGGCAGATGCGGGAGACAACCCCCGCTACCCGGAGATGGTATCGTAGCAGTGGCCGTCTTGTGCGTTCTCTATTCCCGGTCACGCGGCCGCGTTGTCCTAGGCTTCTTTCCGGGTTTGGGATGCGCCGTCCACGGGGACTCGCACGCTCCACAGAGTGCCGGCGTTCTCCTCAGCTTTGCTCCTGCCTTCGTTGGCCGACGGGCTCAGGCCCCTCCCTCCATGCTGATCACTACGTCAGCACGTCCATTCCCCTTGATGAATCCATGAGCATGCACCCACACAGGCTGAATTTTAATAAGAAATCAGAGTATAGCCAGCTTTACTGCAACAGCCATAAAGAGCTGTATGAACCCAACAGAATTTCTAATTTCAAATTCTAAGTTTGGGGTGGAGGAACTTGATTGGCCTGCACAGTCCTGACCTCAAACCGATGGAACACTTTTGAGAAGAATTAGAGCTGAAACTGCGGGCCAGGCCTTCTCGTTCACATCAGTATCTGACCTCACAAAAGCGCTTCTGGAAGAATGGTCAAACATTCCCATAGACACACTACTGAACCATAGGAAACCATGTTAAAAGGACTATAGTGTGTTTCTGAAAAACTGAAAATGCACAAAAAAAAAAAAATGCATTAGGTGTGAACCAGGCCTTGGACTGGGATGCCATCAAAGTTCATGTGCGTGTAAAAGGCCAACATTCCAATACTTTTGAGATTGTGTAAATTTTTTACAAATAAATATCTGATAAGTGTGGTGTGCATTTGTATTCAGCCCCCTTTACCCTGATACCCCCAACTAAAATCTACTGGAACCAATTGCCTTCAGAAGTCACCTAATAAGTAAATAGAGTCCACCTGTGTGCAATTTAATCTCAGTATAAATGCACCTGTTTTGTGAAGCCCTCAGAGGTTTGTTAGAGAACCTTAGTGATCAAACAGCATCATAAAGGCCAAGGAACACACCAGACAGGTCAGGGATAAAGTTGTGTAGAAGTTTTAAGCAGGGTTAGGTTATAAAAAAATAAAAATAAAATTAGTCGTGCACGCTACAAATCTGGCCTTTATGGAAGAGTAGCAAGAAGAAAGCCATTGTTGAAAGAAAGCCACAAGAAGTCCTGTTCGCGTTTGCGAGAAGCCCTGTGGGGGACAGAGCACACTTTGGGAAGAAGGTGCTCTGTCAGATGAGGCCAAAATTTAACTTTTTGGTCTAAAAGCAAAACGCTATGTGTGGTGGAAAACTAACACTGCACATCACCCTGAACACACCATCCCCACAGTAAAACATGGTGGTGGCAGCATCATGTTGTTGGGGTTGCTTTTCTTCAGCAGGGACAGGGAAACTGGTCAGTTGATGGTTAGATGGATGGAGCCAAATACAGGGCACTCTTAGAAGAAAACATGTTACGAGTCTACAAAAGACTTAATTGGGGTGGAGGTTCACCTTCCAGCAGGTCAACAACGCTAAAACATCCAGCCAGAGCTACAATGGAATGGTTTAAATCAAAGCATATTCATGTGTAAGAATGGCCCAGTGAATCTCCAGACCTAAATCCAATTGAGAATCTGTGGCAAGACTTGAAAATTGCTGTTCATAGAAGCTTCTCTTTCCAAGCTTGAGCCATTTTGCAAACAAGAAATGCCAAAAATGGCACTTTCTAGATGTGCAAAGCTGGTAGAGACATACCCCAAAACACTTGAAGCTGTAATTGCAGTGAAAGGTGGTACAACAAAAGTATTGACTCAGGGGGGCTGAATACAAATGCATGCCACACTTGTCAGATATTGCAAAAAATTTTGAAAACCCATTTATCATTTTCCTTCCACTTCGTGTTGGTCCATCACATAAAATCCCCCAAAAAAACACATTTACTTTTTGGTTGTAACATGACAAAATATGGAAAATTTCAAGGGGTATGAATACTTTTTCAAGGCACTGTATACACACACACGGGTCTATTCTTACTCACAAACTCTTTAACGTCCTTCTGTTGGGCCACTGACAAGGATTCAGTTATGGATACCTCAGGTGTCACGGGGGCCTTGTCCTTTTGGGGGGGGGGGGGGGGGGATTGGCACTGCCAGTAAAGTCTCTGTCCTTCAGGGTTTTAAGAGATTAACATGATATATTTGCTCTGTTTTCCATTTCCCTGGCTGGAAAACTTTGCAATTTACTTCCCCTACTCTTGCCATAATTTCAAAAAGGGACCTTGCCACTTTGCTAGGAATTTACTCTCAATTATGGGGACTAGTACTAGCACTCTATCCCCAGGGTTTAAAAACCGGGTCTTGGCACCCCGATTATAAACCCTTCTCTGGGCCTCCTTGGGTTGCTTCATATGTTACTCTGAATGGTCTAAGGTTATCAGTGGTGTACCCCAAGGTTCAGTGCTGGGACCCTTACTTTTTAATATCTTTATAAATGATATTGGGTCTGGGATCAAAAGTAACATTTCGGTCTTTGCAGATGACACCAAGCTATGCAGTGGAATAACGTCCTTACAGGAGGTCTCCAATTTACAAGCTGACATCAATGCTCTGTCTAATTGGGCGACTATGTGGCAGATGAGGTTTAATGTTGATAAATGTAAAGTTATGCACTTGGGGGCTAAGAATATGCATGCATCATACATGCTAGGGGGGAGTACAACTGGGGGAATCCGTAGTGGAGAAGGATCTGGGGGTTTTGGTAGATCATAAGCTCAATAATAGCATGCAATGTCAAGCTGCGGTTTCCAAAGCAAGTAAAGTTCTTTCTTGTATTAAGAGAGGTATGGACTCCAGAGAGAGAGATATAATTTTGCCCCTGTTCAAATCATTAGAAAGACCTCATCTGGAATATGCAGTTCAGTTTTGGGCACCAGTTCTCAAAAAGGATATCGGGGAACTGGAGAAAGTGCAGAGAAGGGCAACCAAACTGATAAGAGGCATGGAGGAGCTCAGCTATGAGGAAAGATTAGAGGAACTGAATTTATTCACTCTTGAGAAGAGGAGAATAAGGGGGGATATGATCAACATGTACAAATATATAAGGTGTCCATATAGTGAACTTGGTGTTGAGTTATTCACTTTACGGTCAACACAGATGACAAGGGGGCACTCCTTACGTCTAGAGGAAAAGATTTCATCTCCAAATATGGAAAGGTTTCTTCACAGTAAGAGCTGTGAAAATATGGAATAGACTCCCTCCAGAGGTGGTTCTGGCTAACTCAGTAGATTGCTTTAAGAAAGTCCTGGATACTTTCCTAAATGTACATAATATAACTGGGTACTGACATTTATAGGTAAAGTTGATCCAGGGAAAATCCGATTGCCTCTAGGGGGGATCAGGAAGGGATTTTTTTCCCCCTGCTGTAGCAGATTGGAGCATGCCCTTTTGGGTTTTTTTTTTTGCCTTCCTCTGGATCAACTGTGGGTATAGATTGGGGTTTATTGGATTGTATGATATATTTAATTTTTATTTCTTTTTTTTTATGGTTGAACTGGATGGACTTGTGTCTTTTTTCGGCCTAGCTAACTATGTAACTTTGTAACTATGTTCCCGTACGAGTGGCATGACAACAGCGAATCTATCTTGCATCAGTGAGATATGTTCTAGGACGCTTCTATAAACAGGTGTGGTCTCTCCCTCCCATGTTTCTTTTGCAACATCTAGCAATCCCCTAAGATGTCTACAATAAATAGAAAAAGTGGATTACTAGGAATACCTGCAAGCACTAAATCTATTCTCCCTGAAGAAACGACGCTCGAGAGGAGATACGATATCGCTTTACAAAAACCCCCTCTCATTTACAATTTACAGATGGAGGTGCATGTAATCATGCACATCAATTAAAGTCCCATTACCCTCTTGCTTTCTAAAAATACCTCAATGGCGATCCCAGTATAGGAACAAAAACGATTGAGTCTCAAGGAGTGTAAGAGGACACACTATGAGATTGGAGAAGCGGTTTAACCTTAAACTGCGCAAGGGGTTTTTCACTGTCAGGGCAATAAGGATGTGGAAATCTTATACAATTGGTGGTGGCTGCGGGGAGCATGGATATTTTTAAGACTCTTGGATGTGCATCTTAAAGAAAACAACACAGGTTGAACAGGATGGACTATTGTCTATTCAACCTTATCTATTATTTAAAACGAGCAGATGCCTGAGGTACCTCTCATAGCAAACATGGAGGTACGGCAGTAAAAAAAAAAAAAAAAATACAAAATTTCTGCCATCTTTGTCCACCACCTTTAACATGTTTTTGAACGTCTTGTTAAATCTCTCCACAAAACCATTAGTTTGGTGGTGGTATACAGAGGTACGGAGATGGGAGATTTTTCTTAAGCGACTCTGGACACAAATGGTGTGCCTTGATCTGTTAAATAATGCTTTTGGAATACCCACACGATTAAATACCTGGACAAGCTTTGGCAATAGCCTTAGCTGAGGTATTACACAAGGGAACGGCGTCAGGATAACGAGTGGCATAGTCCAGTATTACCAGTATGTGCTGATGGTCCCTGGGAGACTTTACTACTGGTCCCAACAGATCCATGCCAATGCTTTCAAAAAGGCACTTCAATTATCGCCAACAGTACCAGCAGACTGCAAAAATGGGATGATGGCGCAGAATTCGACACTGGGCATGACTCACATCTGGCATCTGCATGTAACCCAGGCCAAAATCTCTGGGTTAGTCTCTACTCTCCTTCATTTTCTCTATACCCAGGTGGCCACCCATTATATGACCATCAAATACCATCCGACGATAAGGTTTGGGAACCACTAGCTGCTACCTCCTCCTCCTCCCCTTGCTTTACCATTTGATAAAGCAAGTTATTTTTAGGAGCCATGTAGGGAAAAGACAACCATACATTAGGTTCAATGGGTTCCCCATCAATCATTCTAATGTTTTCTCTGGCTCTATCGAATGTGGAATCTCTTAGCTGTTCCTTACAAAAAGTCATCTTTCCTAACTTCCAAGTCAGGCACCACATTCTGTCCACTCATTATACAAATAGAAAATGCAGCACTTAAACATACGTAAATACACAAATAATATTTTCACAAACCATAGATCATATAATAGAGTGCAAGTGCCAAATAGCAAAAAAATAAAAATCCAAGGTGAAAATTTCCAAAATGATCAGAATGATCGTGGATGACAATGTTAATAGTCCATATGAAACACCCATACGTGAATATTTACCACCAAAAAACGGGTATTGCACTTACCAGCATGTATGGACTCAAATACCGTGGTACTAAGTCAACAAAGCATTCTTTCTTCTATTTTTACCTGCTTGGTATAAGGTTTCCTAGTCATCATAACCATGGGAATTTCATACAATTCCAAGCTCCAGACCACTTTGTGAATCTTCCAGATTTTTATTTCTCTTTGCAGCCAGCTAATTTTAACGTGATATTAGCCTTTTGGAGCCTTCTTATAGCAGTGCTCATACACTCAGGTATTGCTGCTCCCCAGTCTGCCATATACAGAGATCTTTTTGATCATATTTAGCATGGTATTCTTTACAATATAATTTTCACTCATTATTAGAGTCAAAGATCATTTCTCGTTTATTATCCTTAAGCTGGATTCCAGCTCCTCCTGCTCCCCAGCCATTACATAAAAAGGAACTACTCCTTCCTTGAACACGCCAACAGTTTTCCTTTCAAAAGGCTCCAGAGTTCCAGTGTTTCCTCAGTAGAGGGTGCTCTGTCCTCATGACTTTTTTTTTTTTTTTTTTTTCCAACAAACTCGAAAAATACAGAAAATATTTCCCTACCAAGGCTTCATAAACCAGTTAAGGTACCACCTCCACTGAATGTGTCACAGTGCCCCAAGAGGTATCAATCTCAACCACAGCAGTCAGGTAGTGTGTCACCATGTATGCAAATAACCCCAGTGCTAGGGTTCAACTTTGCAGGATTTACAAAATCACCTTTGACTAATGTCACAACACTACCAGAATCTAGCAGAGTAGTGACTGGCTTTCAATCAACTGAAATTATACACATTTGTTTTTCCATGCGTCCCTGACATAATACAGCACATGCCACCTGTGAAAAAAGACTTTAATCAACTAAGCATTATCACATTGTATTGGTTCATCATTTAGGGAACAACAGCAATATGACCCAACGCATGGCAACGATAACATTTTATTTGTTCTGTACCCAGTCTTTTAAACTGCCTCAGAGACCTTCCTGACCTATTTGGCCACTCTCCAGGTACTGAGCCCACAGTCTCATGATCCATAGCAACAGTCTTGTAATTTTTCCCCGAGCCCTTGAACCCTGGAACTGTCTTACCAGATGCTCCGGGTGGTTTTTCACCCCTAGAGACATTGGGGTGGAGCACAGATGGATTTAACAAGTGCTCCACAGCAATGACTCTCTCCACCAGGTCCACCGCTGGTTTGAAGTCTTAGGGTCCCCCATGCCTGACCCACTTCCTCAAAGTGGCACAGAGCATGTGTAAATAGCAGTCCATGACCACACACTCCACAATCTTAGGGGCTGACAAAGTCTCTGGCTGCAGCCACTTCATAGTGAGGTATATAAAGTAAAACATCTGGGAGCGGGATGGCTTGTCCGTACAGTATGAGCACCGATGCACCCGGACCACAATGGCAATGCCAGGCGTGCAAGCATCTCAGCGTCCCATAATCCTGGGTAAGATCTGGTTCCAGGTAATAATAGGCCTTTTGGGGTTCACCTATCAGAAAAGCCCCTAGCAGTCCCGCCCATAGCTTTTTTGCCATCCATCCTGAACAGCAACTCTTTCAAAAGTAGTGAGGTAAACTTCCACCTCATCTGCAGGTGTAATCTTCTGCAGGTAATAGCTGGCACGCACCATTTTTCTGTTCCACCTGCAGACCCCTTCTTTAATTCCAGCAAGGCCTCTGCAAACTGATGATTTGCCTTCTGCCACGCTGCAGTGGCCTCTGCGAACTGGCGGTTTCCTTTCTACTTGGCTGCAGTGGCCTGCAGCAGGGCTCTTATTACATCCTCCATCTTTCCACTTGCTCAGGAAGTTGCCAGCCCAAATCCATTATATGTGGGGGTTATCTCAAACAGGGATCACCTTGCCTGGGAAAAAAGGTAGTCCAGACGGCAGGTTTTCTTAAAATCAGATTTTACAATTTTAGTTTAAAAAGTTGAAGAAAAAAAATCAAACACTGAAAATAAATCCTTGCCATTTAGGCACCAACTAAACATTTCTGGTTCCTAACTCACAGGGGAAGAGCTTCTCCCAGTCACCCGTAAAAAAACTAAGATAAAGCAAAACTTTTTCTCTCACAAAACAAACTTCACATCAGTAGCTCTCAGGTATGGCTTCCTCAGCCCCAGGCCAAAAACAATCTCTTGCTCAAGTCCTGCTTTATTTATACCACCTGCCTGGTGGTCATGAGTGGACCGCAAAAACAGATCCAGAACCAACAATGCCAAGGTGGTCTGGAAAATATGGACCAGATTACACCTTAGTTCCCTGCATATGAACGCATGCAAGGTGCATCCAAACGCATCACCTTTCATAATGTCACAAAACACACACTCATTTGGGCACAAGCCTAAATAAGTATCCCCAACTTGTTTAAAGGTTCCAAGGTGATCTTTAGATCTCCTAATGTGCCATTTCAATTGAAATAAAAGTAAGAATTATTGTATGAAAAAGGATGAGCCCCGCAAAGGGCCTCCTTTCAAAAATATGGGTAACCCCACAAACCGGATCTCCAAAAATTTTCTGCGGCAGTTAACTCACCATTAAGCACAGGGCTCTGAAATAAATCGATGCACGAAAAGTCAAAGTCCCAAATACACAGAGGCAAAACCACCATCTGCACCAGAGAAGTACCGTATATACTCGAGTATAGGCCGACCCGAATATAAGCCGAGGCACCTAATTTTACCACAAACAACTGGGAAAACTTATTGACTCGAGTATAAGCCTAGGGTGAGAAATGCGCAGCTACTGTAAGTGGAAAAGAGGGTCAACGATGCCCATTTGCAGCCTCACTGTGCCCATGCAGATGGACACAGTTGACCGATTTGGGGCCCTGTATCTCAGGGTCACTTAGTGCTAGGAACCCCATCTTTAGATATGTTGTAGTGCTAATTCCACTGGGTTGGAATACAACATTTGGGGTTCCTAGCACCAAGTGTCCCCGACATATGGGGCCCCAAATTCGGGTCAGAAAATCTCAAGCACTTTTCTGCAGCAGAGAATGACATTTTCTGAACCGACTTTGGGGCCCTGTATCTCGGGCCACTTAGTGCTAGGAACCTCATCTTTGGATATGTTGTAGTGCTAGTTCAACTGGGTTTGAATGCCAAATTTGGGGTTCCTAGCTCCAAGTGTCCCCGAGATATGGGGCCCCAAATTCGGGTCAGAAAATGTCAAGCACTTTTCTGCAGCAGAGAATGACATTTTCCGAACCGACTTTGGGGCCCCGTATCTCGGGGCCACTTAGTGCTAGGAACCCCATATTTGGATATGTTATAGTGCTAGGTCCACTGGATTGGCACACCAAATTTGGGACTCCTAGACCCAAGTGGCCCCGAGATACGGGGCCCCAAAATCGGGTCAGAAATTTTTTTTTTGCTGCAGAAAAGTGCTTGACTCAAGTATAAGCCGAGGGGGGCACTTTCAGCACAAAAAAATGTGCTGAAAAACTCGGCTTATACTCGAGTATATACGGTAGTTAACATGAAGAAGAGGATGGCATGAATAAAAGAAAATTGTATTTTAATACGTGTTGTGTCTCAAAAATTCCATTTAGGATACTTTTTTCCTTTATCCGTTTGCGGTCTAAAAAAAATAGAGATGTGTCAATCGCCCACGGCCAGTTAAATGGTCTGTCTTTATATTCTTCAGTCTTCATATTTATGGAGACTGGATGCTTCCCCTACACTCCTGAAGAAGTGGTAATCATGGTGAATTTTCTAGAGGATTTGATGCTGTTGGATGTTAAATTTTGCTGCATATTAGTCGCATCTGTTTTTCTGACAGTTTAATTACTATTGGATTGTATATAGGGACACCCTCAGTCGCGTAGGGTTGCATCACGTTTTAGGTCATTTTGTAAAATCACCTTTTAAATAACGTTGTAACAAAATATTCAGGTTTTTACACATATTGGAGTTTTATGTGCAAGTGCTACCGAGAAAGGCCTAAAAGTGATTGCTTGCCTTTTTCTAAGATAACCATTAGGATGTGGTACCCCCTTATCCTCATTACTGGCAATATTCCTTTTGTTCTCTACCTTAAGCCCCTATTCACATCAGTGTCACTTGCCATGCGATTTGACAGGTACAAATTGCATGACAAGTTGCAACTCATTGTCAACAATGGAACTCATGAACCACTTACGGACCGCCCGCTGTCATAAGTCGGTACTTTGAGGAGCGGTATCGTTATGGCAGCAGTTAGCTACCATAACCCCAGTATCCTCTCCTTCAGCGGGTGTTCTGCTTTCAGATAAAAGTGGTCTCTGTGGTGGATTCACAGCAAGATCATTTAAATCGGGGGCGGTAGAGGACCCCCCCCCCCCTCATGCCGCGCTCCGGTGACCTCTGCCGCTTAGCAAAACTGCTGGCACTGACAGAGGTGATCGGGTCTGCTCTCCTCTGTGGTATGGAGATGAGGGGAAGACGTCCCTCACACGTCTCCATATCATTGCCGGGCGGAAGCGACGTCAAAAGGTCACTTCCGCCCATAGCTCTTAGAGACTTTTTTTTTTTCTTCATTATTGCATTTTAGTATAAATATGAGATCTGAGGTCTTTTTGACATTCCTTGTAATAGTAATAAAAGTGAAAATGTTTTCAATTTTTTTTTGTTAAAGAACAGTGTAAAAATAAAAAGGTCAAATAAATAAAAAAAGACGTTTTTAAAGGCGCCCTGTCCCATCAAGCTTGCGTGCAGAAGCGAACGCATACGTGAGCAGCGCCCGCTTATGAAAACTGTTCAAACCACACGTGAGGTATCGCCGCCATCGTTCGAGAGAGCGCGCAATAATTCTAGACCTCCTCCAACTCAAAACATGCAACCTGTAGAATTTTTTCAACATCACCTATGGAAATTTTTATGGGTAAACGTTTGTCAACATTCCACGAGCAGGCTTAATGTTGAAAAGTGACATGTTAGGTATCAATTTACTCTGCGAAACATTATCTTTCAAAACATTAAAAAAAAAAAAAGTGTGCTTGCAAGACCGCTGCGCAAATATGGTGCGACAAAGTAATGCAACGACCGCCATTTTATTCTCTAGGGTGTTAAAGAAAAAAATACATAATGGTTGGGGTTTCCAAGTAATTTTCTAGCAACTTGTAAACACCAAATCTCAAAATTGGGCTAAAGTGGAAGAATCGGTGGGACTGACTGAGGTGCAGCACTGATTTAGGAAAAAAGGTTCCTGCACTATTTTTTGCAATTTCAGCTGTCACTTGTATATACATCTGTGCATGAAGTCAAACAGATATCAGCCAAGTCATACCTGAATTCACAATGACCTGCAGCTTTGAAATTTTGCAACTTCAAGTGAAATCGTACGATTTTAAAGTCGGACTCAGTGTGGATGGGGGCCAAAGTTTCTCAGCATTTATGATCCATTGTAAATATGCACTTTAGTAAAATAAGAAAAGGATACTGTATCTTTCCACCTTCCATTTTAAGTCGCCACACAAAAAGATTTCCTGCTTCATCCAGACAAGCTAGCTGGTTGGAGTTCAGATGAGCAAATGCCAAGTCTGTTACACTTCCTGTGATACCTTTTAGCAGTATTCTGTCAGCTGTCGTAACACTTAGGACGCGTATCATAGCTGATCCATTAGAACCTTTTAAAAGAAAGGGGAAAACATTCTTTAAATCTTAACTGTCACATATGTAATATAGTAACAATTCAAGTAAAAGTATATGTAAAACGTTTAATTGAACTAGCTATAGATACAGTTGTGCGCACAAGTTTGTATATCCTGGCAAAAATCATGACATTTTGGCATTTAAATTGAAAATATGACAGATCATGCCAAAAAAAAAAAAAAAACTGTCTTTTATTTAAGAAAAGTGATCATAAAAAGCCATTTATTATCACATAGTTGTTTGGTCCCTTTTTAAAATTATAACAGAAATCGCCCAAATGCCCCTGATCAAAAAAGTTTACATACCCTGAATTGTTCAGCCTTGGTAGACACATACGGGGGGGGGTCTACAACGGGACGCTCATGTAAGATAATCAAAGACTTTGCATGACCTGGAGGCATTTTGTCTAGACAGACAGCTATATCCCACCTGCAAGAAATCGGGGCCGCAGACAAATACAAAAATGACTGCACGCTGTCATTCATGCTAAAGGGGGCAATACAGTTTTAACAATTGAGGGTATGCAAAGTTTTGAACAGGGCTAATTTCATTTGTGTACTTGTTTCCATGTTTTGATTTACGATTGTGCCATTCTGTTATGGCCTATACTTGAATATGAATACCATAATAAAAGAAATGTGTTTTGCCTGCCTACTCATGTTTTCTTTAACCACTTGCCTACCAGACATTTTTCAGCTTTCAGCGCTGTCGCATTTTAAAGGACAATTGCGCGGTCATGCAACGCTGTACCCAAATTTTTATAATTTTTTCCCACAAAAATAGAGCTTTCTTTTGGTGGTATTTGATCACCTCTGCGGTTTTTATATAAACAAAAGAAGAGGGACAAAAAGACAATATTTTTTGCTATACTAAATGTCCAATTGTTTAGCCGCTTCCCGACCGCCTCACGCAGATATACTGCGGCAGAATGGCACAGGCAGGCAAAATCACGCACCTGTACGTGGCCCTTTAATTGCCTGCCCGTGGGTCACGCGCGACCCGGTCGGGAGCTCCGTGACCCCGGCCGCGGGACCAGATCGCCGCTGGCGTCCCGCGATCAGGTCACGGAGCTGAAGAACGGGGAGAGGTCTGTGTAAACAAGCCTCTCCCCGCGCTTCCTACACTGCCTGTCATTGATCGTCTGTTCCCGGTCATCGGGAAAGCCGATCAATGATGTCAGACGTCAGCCTCGCCCCCTAATGTAAAAAAAACGCACACACTTCACAGCCCATAACCCCTCCCCTCCCCCTAGTGGTTAACTCTTTCACTACCACTGTCATTTATACAGGAACCAATGCATTTAAATAGCATTGATTGCTGTATAAATGACAATGGTCCCAAAAATGTGTAAAGAATGTCCGATGTGTCCGCCATAATGTTGCAGTCACAATTAAAAAAAAAAAAAAAAAAAAAATCGCTGATCGCCGCCATTACTAGTAAAAAAAAAAAAAAAATAATAAAAATGCTATAAAACTATCCCCTATTTTGTAAACGCTATAACTTTTGCGCAACCCATTCAATCGCTAATTGCGATTTTTACCAAAAATATGTAGAAGAATACGTATCGGCCTAAACTGAGGGAAAAAAATGTTTTTTTATATATTTTTTGGGGATATTTATTATAGCAAAAAGCAAAAAATATTGTATTTTTTTCAAAATTGTCGCTCTATTTTTGTTTAAAGCGCAAAAAATAAAAACCGCAGGGGCGATCAAATACCACCAAAAGAAAGCTCTATTTGTGGGAAAAAAAGGACGCCAATTTTGTTTGGGAGCCATGTTGCACGCCCGCGCAATTGTCAGTTAAAGCGACACAGTGCTGAATCGCAAAAAGGGGCCCTTTGGCTGCCAATTGGTCCGGGGCTGAAGTGGTTAACACAAATTTTTTCCTCAATTTAGGCCGATACGTATTCTATATATTTTTTTTTACCAAAAACGCAATAAGCGTATATTGATTGGTTTGAGCAAAAGTTATAGCGTCTACAAAATAGGGGCTAGATTTATAGCATTTTTATTATTTTTTTTTTATTTTTTTTACTAGTAATGGCGGCGATATGCGATTTTTATTGTGACTGCGATATTGCGTCAGATATAAATCGGACACTTGACACATTTTTGGGACCATTCACATTTATACAACAATCCGTGCTATAAAATTGCATTGATTACTGTATAAATGTGACTGGCAGGGAAGGGGTTAACACTAAGTGGTGATCAAGGGGTTAATATGTTTCCTATCGGAGTGATTCTAACTGTGGGGGGAGGGGACTGACTGATCTGTGTCCCTATGTACAAGGGACACACCATCGGTCTCCTCTCCTCTGACAGAACGTGGATCTGTGTGTTTACACACACACACACACACACATCCACACACACACACACACGTCCTACTCAGTTACTGGGTAATCGTGGGTGGCCGGCAGAAACCGCGGTTTCCAGCGACGCGGCGGGCCCACCCGCAAAGGAAATGCCGTCATATGACGGTGGCCCAGAATAGATGCTTCTTGCCGCCATCATATGACAGTGGGCGTGCGGAAAGAGGTTAAAAACTGTACCGTATATTGCCAATTTTTCAAGGGGAGGCAAACTTGAATGCATACGTGTACATACAGTCATGGCCAGAAATATTGGCACCCCTGCATTTGTCAGATAATGCACCACTTCGCCCAGAAAATTGTTGCAACTACAAATGTTTAGGCATTTTCACATTTATTTCTTTTGTTTGTATTGGTAGGACACAAAAAAGCGAAGAAACAAAAAAGACAAATCTGAAACTTTCCACACAACTCCAAAAATGGACTGGACAAAATTATTGGCCCCCTCAATTTAATATTTGGTAGCACACCCCAGGGAAAAAAATATAACTGAAATCCATCGTTTCCTGTAACCAATGAGTTTCTTACACCTCTCTACTGGAATTTTGGACCACTCTTTCACCAACTGCTCCAGGTCTCTCAGATTGGAAGGAAGGGTTCCTTTTTCCAACTGCTGTTTTGAGATTTCTCCACAAGAGCTCTATGAGATTTAGATCTGGACTCATTGCTGGCCAGTTTAGTACTTTCCAGCGCTTGGTCTTAAACCATTTCTGGGTGCTTTTTGTGTGTCATCGTCCTGCTGCAAGACTCATGATCTCTGATGGAGACCCAAATTTCTGATACTGGGCCATACATTGCACCCCAGAATTCTATGGTAGTCTTCAGATTTCATAATGCCATGCACACGGTCAAGACATCCAGCAGACAAAGCAACCCTAAAACATCAATGGGCCACCACTATGTTTGACTGTAGGGGCTGTATTCTCTTTAACCACTTGCCGGCTGCGCTGTAGCTGTCATTCGGCTATAACGCAGTTATAGCCGAATGACAGCTACAGCGCGCAGTCGGCTAATTCTGGGAGGCCATCATATGACAGCCTCCCGTGCTCGTGCTTCTCGCAACCCATGGTGATATGGCACAGGTACAGCGAGAGATCATCATTGAAAATCGCTGGTTCCCATTCCCCCAGGTACAGGTTGGCGTAGCCAGGGGCACAACAAGTACCCATGGCTACGCCCTGTACCTGGAGGAAAAAACAGCCAAATTAAAAAATGTTGAGAGATAAAATAAACTCCAATGACATCAAAATGAAGTCATTGAATGGGGCTTTAGTATGACTGGTTTGAGATAGCACCTTCCGGATACATAGATAGACCACTGAGTGCGGAAAGGAGCTATAAAGTGCTTCCACATTAATGCTTACCAAGATACCATGTTCAGGGACTTGTACTCCTTTAATTTGCAATAGGTGAATGGTGTCACGAATGTAAGATGGTATTATAAGAACGAAGGGTCTTATATGCGCATCTACCTATCGTGATAGGTTCTCAGTAATAGAACCGTTACCAGAAAGTATAGGCCTACCAGGGGGTTTATGTGCATTCTTGTGTATTTTCGGCAATGCATAGAAGGTAGCAACCCGTGGGTAGGGAACACAAATGAAGTCCCATGTTTGTTTGGAAATTACTGTTTTCAAAAGCAGTATCGACAAAATAGTAAAACTGTTTATTAACCACTTAAGGACCGCCTCACACTGATATACGTCAGCAGAATGGCATGGCTGGGCACAAGCAAGTACCTGTACGTCCTCTAAGTGCCCAGCCGTGGGCGGCACGTGCGTGACCTGGTCCTGATCTCCGTGACCGTGGGACCAGCGGACCCGATCGCCGCTGGTGTTCCGCGATTGGGTCACAGAGCTGAAGAACGAGGAGAGGTCTGTGTAAACAAACCTCTCCCCGTGCTTCCTACTGAGCCTGTCACTGATCATCTGTTCCCTGTTATAGGGAAAGACGATCAGTGACGTCAGACGTCAAGCCACGCCCCCCTACAGCTAAAAAACACACACACACACACACACACACACACACACACTTAACCCCTCCCTGCCCCCTAGTGGTTAACTCCTTCACTGCCAGTGTCATTTACACAGGAATCAGTGCATTTAAATAGCACCGATTGCTGTATAAATGATGGTCCCAAAAATCTATCAAAAATGTCAGTGAAATGTGAAACCAATTGTTGCTCTATTTTTGTTTATAGCGCAAAAAATAAAAACCGCAGAGGTGATCAAATACCACCAAAAGAAAGCTCTTTTTTTTTTTCCCCCACAAATAGACGCCAATTTTGTTTGGGAGCCACGTCGCACGACCGTGCAATTGTCAGTTAACCACTTACCGACCACCTCATGTAAATATAGGTCCTGACTGACGGGGGATATCTCGGTAACGGCAGCAGCTGCTGCCACAACCGAGGTATCCCTCTTTACATGAGGCGGTTCTGTTTACGACAATGGTGGTCTCTGCGGCGGGTTCGCTGTTATCGGCGGCGAGGTGCCCCCACCCCTCCCGCCTCTCTCCTGCACCTTCCGCCGCTTACCGGAGCCGTCGCCTGCGATCAGGTGGGTATGGAGACGAGTGAGGCTAAGATGGCCCCCACTCGTCTCTATACCATAGAAGGGCGGAAGCGACGTCAAAACGTCACTTCCGCCCATACGTCTTAAAGGCACAATTTTCAAATGTCATTTTTTTTTTTTTTGCATTTAAGTCCACGAGCAGGCGCAATTTTGAAGCAGGCCATGTTGGGTATCAATTTACTCGGCATAACATTATCTTTCACAATACAAAAAAAATTGGGCTAATTTTACTGTCTTATTTTTTTATTCAAAAAAGTGATTTGTTTCCAAAAAAAAAAAAAGTGCGCTTGTAAGACCGCTGCGCAAATACGGTGTGAAAAAAAGTATTGCAATGACCGCCATTTTATTCTCTAGGGTGTTAGAAAAAAAATTATATAATGTTTGGGGGTTCTAAGTAATTTTCTAGCAAAAAAAACTTTTAGCTGTGCTCCTCCTCTGGGTTCTCTCATCATATGGCACTGAAGATAGAGGAGGGGGGATTCAGCGGTACACACAGCGCAAGTATGCAGGAGACTAGGGGGAAAGAATGAGGAGACAGAAAATCAGGAGGGGCTGGCGGGGAAGAGCGCATCACAAGAGGTCTGACTAAACAAGATCTTAGCAGCAGGGACCTGATCTACCCGTCAGCTAGCTGTGATTGACAGGTAGATCGAAGCGGAAGCTGTCATGGGGCCCCCTACTGGCAATGCCTGAATGGTCAGTCTACCCCTGGTGTGCGTCACTTACTATTGCGAGCTGTGTCGGCAGGCTGCTGGTGTAGCACCTGCCACACAGCTCGCATACTTCAAAGTCTTGCAGGACACAGCTGCTAATGGGAACGGAGTTCCTGTTGTGGAAAAAGTACAGTAACTCGGTTCCCATGCGTTCCCGCAGGACTTGAGCCCTGGTTGGTATACTATATCATGCGTTTCTATTTATGCTCCAATTATATGTGATATATATCAAATTTGTGTATCTAATACTTCAATAAAGGATTTTTTTTTTACTTTTACACATAAATTTACTCTCTTTACCTATTTTTTCCTGCCATTTTCTCTATCCATACAATCCCTTGGGGCAACCCACACCAATTTTTACAACTCCCTTTACAGATGCACCACTGAGGGACAGCACCATGGCTTCAGCCAACTTGAAAACAGCTTCCGCCAGGATCCACAGGTAACTGCTCCTGGTGCCCCCATCGGTTGATATAGGCAAACGCCAAGGAGTTGTCCGAGCGGACCTGTACGTGTTATCCATGGAGCTCCCGCTGGAAGGCTCTGAGAGCCAGTGCAATTGCTCTCAACTCCCTCCAATGTAAGGACCACTTCGCAGCATCCACTCTTTAAGAGCCCCGCATCAGCTGCGGAGATAGGTGTGCTCCCCAGCTGATGCTGCTTGCATCTGTTGAGACAATCCTGGAAACCGGTAGCACCCATTCCAGGTCGTGAGAGAAGTTCGCCGACTTCCTCCAACACAAAGATCCCTTTACCCGTCCTGGTACTTGAAACGGCGAGTCCAAGGACCTCTTACTGTGGTCCCAAACACGTAGGATGAACCTCTACAATGGCTGAAAGTGTAGACCTGCCCACTGCACCGCAGGGACGGCAGTCAGCAAGCCTAAGGCTTACATGGCCCGTCTCATCGAGATCTGGCGACTGCCCTTTAACAATGCCATCGCCTTGTCCATCTTTTGGATCTGTTCTTGGGGGGAGAAAGACCCTCCGCTGGGTTGAGTCCAATATGTAACATAAGGTGGTGACCCTCTGGGATGGGACCAAGTTCGATTTTTCTAGGTTCAAGAGCATTCCTAGATTTTCCAAAACGCTTCTTGCCACCTGCAGATCCTGCACCAACTTTAAGATATGCCAAAATTAAGAGAGCGGAATTGCAGATGGAACGTCTCCTTCGCGGACCTTACTGCCAACCTGAGAAACTTGACTGCCCTATGCAATAGGAATATACAGGTAGGCGTCTCTTAAGTCTATGGACGTCATGTAGCAGTGCCTTCACAGAAAGACTGAGTCCATGCAGAACTTACTGTAGGTTACTGAATGATCAAGAGGTTTCCAGTTTAAAAAAGGAGTTTGAACTTCCCTGAGAGTTTGCGTAAAACAAAGACGAGGGAGTGGAACCCCCGCCGGAACTCGCACCACTACCTCTTGCTGCTCCAGTTCTTCCAGGGAGGATAGACGAGCAGACGCCTTCTCGGCACCCCTTGGAAGGTCTGTGACAAGAAGACTGTATGGGGGAGGACTTAAAATTCAAGCCAGCACCCCCTACTTACAATTCCCAGGACGAATTGATTGGGAGGTGACCGACTCCCTCTGTGGGAGGAAAGTCCCTAGTCTTCCTCCCACCGTGGTTCTTTCGGGGGTGTTCCGGAGAGCGAAAAATCACTCTCCACGACCCCTGCCATTGTGGCCCCACACCAATTTTCTGACTCTCAGTCCTCGGGGGTCACAAATTTCTTCTGTGGGGGAGATTTCCTTTTAGCCTGTTCGCCAAACTTCCTCTTGATGGGAAAGACCTTCTCGTCGGCCATCCGATCTAGAACGGCCTTTAAATCTGGACCAAACAGCAGATCTCCTCTGAGCGGTACCCCGCAGAGTTTTACTTTGGATGCACTATGCCCCTTCCAAGTTTTTGGCCAGGGTAGAGGACGTTGCGGACATGCATACCAACTCCGTTGATGCATCTGCGATGTACGCTACCCCTTCTCATAAGCATAGGAAAGGAGGATAGGATTGTTTCCTTCGAGGTCCCAGCTTCAATATGCACCTTTATTTGCGTCAACCAAAACTCCACGTTACAAGCCACCACTGCGACAACCGTGGCAGGCTTGAAATTTTCTAAGGACAAGTCCGAGGTCTTTCAGGAGGGGAGGCCATCCTTTTATTCATGGGGTCAGCTAGCAACCCCATGTCCTCAAAGGCCAGGTCAGTTTTTCTGGACACATGGGAGACACCTGCGTCCAGCCTAGGAGACATGTTCCAGACAGCCGCGTCATTCTCCGCAAAGGGAAATCTCTTCAAGGCCATAGAAAAAAATGAATATATTAAAAAAAGGAGGGCTTCCTTTCAGGGTCTCTCCATTCAACGGATTCTACCAGGTCGCCATGAACTGGAAAGACCCTCCTTTTCCGTTTCCCCAGACCCTCGTACATCTGGTCTTCGAGCGATTCTTCCTCTAGTTACTCTCTGGTGCCACCTGGTATCCTTCCACTGGTGGCGGGAACTGCCGGACCAGGCGCAATGCTCTGCTGCGCTGGCGGAGGATTAACTTGGGGCTGTGGAAGCTGGAAACTCGAAAACAATGCTTAAAAGGTGCTAGGAAGAGCATCGCTGGACGCTGCAAAGTTCGTACCCTGCTTTGCTAAATGCTCTTTCACCAAGCCCTCAATGCACTCCTTACATAGCATCTTGGTCCAGGAATCACCATGGTGGACCTGCATGATGGGCACTTCTTGGAGCTGTGTGGGGACTTGGACTTCTGTGGTCTTGCCCTGAAACAAAAAGGATCCAGACAAAAGAAACATCAATGCCTGCCTGCCAGCGCTACCACAGACCACCAGGAGACCCCCCCCCCCCACAGCACTGACCACCACCAGGGTCCCAGATACACACCCTCTCCCCTCTGACCACCAAAGAAGGGGGGCACAACCGTGAAGCTAGCGGGAACATGGTAAAGCCCATCATGCTAATGTTTTCAGAAAAAGAAATGAGGCATTTAAAGAAAAGAATACAGTCCCTACAGACAAACATGGTGGAGGTTCATTGATGTTTTGGAGTTGCTTCGCTGCTTAAGGCACTGGATGTCTTGACCATATGCATGGCATTATAATTAATATGAAAAACTACCAAAGAATTCTGGGTATGCAATGTAGGACCCAGTGTCAGAAAGTTGGATCTCCGTCATGGGTCTTACAGCAGGACAATGACCCAAAGCACACATCAAAAAGCACCCAGAAACGGTTTAAAACAAAGCGCTGGAGAGAACCGAATTGGCCAGCAATGAGTCCAGAGTTAAATCCCATAGAGCACCTGTGGAGAGATCTTTTATATTTAAAAAAAAAAAAGCAGTTGGGAAAAGGAACCCTTCCAATCTGATAGACCTGGAGCAGTTTGCGAAAGAAGAGTGGTCCAAAATTCCAGTAGAGAGGTGTAAGAAACTCATTGATGGTTACAGGAAGCGTCTGATAACATTTTCTTCCAAGGGGAGAGCAAACAAATATTAAATTGAGGGTGCCAATAACTTTGTCCAGACCATTTTTTGAGTTTTGCGTGGAATGAGTCAGATTTGGCTTATTTCTTCACTTTGTGTCACACCAAAACAAACAAAAGAAACATGAGAATGCCTAAACATTTGTAATTGAAACTATTTTCTAGGCAAAATGGCACGTTATCTGACAGAAATGCAGGGGTGCCAATATTTTTGGCCAAGACTGTATATGTATATCTTTCAGAGTATTTATTTTTATTCAAGCATAACTCCCTCCCCCTTTGTTTCCTACTTCTAAATTAGAGGTATAATCAAGTTTTCCTGCACTTCACAATTTTATTCTTAGCCTTCTTTAGGACTTCTAATCTATTTAATAATGTTTTTTTTCAGGAAGGCAGGAAAGTTTTAAGTGTTTTTACTAACATGTTTTATACAAACACAGCAGGTAAAATAAGTATTAAATAAGTCACCATTTTTCTAAGTAAATAAATTGCTAAAAAAGGTGCTATTGACATTAACTTTTCACCACATGTCGGTAACAACCCATGAAATCCATACATACAAAGAAACCAAAAACATACGTTCAGAAATAATTTGTAATAAAATGCAATGACAAGGAAAAAGTATTTAACACGCTAACTAAAATGTATTTAATACTTTGTACAAAATCCTTTGTTGGTAATGACATCTTCAAGACACCAACTGTATGGAAAAAATAGTCTCATGTATTGCTCGGGTGTGATTTTTGGCCCATTCTTCTACAGTCTTCAAATCTTGAATGTTCTGTGGGCCTCTTCTATGAACTCTGATCTTTAGTTCTTTCCATAGATTTTCTATTGGATTCAAGTTAGGTGATTGGCTGGGCCATTCCAGCAGCTTTGTTTTCTCTCTTTGAAACCAATTGAGAGTTTCCTTAGCTTTGCGATTGGGTTCATTGTCTTGTTGAAAAGTCCACCCTCATTTCATCTTCATCACACTGGTAGACGGCAGCAGATTTTTATCAAGAACGACATTTTTCAACCTGGCTGATCTCTTTTCCTTCAGGAAGGAGGTTGCCCCTAACGCAAATTAATTGGAGGAGTCATGGCAATTTATTATAAGCATTATCTCTTTCTTGATACCATAAGTATTTGCCTTACTCCTCTGCAGTATATCTCAGAGTATTGGTTGTGTTAATGATATTAACAATTGACTGTATGATCTTGCGACGTTACCTCCTAAATGTATCTGTTGCATACCCTTCAATAAAAAAAATTTTTTTTTTTTTTTTTCCCCCCAATTTAAAGACATTTTTCCATTCATCCTTCCTCCAATAAAATGTAGTTTGCTAGTACCGTATGCTGAAAAAACAGCCCCACACCTCCAAACTTCACTGTTGGTATGGTGTTTTTGGGTTGATGTGCAGTGTCATTTGACCTCCGAACATGGTGTGTATTATGGCATCCAAAGAGTTCCATTTTGATCTCATCGGACCAGAAAATATTGTGCAGCAAACTATAAAACAAACTTCAAACATGCTTTTTCTAAAGCAATGGAGTCCTGCGTAAAGAGCGTGCATTACTTATTGTTTTCTTTGAAACGATTGTACTCGCCAATTCCAGGACTTTCTGAAGCTCTCCGCAAGTGGGCCTAGGCTCTTGGTGAAATTATGTTCCTTTCCACTTCCGGATTATGGACCCAAAAGTTCTCACTGGAACATTCAGAAGTTTAGAAATCCTTCTGTAACCAATGCCATCAGTATATGTTTTGCAACAAAAAATTTGCAAAGATCTTGAGAGAACTCTTTGCTTTTATTCACCATGAGAGGATTCTTGTTTGACACCTTGGTAATGAGACACCTTTTTTATAGTCCAGTTAAGACTGAGCCAGCTGATATTTGCACTGACAAGGGGCAATAATTGCTTTCTTAATACTGATAGATTTCAGCTGGTGCCCTAGCTTTCCATGCCATTTTTCACATCCCTTTCTTCAGGTGTTCAATAATTTATCCAGTGTCATTCCATTTTATTACACATAACCTAATTTCTGAACGTATTTGTTGGTTTCTTTGTATCTATGGGTTGCACGGGTATTCATGTCAATAGCACCTTTAGAAATATATCAACCTAGAAAAATGGTGACGTGTAAAATACTTATTTTACTGGATAGAGATATAGATATACACACACACACAGTTGTGCTCATAAGTTTACATACCCTGGCAGAATTTATGATTTCTTGGCCATTTTTCAGAATACACAAACTTTTCTTTCACTCATGGTTAGTATTTGGCTAAAGCCACTTATTATCAATCATCTGTGTTTACTCTTTTTAAATCACAATGGCAATAGAAACTACCCAAATTACCCCAATCAAAAAAGTTTACATACCCCGGTTCTTAATACCATGTATTGCCCTCTTTAACATCAATGACAGCTTTTAGTCTTTTGTGGCATTTGTGGATGAGGCTCTTTATCTTCTCAGATCTTCCCCTTTTTAATGCATGTCAATAGCCTGTTTGCTTTGCTTGGAGCAGCTTGGCATTGCATGCCATTGCTGAGCCTGTCATGTACTAGGCCCCCCAGGTCCTTGTCCATCCTAGATTTCCCCAGAGGTTCTTCCCTAGTGAGTAGAATGCATTCATGTTTTATTTAATTTGTTAAGATCTTGCAAAGTTTCCACATCCTGCAGAGAAGTTATTGCCCTGCTTAGCTTAGTATCGTCCGCAAATACAGGAGTTGAGCCTTTTGTCCCAGCCTCCATGTCGTCCAGGAATTAAATAGGATTGGTTCCAGGACAGAACGCTGGGGGACCCCACTTTGCACCCTGGACCATTCCGAGTACTCCCCATTTATCACTACCCTCTTAACTCCTCCCTGTAGCCAGTTTTCAATCCATGTACTCACCCTATGGCCAATGCCAATGAGGCTTACTTTGGACAGTAAACATTTATGGGGAACTGTATCAAATGCTTTTGCAAAATCCAGATACACCACGTCTACGGGTCTTTTTTTATCTAGATGGCAGCTCACCTCCTCACAGAAGGTTAATAGATTGGTTTGGCAAGAACGATTCTTCATGAATCCATGTCGATTACTGCTAATGATACCGTTGTCATTACTAAAATCTTCTATAAAGTCCCTTAGTATCCCCTCCAAGAGCTTGCATACAATTGATGTTAGGCTAACTGGTCTATAATTCCCAGGGATATATCTTGGCCCTTTTTAAAATACTGGTGCTACATTGGCTTTTCTCCAATCAGCTGGTACCATTCCAGTCAGAAGACTGCTCATAAAAATTAGGAAATATGGTCTGGCAATTACTTGACTGAGTTCCTTAAGGACCCTCGGGTTCAAGCCATCTGTCCCGGAGACTTATTAACCACTTTACGACCAGAGCACGACGATGTACGTCCCTTATTTGAAGAAGGATATCTCGGTAACGGCAGCATCTGCTGCCACAACCAAGAAATCAATCTCTTCAGGCACCAGTCGTATTTACGATAATGGCGCAGATTCACCGCAAGATCACAGTTATTGGTGGCGGGAGAGGTGCCCCCAGGCGATCGGGTCCTTCCATGTCCTGGGTATGGAGACGGGTGAGTCTAAGATGGCCCCCATCCGTCTCTATACCATAGCAGGGCGGAAGCGATGTCAAAACGTCACTTCCGCCAAAACCTCTTAAAAGGAACATCTTTTCAAAGTCATTTTTTTTTTTAATTACTTTTTTTTTTTTATTATTATTTTTTTTTTGCATTCAAGTCTAAATATGAGATCTGAGGACTTTGTAAAAATAAATAAAATCAAGTAAAATAAACAAGAGAAAACAAAAACAAAAAGCACCCCGTCCCGACGAGCTCACGTGCAGAAGTGAACGCATACATGAGTAGCGCCCACATATAAAAAAAACTGTGGTCAAACCACACATGTGATCCATCGCCTCGATCGGAAGAGCGAAAGCAATAATTATAGCCCTAGACCTCCTCTAACGCAAAACATGCAACCTGTAGAATTTTTTAAACGTCGCCTACGGAGATTTGAGGGTAAAAGTTTGACGCCATTCCACGAGCGGGTGCAATTTTGAAGCGTGACATGTTGGACATCAATTTACTCGGCGTAACATTATCTTTTACGATATAAAAAAAAAAATTGGACTGACTTTACTGTTGTCTTATTTTTTTATTCAAAAAAGTGAATTTTTTTCCAAAAATAATGCGCTTGTAAGACCGCTGCGCAAATGCGGTGTGAAAAAAAAAAGTATTGCAACGACCGCCATTTTATTCACTAGGGTGTTAGAAAAAAAACAATATATAATGTTTGGGGGTTCCAAGTAATTTTCGAGCAAAAAAAAAAACTGTTTTAAACATATAAACACCTAAAATCCAAAACGAGGCTGGGCTTAAAGTGGTTAATGTTAAGCTTTTCAAGACTATTTCTAATTCTAATTCTGTCCTCCATTAGCCATGAGGGTGCTTCCTGTGGCAGGCCATGAGGATAAACATTGCAGTTTTGATTACTGAAACCCGAACCCCCCCCCCCCCCCCCCCATTCCCTTGTGAAGACTGAGGAGAAGAATAAAATTTGATACCTTCGTGATCTCTCCATCCTTAGTAACCAGATTCCCTTCATGATTCGTATAATTGGGACCAATCTGATATGACATCCCTTTCTTACTATTTATGTAAATAAAATAAAAAATTTGAGATTTTTTTTACTCTCCTCCGGTATGTGCCTTTCATCTATCTTAGCCACCCTAATTGCACCCTTACATTTCTTTGTTAAGTTGGAGGGCCAATGATGATCCCTCAGCCCTGTATCTTTTGAAGGCTTTCTTCTTTCCTTTTATATGCATTTTTACATTGGAATTAAGCCACTCTGGACTTATTAGCTCTTTTAAATTTATTTTCCATTACTAATGCCCTTAAAGCATAACCATTTTTTCTCCATGTTCTTTGTAAGATTTTAACCCAATTATTATCTTCTAGCAAGGATCGAAGTTTAGGAAGTTGTCTCTTTTGAAATTCAGTGTCTTTATATTCCCCTTACGTTTCCTAGCTGTGTGGTTTATACTAAAACGAATTGACCCGTTATCACCGTTTGCTAAATTGCCCCGTATTACCACATCCATGATCAGGTCAGTATAGTTGGTAATCAGTAGGTCTAGTAAAGCTTTGTTTCTAGTTGGTGCATTTACCATCTGACCCATGAAATTGTCCTGTAAGACACTTAGGAACTGGCGAGACTTAGATGAATGTGCGGTTCCTTCTACCCAGTCTATGTCTGGATAATTAAAATCACCCATGACAACACTTCCCATTCTTGCCACTAATACAAATTTTGATAGGAGGTCCGTCTCCTCCCTCTGGTTAGGGGACCTATAGCATACTCCCAGTATTACTTTCCCCTTTTTGTAGCTCTACCCATAAGGATTCCACCTCCTCCCTTAGTAATGCAATCTCTCACATTCACATCATTTTTGATATACAGGCATACCCCTCCCCCCTTTTTTTACCCTCTCTATATGGGGAATACCCTTGAATGGTTGCCAGACAAAATCATGAGAGCTGTCGAACCAAGTCTCTTTAATTCCTATAAAATAGAAAACCTCTTCGTACAACAGTACTCTAGTTCTCCCATCTTGTCAGCCAGACTCCTGGCTTTGGTGAACATGCCACATAGTTTAGACCGGTCACATACCATCTCCTTATTGGGTGCTCTGGGGTTGCAAATAGGACTTGTTACTATACTTACCTCGGGTTTAGGTGCTGTAGTCAACCTACCACTAATGCCCCCAATACTACCCTTTGGAATATGTTCCATACTCTCTCTACCTCTGGACCCCCCCAATCGCCTAGTTTAAAATCCCCTCAGCAGATCTGCACCTTCCCCGTTTAGGTGCAGTCCATCTCATCTTTAGAGCTGGTAACTGACTGAGAAGTCGTCCCAGTTCTCCAGGAACCCAAACCCCTCATTTCTACACCAGCTCCTCGGCCACTTGTTTACTTGCCTAATCTACCTTTGCCTTTTTGGTGTGGCTCGAGGTACCGAAAGTATTTGAGAATACTACCTTGGAGGTCCTTTTTCTCAATTTAGCTCCCAAGTCCCTAAAATAGTTTAGGACATGCCACCTTCCTCTGACTTTGTCATTGGTGCCAAAGTGCACCATGACAGCCGGGTCTTCCCCAGCCCCTCCCAATAATCTGTCCACCAGATCCATGATGTGCCGTGCCCGGTAGACAACCAAGTTCGGCACTTTAGGCCTTTGAGACAGACTGCCCTCTGTCCTAATAAGAATTGAGTCCCCTACCACCAGAATCTGCCTTTCCTTTCCCTTGGCTTTACTCCCACCCTCACTGGAGGAGTTATACCCCTGGCAGCTAGGGGAGTCACTCAGCTCCAGCAGTGCTGGTCCCCGACTGGTTTCACCAATGTCAGTCAATGGGGCGTACTTATTAGGATGTTCCAGCCCAGGGCCAGCCTCCCTGACTCCAATACCCAGATTCCTGAGTTTTGTTACATCTGGAAGACAATGATTCTTTTCATACGTGCGTCCCAAGACAAAGTGATCTCCAGGTCTTGCTCCCAACATCTAAGTAGTGCAGGGGGAATGTCGAGGCTTCCAGAAGAAACCATTTGTAGGTCATATAGAGGGGATGGTCCATCAGTCCTTCCATTTGGCACTACTGTTCAAATGGCGTTAGTTTGCAAGAGAATTTTGTAGGGTTAGGTAAAAAGAGCAAGAAGTGGGTAAGCTGCAGTATCTGTGTAACAAATCTCAAAAAAAAAAAAAAGTGTTGCGCGCACCATTTTGTAGCCAGTTTAATCTAAAGAAACTGTTTATCTTGTGGATCCGGGGGGGAGGGGGGATATGGGATGGTCCACAATGAGGAATAGGGGCAAAGAGGAGGGAGCTAGCTGGTGTGAATCAAAACCTGTGCGCCACATTTTCTAGGCTACCCCAATAATAGATTGTTTAAATAATTCCGGAGTAAGCACTTTGTGTAACCAGAGGATACCTTCAAAAAGAAAATGGAGAGGCTTCCTTCTTCAGCAAAGTTTCAAAGATCTGTGTCTAGATAGAGTCCAATGCCCCTGCCAGGTGTAAGGTGACATTTTTTTTTTTTTTTAAGTCAGCAGCTACAAATACTGCAGCTGCTTGCTGACTTAAAATATGGACACTTACCTGTTCAGGGCGCCCGCAATGTCGGCACCCGAAGCCAATCTGACGCTCGGCTCTCGGGTGCTGCCGCCGCCATCTTCGGTAAGGGAATCAGGAAGTGAAGCCTTGCGGCTTCACTTCCCGGTTCCCTACTGCGCATGCGCGAGTCACGCTGCGCAATCTGCATGGTCCATGCTGTCTCTGGGACCCGTGTGTTTCCCAGCAGACAGCGGGGGGGGGGGGGGCATAGAGTCGTAGAGTCTATGCCTGGAAGTGGGTGCCAATACCTGTATTATACAGGTATCTGCACCCCCCCCCTCCTCCCTGAAAGGTGCCAAATGTGACACTGGAGGTGGGGGGGGGGGGGGAGGAGGATTCCGAAAAGCCAATTTTGTGTGAACCTCCACTTTAAAAATATCTGCTTCTACAGCAGTTTTGTCTGTAGAAGCAGCTCAATGTTATCCTGCGTCCATGCACATTAGGACGATTAGAAGCAGGAAAAAAAAAAAAATAATAAAACCCTCCTGGTTTGCGTTTCTGATTGGAGCTTTCCGGTAAAAAACCTCAAGACTCTCCTAAACTATGTACAAAATGGGTTCTATATGAGCATTAATTTCTGCCAAGAAAACTGGCGGCTTTTTAACCACTTCCCACCAGGAGGCCGTCACATGATGTCCTAAAGTGGAGATATTTAAGTGATGCTTGCAGCATCATTCAGAAATTGTTCTCTTCAGCCATTGATTCCCTGCCATGGACAAGCCATCATAGTGGCTAAACTACTTGATTGCTTTTACAGGCGGCGGGAGTTGATGGCCGCCCCCCCCCCCACCCTCCCTCCCTCCAGCTGCCTTCCGGTGCACTCCCAGGTCTTAGGCTTGCCAGCATAAAGGAGAGAGACCTGGAGACTTATAGACCCCAGATCTCTTTTGAAAAAAAGACCCGTCGTGCCCTTACAAAGGATATTTTCATCTTCCTTACGGGTCCCCGTGCCTTTGCCCATTTGATAGGCCAGGCCATAATGACGTCACTCCCATGCATGCGCACGGGAGTCACATCGCCCCTGGCACCGATCGAGGGCCAGAAATGTTTGCTCAGCTGCGCATGCGCGGCTCAGTGAACACGACAGATGACATTGAGAAGGATGCATTCATGTCCAAAAAGACCAATAGGGTCTCTTGTCATTAATTCCCAGCCTATCAGCCATTTGTTTAACCACTTCCCGACCGCCCCCTGTATATATACGTCGGCAGAATGGCACGTACAGGCAGAATCACGTACCTGTACGTGACATTCTTCCGGCGGTTGGGGGGTCCGATCGGACCCCCCTCCGCCGGCGGGGACGGTCGGGATGGCTTCAGAAGCGATGCGGGACGAGGTAACGGCCAGTCGTTTCTGGCCACCCCCTCCCGATCGCTCTGGCCAATGGGATTCGTCCGCTTCCTTCCCCTTCCTGTGTAATTGTAAACACAGGCAAGGGGAAGTGATGTCACGCTCCTCGTGTCGGTCTTTCTGACCGGGACGCCGAGCGGAGAAGACATCAAGTAAGTGCACAAACACTACACTGACACCAGGCACACATAGGCACACATTTCACCCCCCTGTCACCCCCTGATCACCCCCTGCCCCCCCTGTCACAGTGTCACTGATTGCAGTGATCATTTATTTTACTGATCACTGCATTTAGTGTCAGTGTGACTGCAATAACTGTCAGGGCAGTTAGTTTTAGGCCCCTTTAGGTCCAAGGTAGCCCCCTACCCCCCCCCAATAAAGGTTTAACCCCTTGATTGCCCCCTAGGTAACCCTTTCACCCCCTTTTGCCAGTGTCACTAAGCGATCGTTTTTTTTGATCGCTCTATTAGTGTCACTGGTGCCGCTAGGTAGCCAGTTTTTTTTTTAGGTAACCGCCAGGTTTATATAGGATTATAAATAGGTTTATAGGTCAGGTACCCCCATATTACAACCTAAATAAAGGTTTTAACCCCTTGATTGCCCCTAGAGTTAACTCTTTCACCAGTGATCACAGTATAAGTGTCACTGGTGACGCTGGTTAGCCAGTTAGTTATTTAGTTATTTAGGTTCCCCGTCAGGTTTTTATATAGCGTCAGGTACCCCCATATATTACCTAATAAAGGTTTTAACCCCCTGATTGCCCCTAGTTAACCCTTTCACCAGTGATCACCGTATAACTGTTACGGGTGACGCTGGTTAGTTAGCTTGTTTTTTTATACTGTCAGGGCACCCGCCATTTATTACCCAACTATCGGTTTAACCCCCTGATCGCCCGGCGGGTGATATCAATTAGGTGTTAGGGTCAAATAAGGTCTGCGTCGCCCCAGGTTAGTGCCAGTACCGCAAACACCCACGCGCAAAGCATACACCTCCCTTAGTGGTATAGTATCTGAACAGATCAATATCTGATCTGATCAGATCTATACTAGCGTCCCAGCAGTTTAGGGTTCCAAAAAACGCATTGTTAGCGGGATCAGCCCAGATACCTGCTAGCACCTGCGTTTTCCCCCTCCGCCCAGCCCAGCCCAGCCCACCCAAGTGCAGTATCGATCGATCACTGTCACTTCCAAAACACTAAGCACACATAACTGCAGCGTTCGCAGAGTCAGCCTGATCCCTGCGATCGCTAACAGTTTTTTTGGTAGCGTTTTGATTCATTCGCCAGCAGCCTAGGAGCTTTTTTTCCTGTGAATCTCACTAGTGTACTACTAAATTTAGAGCCCAAAATGGCAAATCGCAAGTACACTAGTGAACAGGCCTACTTGTTTCTGAGTATGTCAGATAGTGAAGAGGAGGTCACTCATCTGTCAGAATCAGGCTCAGAATACGATCCAGTAGACGACAGCGGCTCCATGACAGATAGCTCTGGCGACGAAGGTGTGGTCCCTGCTAAGGTCAGGCGTACCCGATCCCGATCTTCTGATGTTGTTGAGGTGCAGGAACCGCAGGTCTCTCGTATGGAGCAGAGAAGTACTAGCGCCGCTATTCCTTCTGGTGAACTGGCAAGCACCAGCGGCCTAGTACACCCTGGACGTAGTCAAACCAGCACTGCAGTAACACTTGGTGACGTGGCGAGTCCCATAAGTGCAGTTCAAGCTGGCGAGGTGGCAAGCACAAGTAGTGTCCCGCTGCCACCAAGAAGAAGACAAAGGCAGGCCCGTCGATCACATAGTGTCCTTCCTGCAGAATTCGCCAATCCTGATTGGGTGCCCACCACTTCTGCAGAACCCGTACTTCCCCCATTCACTGGCCAACCCGGTATTCAGGTGGAAACAGCTGATTTTAAGCCATCCGATTTTTATTCGCTGTTTTTCACGGAAGATCTCTATAGATCTATTGTGGACCAAAGTAATATATACGCTGGTCAACACATCGCCGCTAATCCCCAAGTGCCTTCCCTTGCCAGAGATTGGAAACCAATTACGGTTTCCGAATTTAAGACCTTTCTGGGCCTTTCCCTCAACATGGGCATACACAAATTCCCGACGCTGAGGTCTTATTGGTCCACCTCACCGCACCACCATATGCCCGTGTTCTCTGCCTCCATGTCCAGGGCACGATACGAACAGATCTTGCGGTTCATGCACTTCAGTGACAATGAACTTTGTCGTCCTCGTGGAGACCCTGAATTTGATCGGCTCTACAAAATTCGGCCCCTCATAAACCACTTCAACCAATGTTTTGCAGCCTTGTTTACGCCCAATCAAGTTGTCTGCGTTGACGAGTCCCTGATTAAGTTTTCTGGCCGCTCGTCTTTCAAACAGTTCCTTCCCAGCAAGCGTGCCAGATACGGGGTCAAGCTCTACAAGCTCTGTGACAGGGCAACAGGCTATACGTGGAGCTTTTCGGTTTATGAGGGAAAAGATAGTCACGTAGAGCCGGAGAACTGTCCAGATTACATAGGGAGCGCTGGCAAGATAGTGTGGAACTTGGTGTCACCCTTATTCGGAAAGGGGTACCACTTGTACGTGGACAATTATTACACGAGCGTGCCACTGTTTAGTCACTTGTTTGATCATCAGATTGGAGCATGTGGCACCGTGCGACCTAATCGCGGGGCTTTCCCCAGCGGCTTGTAGATTCCCGTCTTAGGCTGGGGGAGAGAGCCTGCTTGAAGTGTAATAACTTGCTCGCTGTGAAGTGGAGGGATAATAGGAATGTTTTCGTTCTTACCTCCCTTCATGCAGACACGACAGTCCAAATTCGTACGGCGGCTGGTGTTGTGACGAAACCCCTCTGTATCCACGAATACAACCTTAATATGGGGGGGGGTGGACCTCAACGACCAGTTGTTGGCGCCGTACCTAGTTGTCCGTAAGGCTAGACGCTGGTACAAAAAAGTGTCTATTTATTTATTCCAATTGGCTTTGCTGAATGCTCATGTGCTATACGGAGCTTCAGGCGGGACGTTACCCTTCCTTGAATTCCAGGGAGCGGTTGTCATGGAACTCCTGTATCCAGGCGATTCCACACCTCACCATCCCCTACCAAATGCAGTAAGCCGGCTGCATGAGAGGCATTATCCTCATGTCCTCCAGAGTACCCCTACCCAACGAGCCCCCCAAAGAAGATGTCGTGTCTGTAGCAAGCGCGGATTTAGGCGTGACACCCGTTATTATTGTCCACGCTGTCCTGACAATCCTGGTCTCTGCGTTGGTGAATGCTTTGAACGCTACCACGAACTAGTGAGGTATTAGCGTAGGGTACAGCATTTCACAGGCTAGGATACACTTTCACAGGGTCTCAAGAATGCCATCGCATTTTGAGACCCGACCGTTGCAGTTAAAATTATAGTTACAGGGTCTCAAGAATGCCATCGCATTTTGAGACCCAACCGTTACAGTTAAAATTATAGTTATAGTTTAAAAAAAAAAGTGTAAAAAATAAAAATAAAAAATAAAAAAAGTAAACAAAAAAAAAAAACCCCAAAAAAAATATAAAATAAAAAACCAAAAATAGTTGTCGTTTTATTGTTCTCTCTCTATTGTTGCTCTTTTTTACTCTATTCTATTCTGCAATGTTTTATTATGTTTTATCTTGCTTGCTTTTCAGGTATGTTTTATTGTTAACCATTTTTTTTTGTTTTCAGGTGCGCCATTCAGTTGCAGCGCGGATTTATTTATCTTGACAGCAACAGCGTTTGCTCCCACGATACATAAAGCCGCGACTCCAACACTGTAGGAGGTGATTTCACCACCACAGTTAAAAAAAAGAGCATATATGCCGAAGCATGGGGGCAGCAGAGGGCGGAGGAGCGATTTTGCTCCTAATGCCACGTACATACGGTCGAAAAAAGTCCGACCATGTGTACGTGGCATAACTTTTTTGCGGGAGGATGCCCCCATGCTTCGGCATATATATATTTTAGGCACCGGTTGCGTTAACAAAATGTTTTATTTTTTACTATGTTTTTTTTTTGGTATTTGCTTTGCAGGTATGGTATGGTAAGGTCTTACTGTTATACTGTAATGTTACTTTGTTTTAATGTTAACCATTATTTGCTTAGCAGGTACGCCATTCAGTTGCAGCGTGGATTTATTTATCTTGACAGCAACAGCGTTTGCTCCCACGATACATAAAGCCGCGACTCCAACGCTGTAGGAGGTGATTTCACCACCACAGTTAAAAAAAAGAGCATATATGCCGAAGCATGGGGGCAGCAGAGGGCGGAGGAGCGATTTTGCTCCTAATGCCACGTACATACGGTCGAAAAAAGTCCGACCATGTGTACGTGGCATAACTTTTTTTGCGGGAGGATGCCCCCATGCTTCGGCATATATAAATGGTGCATGTATGCCCATCATTAGAAGTGGTGGATGAAGGGAGGTATTCTAATGGTGGGCATACCCACCGCGCCATTGGGAAATTGGGGAAAGCATTTTATCACACCGATCTTGGTGTGGTCAGATGCTTTGAGGGCACAGGAAAGATCTAGGGTCTAATAGACCCCAATTTTTTCAAAAAAAGAGTACCTGTCACTGCCTATTGCTATCATAGGGGATATTTACATTCCCTGCGATAACAATAAAAATGACAACTAAGAAAAAAAAAATGGAAGGAACAGTTTAAAAATAAAATAAAAAAGCTAAATAAAAAGAAAAACTAAAAAAAAAAAAAAAAAAAAGCACCCCTGCCCCCCCTTCTTTTGCGCAAAGGCGAACACAAGCGTTGGTCTGGCGTCATATGTAAACAGCAATTGCACCATGCATGTGAGGTATCACCGCGAAGGTCAGATCGAGGGCAGTAATTTTAGCAGTAGACCTCCTCCGTGAATCTAATGTGGTAACCTGTAAAGGCTTTTAAAGGCTTTTAAAAATGTATGTAGTTTGTCGCCACTGCGTGTTTGTGCGCAATTTTAAAGCATGTCGTGTTTGGTATCCATGTACTCGGGCCTAAGATCATATTTTTTTATTTCATCAAAAATTTGAGCAATATAGTGTGTTTAAGTGCATTAAAATAAAAAAAAGTGTATTTTTTCCACAAAAAATGCGTTTGAAAAATCGCTGCGCAAATACTGTGTGGAAAAAAAAAAATGCAACACCCACCATTTTAATCTGTAGGGCCTTTGCTTTAACAATATATATAGTGTTTGGGGGTTCAACGTAATTTTCTTGCAAAAAAAAAATATGTTTTCATGTAAACAAAAAGTGTCAGAAAGGGCTTTATCTTCAAGTGGTTAGAAGAGTGGGTGACGTGTGACATAGGCTTCTAAATGTTGTGCATAAAATGCCAGGACAGTTCAAACCCCCCCCAAATGACCCCATTTTGGAAAGTAGACACCCCAAGCTATTTGCTGAGAGCAATGTTGAGCCCATTAAATATTTTTTTTTTTGGTCCCAAGAGATTGAATAATGAAAAAAAAAAAAAAATAATATTTTTTTTTTTACAAAAACTTGTCACTAAATGATATATTGCTCAAACATGCCATGGGCATATGTGGAGATACACCCCAAAATACATTCTGTTGCTTCTCCTGAGTACGGGGATACCACATGTGTGGGACTTTTTGGGAGCCTAGCCGCGTACGGGACCCCAAAAATCCAAGCACCGCTTTCAGGCTTTCTAAGGGTGTAATTTTTTTATTTCACTCCTCACTGCCAATCACAGTTTCGGAGGCCATGGAATGCCCAGATGGCACAAACCACCCCCAAATGACCCCATTTTGGAAAGTAGACACCCCAAGCTATTTGCTGAGAGGTATGGTGAGTATTTTGCAGATCTCGCTTTTTGTCACAATGTTTTGAAAATTGAAAAAAGAAAAAAAAAAATTTTTTTTTCTTTACTTTCTTCATTTTCAAAAACACATGAGAGCTGTTTTTTTTTGTCTTTATTCAATCACTTGGGACTAAAAAAAAAATATTCAATGGGCTCAACATGCCTCTCAGCAAATAGCTTGGGGTGTCTACTTTCCAAAATGGGGTCATTTGGGGGGGTTTTGTGCCATCTTGGCATTTTATGGCCTTCAAAACTGTGATAGGTAGTGATAGGTAGTGAGGAGTGAAATCAAAAATTTATGCCCTTAGAAATCCTGAAGGCGGTGCTTGGTTTTCGGGGTCCCGTATGCGGATAGGCTCCCAAAAAGTCCCACACATGTGGTATCCTCGTACTCAGGAGAAGCAGCAGAATGTATTTTGGGGTGTAATTCCACATATGCCCATGGCATGTGTGGGCAATATATCATTTAGTGACAACTTTGGGCAAAAAAAAAAAAGTTTGTAATATTCCCGCAACTTGTGGCAAAATATAAAATATTCCATGTACTCAACATGCCTCTCAGCAAATAGCTTGGGGTGTCTACTTTCCAAAATGGGGTCATTTGGGGGGGTTTTGTGCTATTTTGGCATTTTATGGCCTTCAAAACTGTGATAGGTAGTGAGGAGTGAAATCAAAAATTTGCACCCTTAGAAACCCTGAAGGCGTTGATTGGGTTTCGGGGCCCCGTGCGCGGCTAGGCTCCCAAAAAGTCCCACACATGTGGTATCCCCATACTCGGGAGAAGCAGCAAAATGTATTTTGGGGTGCATCTCCACATATAACCATGGCATGTGTGAGCAATATATCATTTAGTGACAACTTTATGAAAAAAAAAATTTTTTTTTTGTCTTTATTCAATCCCTTGGGACTAAAAAAAAAAATATTCAATGGGCTCAACATGCCTCTCAGCAAATAGCTTGGGGTGTCTACTTTGTAAAATGGGGTCATTTGGGGGGGTTTTGTACTTCCCTGCCATTTTAGCACCTCAAGAAATTAGATAGGTAGTCATAAATTAAAAGCCGTGTAAATTTCAGAAAATGTACTCTAGTTTGTAGACGCTATAACTTTTGCGCAAACCAATAAATATACGCTTATTGGCATTTTTTTTTACTAAAGACATGTGGCTGAATACATTTTGGCCCAAATGTTTGACTAAAATTGAGTTTATTAGATTTTTTTTTTAACAAAAAGTAGAAAATCTCTTTTTTTTTCAAAATTTTCGCACTTTTCCGTTTATATCGCAAAAAATAAAAATCACAGAGGCAATCAAATACCATCAAAAGAAAGCTCTATTTGTGGGAAGAAAAGGACGCAAATTTCGTTTGGTTACAAAATTGCATGACCGCGCAATTACCAGTTAAAGTAGTGCAGTGCGAAATTGAAAAAAGACCTCTGGTCCTTTGGCTGCCAAATGGTCCGGGGCTAAAGTGGTTAAAATCAGCTTTACTTCCACTTTAAACCCAGTGTGCAGTAAGCCACAAACTCCATTATGAGCCCTTTTCCCTCCCTCCTGACAAAATCTCATGTGTCTGGAAAACTTATCAGAAGTGACCCATGCTGATAACAGTGGAACAAAGCACCAGAGAGAAAGGACACTCAGAGTTTTGGAGAGAGATAAGTAAACACTGCGAATGTGCTTTGCTCAAATTCCATGACTGCGGTTTATAACAACTTTAATGAAAGAACCTGAAAGATTTATTAAATATTGCCTCCAATAGCGCATTAATCTGGATTTCAGCATGTGACAAATTTTTTCTTCATTTAAAAATGTTACGAAGAAGACATTAAGAAAGACGAATACCAGCCTTATGAAAGTTATCAGCAATTTTAGGGTTCATCCTGTCAACAGCTCAGATAACTACAGACAGTCAAACATGAGAGACAGGAAAGAGGGCTTGACAAATTTGCTTTGAATCTAGGAGCCAGCTTAAAAAGTTAGGAGCCAGTTTTTTTTAACCACTTGCCTACTGGTTACTTTCACCGCCTTCCAGCCCAGGCCACTTGTCAAAATTTTGACAGTGCTAAAAGCGGACAACTACTTTTAAAGTTTATTTTTTTCTAAATACATGAAAAAAAACTAGGGATGCAACGAATGGGTTTTTTTGGTGCCGAAACCGATACCGAAAATAAATCTTCCTTGATCCCGAAAACCGAAACACTGATACCGAAAGTGACTGTTTTAAAAAAAATTTATACAGGAGGTGGTCAGAGACGGCAGAGCTGGTACAGGAGGTGGGCAGAGCTGGTACAGGAGGTGGTCAGAGATGGTACAGGAGGTGGTCAGAGATGGTACAGAAGGTGGTCAGAGATGGTACAGGAGGTGGTCAGAGATGGTACAGGAGGTGGTCAGAGACTGGGGACATGATACAAGAGATCAATGCAGCCTCACTAGTGCCCATCAGATGTAATCAGCCAGTGTCCCCCAGTAGTGCAGCCAGTGAAGGGAGAGGAGAGCCGCCACCTGTTTTATTACATCGCCGGGAACATCACAGCTTTCATTTCAATAGCTGTGTGCCCCGCTGCACGCCATCACATACAGCCCCTCCCCCTTGTCCGGGCACTTTGATAGACAGATCACCTGTCCCAGGATTGGACAGGTGATCTGTCAATTAAAGTGCTCGGACAAGGGGGAGGGGCTGTATGTGTAATGGCGCGCAGCGGGGAACCCACAGCTATTGAAATGAAAGCTGTGATGTTCCCGGCGATGTAATCAAACAGGCAGAGGCGACTCATCTCTTATACGATATCCCCTGATAGGCAGCACCAGGGGCAGGGGGGCGGTGCCCCTCCCCCGCCCCAGTATCGGCAAGAATTCTCTTTCGGCTTTTTGCCTTAAGGGCCATTTTCGGACGATATGTTTCGGTGGCCAAAATTTCGGTGCATCCCTAAAAGAAAATTTTTTTTTTGAAAAGCTGCACTGATGAGGATGCATCGATGAGACAGCACTCTGGTGGGCACCAATGGGGCTGCACTTACAAGGCTGTACTGATCAGCACGGACGAGGCTGCACTGATAGCTGGACGCACCAGCTCCGGGCTGTCCAGGGGGTAAGGTAGTGGGCTCCAAGGCTGCCCAGAGCCAACTCTAAGCCACAGTAGGAGGAGCTCCAGACACCGGAGCAGGAGGCTTGAGTCCACACAGCCATGGGCACACAGAGCGCTGCAAATGAGACACTTCCTGCTAGGGGCTCCGCCCGTCAGCTCCACTCTCCCCTGACCAGCCCATTTTACTTCTCTACAGCCCTGCATCTCCCCTAACCTGCACTTCATAGTCCAGCTCCTCTCCTCTAACCCACCACCCCTTTCCAACACACACGAGGTATAGCAAGACCCGCCTGCCACCACACTACACTACACCACTGGGACTGAAATGCCCAGGCGTCAGGATGCCATTTCTAGTCACAATGGCGACCTGTCTGGGATTTGTCAAGCCCCGATTTATCATGTCACTGGAGAGCTGGGACCTGCTTCACTAATAAGCCAAACAGTATCATCAGTATATACACTATGTGGTACCATTGATCCCTCATTGTACAGCTTAAACAGCGATTAAGATTAAGCTAGTAACAAATCTACAACAATAAAAGCCTCCAGGAACTGAAAATTCTAAACATCACTCCCCTCCAAAGTAAAATATGGCCAAATAAAATGAAAGCAATGCTTGAAATTTGATGCACCAAATACACTGGTTTATAGATGCCCCTAACAGTAAAGCATAGCTATTGCTGCCCTGTATATAAAAAAAAAAAAATCACTTATCAAACTATAAACAGGAACTTTATTTTGTTTAAATATTGGCTTACAAGAATGCCTACATCAAATTAATCATAATTACATATATTAACATCAATAAAAAATGTAGCTTCTGTTTAAAAATTACATATGTCGTACCTCTGGTGGCATATGCAAGGTAGGCATTAGATACTGCTATAAGACTGCCATAGTAGTACTTCTGTTCCCAATCATATTTTGCTACAGGCTGTATTTTAACCTGAAAGGAAACACAGGTAAAAATAGGTTCAGTCTGAAAGGTTTATGATGAAAACTTCACTGTAAAGTACAGAAAGGGAGACAGAGAATGTTTTGTAGGAAAAGTAAGCAAAAATATCCCTGCTCAAAAGAAGAAACATCTAAATAAAAAGACAATATTACATGGTAACCCTTTACGTTTTTTGTAAACATTCAACACCGTTAAAAGCATCACACAGCCTTTGCTGACAGAATACTCAGCCACATACAGTAACTTTTCTGACTTTGGACCACATTACCACAGGGTTGGCAAACATGGTTTCCAAGCATAGAAACAAAAAAATAAAATAAAATAAAACAAACACTTTACGCCATTTCCCCTGGAAAATGCATGCAAATTACCAACTGAAGAAAAAAAAAAAAAAAAAAAAAAAAAGGTAAAGGTTTATAAAAACTCACAATATTGTGAGTGTTTTTTACATGCATTTTCCCAGCAAACATTACAATAATTTTGTCTCTATTTTATACCCCAAATACATCACTTCTGCTGTGTTCAGGAAAAAGTACTGTCCAATAACTGTCCAAGTGTCCTGGTTTGGAGGGGGATTTACACAATTCGTAGGGGAGAATTAGAGTACTTTCTCCCCGTGGAAAGATCTCTTAAAGTATTTTAACACCTTTAAAAATCAAAAATATAGTTTGGTTAGTGGTAAACATCTGAACATGGATTTTAACAAATTGCATCTTACAGCACTCAACATACGCAAGATTGACTCCATTTTCCACTTGTTAGACTGGGAAATAAAAAAAAAAAGAAAAATGCAGTAAGAGTCCATTCACACAGGGGCAACACGACTTCCAGCGCGACTTTGAGAGGCAACTTGGACATGACTTGAGTATGAATCACAGCGCGACTTGGGGCGACTTAGAACACAACTTCAAGTCGCCCACAGGCCAGGCGACTTTGGCCAATCACAGAATAATCAGCTCTCCAGGGTGAACTCCACGCCAAATTTTAAATAAAAAAATGCATGGGTTCCCCTCCAAGAGCATACCAGGCCCTTAGGTCTGCTATGGATTTTAAGGGGAACCCCCTACGTCAAAAAAACGGCGTGGGGGTCCCCCCAAAATCCATACCAGACCCTGAACGAGCACCCTACCCCCTCATGAACTGTACCAGGCCGCATGCCCTCAATATGGGGGTGGGTGCTTTAGGGAAGGGGGCGCCCTGCGGCCCCCCCACTCCAAAGAACCTTGTCCCCATGTTGATGAGGACAAGGGTCTCTTATTGACAACCCTGGCAGTTGGGTGTCGGGGGTCTGCGGGGTTTATCGGAATCCGGGAGCCCCCTTAATAAAAAAAAAAAAAAAAACACTAGACAGGTTTTTAAAGCAATTAGGCAGCTCCGGGGGTCTCTTCTCTCCGCTCTCCTCCGCTATCTTCTGCCGCGCTTTTACTAGCGTTGGCCCGGTCTTTTCCATCGTCTTCTTCCCTTTTTTCTTCCGATGTTGACACAACGCTCTCTCTGGCTGTAATGCCGTGTGCGAGGTGCACAACGACTTATATAGGCATGGTGCGTGGTCACCGGGTGATGTGACCCGCCCATTATGACATCACAGTCCCAGCATGCCCCGGGACTGACGTCATAAGGGGCAGGGTCACCGGGTGACATCACCCAGGGACCACGCCCCATGCTTATGCAAGTCGTTGCGGACCTCGCACACGGCATTACAGCGGGAGAGAGCGGCGTGTCAACATCGGAAGAAGAGAACAGGGAATTAGACGATGGAAAAGACCAGGCCAAACGCTAGTAAAAGAGAGGCAGAAGATAGCGGAGGAGCGAGGCAAGTGGTTAAACTGCACGTTGGAACAATAGTCTAGCAGATCCACTGTTAAGTGGCAGAACTGGGAGCAAAAGAACCCTTCCCGAGATCCACCAGAAAACAAAAAACAAACAATACATTGGTTTTCCAAATGGCAGGGTGGATTTGATTTAAATCAAGTCGATTTAAATCACTAGTAAAAAGGCTCAATTTAAAATCACAATTTTTAAAGATAAACTGTCATCTCTGTCCCGTGGCAGCTCCTTCTCTGACCCACTATCACCAACAGTCCCATTCACTTTAGTGGGATGGCTCTGTCAGGTCCCCTGAGGCCAGGTGACAGGTTGGCATTAGGAGTTCACTGCTGAGGTAGTGGACCCTACAGCTGACTGCTGCGGATGGAGCTCCGAGTGGTGCAGGAAAGCAGGTACTCTGGAGCACCAACACGGATCACACTGGGAGCTAGAGTATGAGATTTCCCAGGGCACAGAATCGAAAAGCCAGCAGGTGTTAACTAGGGCCCCTGATGGTGGGTTTGGGACATCGCTGCAGTCTGGCTCCAGGTCGCGGCCCCCCAGAGTCTCCCAGCTCACAGTACACTACTGGAGGATAGAAAGGAAGCAGCAGCCTGGGACAAGGATAATCAGGAGATAAGCCAAAAGGTCAAGGAAACAAGCAGACAGGGCTAGTCAAAGAACACGTCAAAGGTTGGGATATGAAGCAGACAAGGACAGTCAAGAACAAGCCAGGGTCAGTAAACCGGTTCAGACGTAGGACACAGAGAAATGAACACACGGAAGCCAAACACACAATATTGATCAGCAAGGCTCGACTTGCAGTGCACAGGTAATATAGTGTTCCTAATTAGAGGTTAGGGTGAAATTACTTAAAGTGATTGTAAGCCTTCGTTTTTTTTTTTTTTTTCTCATTTAAAATAACAAACATGTCGTACTTACCTCCACTGTGCAGCTAGTTATGCAGTGGCCCCAATCGTCCTCTTCTAGGGTTCCCCCGGCGGCTCCTCCTTGCATCAGATAACCCCCTAGGAGAAGCACTCTCCGGGGGGGGGGGGGGGGGGGGGGGATTACCTTGTGTGCAAGATCTCCCGAGTCCAGCGGGGGAGGGGGGGGGATGGGGGGGGGGGGGGACGGGGGGGGGAGGGGATGGGGGGGGATGGTGGGGGAGGGGGGGGTATGGGGGTGGGGGGGAGATGGGGGGGATGGGGGGGGATTGGTGGGGGGAGGGGATTGGGGGGGGGGGGGGGGATGGGGCGGGAAATATGGGGGGGGGGGGGGGGGACGGTGGGGGAGGGGCGGGGGATGGGGATGGGACTGGGGATTGGGGGGGATGGGACGGGGATGGGGGATGGGGGATGGGGGGGAGGGGGGGGGGGGGGTGGGGGGATTGGGGGGGGGGGATCGGGGGTGGGGGGGAGGGAGGGATGTGCGGGGGGGATGGGGGGGGGGGGGGGGACGGGGGTTGGGGATGGGGGGGAGGGGGGGGTGAGGGGGGGGATGGGAGGGAGGGGGGTTGGGGGGGGTGGGGGGGGAGGGGAGGGATGGGGGGTGGGGGTGGGGGTAGGGTGGGGGATGGGGGGGGGGGGGATGGGGGCGGGGATGGGGGGGGAGGGGGGTGGGGATGGGGGGGGGGCATTCATAGACACTAATGCCAGACTCGGCCCTGCCCCCAGGCGCCCGCATCATTGGATTTAATTGACAGCAGCGGAAGCCAATAGCTGCGCTGCTATCAATCTATCCAATCAAGAGCAGGGACACCGTGCAGAGAGGGACAGCGCGTCTCTGCCGAGGGAAATATGGGGCTCGGGTAAGTAAAGCGCGGGGCCGGTCACTGCCATTAGTTTCTTCACCTTAAACATGTGTTTTTACAACCCCTTTAAGCATTCAGGTGAACAGCGACTGGCCTCTATGCTTAACACAACAGAAAGGTGAACAAAACAGACAAAAACCCTACTGTGGAGTCGTGACAGGCTGGTGATGAAGCAGTGACAAGGTGGGGGACGTGGCGGTAGTAGGTGAGTGGATGCCGGCTAACAAGCGCTGCCATGATGGACCTGAAATGATAGGTGCTCTTTAAATGCAAGAGCTTATTCTTGCTGGTAGTTAGAATCTTTAATATTTGCAAACAAAATGAAGGTTTCCCCAATTAGAATAATAAGCTGTCAGGTTAGTAAAACAGCAATATCAGAACAGATTCAATCATACAGGTTGTAGTGTACATAAATTTGCAAAACAATGGGATAAAGGAATATGCCTGAACTTTGGTTTTATCTTATGGTTACTGTGAAATTGTGTGAATGTATCAATGCAGTGCATGTTATCTCAGCTTGCAGAGCTTGGGATTAATTTAATGTTTACCAAAAGTGTAAATATTGCAAAAAATATATACAGCCTCATGCTACATAACTAAGCTCCATTTCATGCTGAATAAACTAAATTATTAACGTATCTTGAATGGAAAACTATCTTTAGATACATTTTTACTCTAAATGCATTCTATTAAAATTAATTTGATAAAATAAAAAAATGGATTTACCCACTTAAAGAGGAAGTAAACCCTGTTTTATTTTTTTCCCTGTAAAGGTAAAGCATAACGGGCTACTATGCATTGCATAGTTGCCCATTATGTGTCACTTACCTGACACAGAAGCCAGCGCCATCACCGTTGTCCCCACGAGCAGGGAGCTTCCATCTTGGCCCCTCTTCCTTCCGGGGCCACTAACTCCAGCTCTGTGACTGGCCGGCATCACATGAACCCCCTAACCATCCATCTCAACCCATTTTTTTGCGTTCCAAAAAATTATTCTAAAACGCAACTGCCTAGAAACTACTATAAAACAACCCTGTGTACATGTACTGATAAGATAACAGAGGAGAGTTCAGGGGCAGCTGAGAAAAAATGCCCAACTGCTCCTAAAACATGCGTTTACCAGCAGCAGTGTACATGAGGCCTAATACTCAAAGCAGCTTCTGATCACGTTTATTAAACAGAGATAATTCATCTCATTTCAGTTCTCAGCGCTAGTTCACACCAGATGCAGTTCCGTGGGCTTTTTTTTGGCACTAAAAATGCAGGCAGTGTTTTCTATGTATTCCAATGGCTCTAGTTCACACCAGTGCAGTCGGTTTCCAGCACAGAAAAGAATAAAAAATTTGTAGTAGAGCGTACTGCATTTTTTCTGCACAGAACTGTACTGGAACCTAACAAATATCAAAAACGCACTGGAACTGCATGTGGTGTGAACTGTAATCAAAAACTGATCCTTAGTGCATTTTTGTGGTGTGAACTAGCCCTAAATATATGCATGCACAGTGTTTTCCATGTACTCCAATGGCTCTAGTTCACACGTTCCGGTCAGGAAACTGACTGCACTGGTGTGAACTAGAGCCATTGGAATACATGGAAAACACTGTGCATGCATTTTAAGGGTCAGTTCACGCCATAGAAACGCAATCCAGATGCTTTTCTGTATGCACGTTTTTGGTGTGTTTCAATGTGTTTTTGATGCAGTCCAGTGCTTTTTTTCACCCCTCTTTTTTCCTAACCTTACACAGGGACATGTGTGTTCCACTGAGTTTTTGATACATTTTACAGCGTTTCAGTACAGGAAAAACGCAACATGTTCTACTTTTTTTCTGGAATTAGAAGGCAATTGAACTGCAAGCACTGGTGTTAACTATGCCATTTAAAACCATATAACCTATTTTCGATGCGTTATTTATGCAGAAAAACTGGACTGCATATGGGGTGAACTGGCCCTTAGACTACTTTCACACCAACCCGCGGCGGTAAAGCGGTAAATACCGTCGTATTAGCGCATTGTTCGGTCGAAAAGGGGTTAAATCCGTCTGCAAAACACAGCCGGAGCGGCATCGCAGCGCTGCCCCATTGATTTTAAATGGGGAGCAACAATAAGTTCACTGCTCCAAAGAAGCTGCTGGCAGGACTTTTTGTGACGCCCTGCAAGCGCACCGCTGCAGTGTGAAAGCCCTCGGGCTTTCACACTTGGGTGCATGGAGCAGCTTTTTTCAGGCGCTATTTTTAGCGCTGTAGCGCATGAAAAACTTTGGCAGTGTGAAAGGGGTCTTAGTGCAGAAAAGAAGCGCACGCAAATGCATCTGGTGTGAACTAGCCCTCAGAGAAAATTCATCTCCTCTGGCACTCAGTTTATGAAGCGGAGAACATTTGTTCTCAGGAGGAGAGGAGAAGTTATTATCTGAGAACAGCTGAAATCTGTGTAGAAGGGGGAGCGCTGCCTGTGATCTCGTGAGTTATTGTGCAATTACAGAGCAGCTGAGTTTAAAAATTTAAACCAAAAAAAAGAATTGTGAAATGGACATGGAAAGAAGAAAAGAAAAAGAAGAAAAAGATTGGGGTGGTCTGTAACATGTATGCATATTTTGACAAACCGCACATATGCTAGCCACTTTTGGGGTGTCAACAATGGCACTGCAAGCATACCATGCATTTTGCATGCATTTCTGTAAATGCACACAAAAGCGCAAGTAAAAAATTAGCCAAAATACATGTTAAAAAGGCATCAAAATATGCATAAAAAAAATAAAAATGCGGTTAAAAAAATAAGAAAAATACACGCCAAAATGTGTGTTGAAAAAAAGCAGCAAAATGTGCTTTAACAAACGACACCAAAATGCACAAAAAAAAAAGCCCTAACAGCCAAAGTAAACCTTTTTTGGGCATGGAGCGTTGTGCTTTTTTCAATGCGCATTTTGGTCCGCTGGTAGCGTATTTGTGAAAAGACAAAATGTGCAGCAAAATGCATGTCTGCTAACCACATTTGGGGTGCCATTAACAAAGAAAGGGCTTCAAAAACGCACTGCGTATTTTGACAATTTGCAATTGCGCAATTCTGCCAACAAGTCTGTATTGCTCAGACGTAAATGGGTCCTGAAAAAAAAAAAAAAAAAAGACACACACACTTTTCTAGGTAAATATATTTCAAAGGCTGGGTTCACACTGGCACGACAGTCATACCACTTTGGATCCAACTTTGCCCTGCGATTTAAAGTCCGAAATGCATCTGACTTCAATGAACAGGGATCCTGCGCGGGCATCCACCCGCCCCACAAAGTACCTTGTCCCCATGTTGATGAGTCCAAGGGCCTCTTCTCAACATCCCTGGCCATTGGTTGTCGGGGTCTGCGGGGGGCTTATCGGACTTTAACAAGGGGGCCCCCCACCCTATGAGAATGGGGTACATTATACCCCTACACCAAAAAAGTGTGTCAAAAAGAAAACACAACACATTTTTAAAGTAATTTATTAGGCGAGCTGCCTAATAAATTACTTTAAAAATGTGTTGTGTTTTCTTTTTGACACACTTTTCAATGCGCATTTCTTCTCCACTCTCCGGGGATCTTCTGTGTCCTCCGAGGTGTCCTCCTCCGTCTTCAGCCTCTGCCAGTTTTTCTCCGCTCTCTCTCTGGTAGAGCTGGTAAAATCTCTCATATTAAAAAAAAATAAAAATTGGGCTAACTTTACTGGTTAGTGTTTTTTTTTTTTTTTTTATTATTAATTAACCACTTTAAGACCGAGCTTCTTTTTTATATGTGGTGTTTACAAGTTAAAAACTTTTTTTTTTTTTTCTAGAAAATTACTTGGAACCCCCAAACATTATACATTTTTTTTTCTAAAACCCTAGAGAATAAAATGGTGGTCACTGCAATACTTTGTCACACCGTATTTGCGCAGCAGTCTTCCAAGCGCACATTTTTCGAAAAAAATTTTAATTAAATAAAAAATAAAAGTTTAAGACAACAGTAAACGTTAACCCAATTTTTTTTAAATTGTAAAAGATAAATAATACGCAGAGTAAATTGATACCCAACATGTCACGCTTCCAAATTGCGCACGCTCATGGAAAGGCGAAAAAATCTCCATAGGCGACAGTTAAAAAATTCTACCAGTTGCATGTTTTGCATTAGAGGAGGTCTAGGGCTAGAATTATTGCCCTCGATCTACCGATCGTGACGATACCTCACATGTGTGGTTTGAACACAGTTTTCATATGCAGGCGCTACTCACGTACGAGTTCGCTTCTGCACGCGACCTCAGGGGGACGGGGCACGTTGAAAATTTTACCTTTTATTTTTACTCGGTTTAAAAAAAAAAAAGAAAAAAGTGTGTCACTTTTATTCCTATTACAAGGAATGTAAACATCCCTTGTAATAGAAAATAAATCATGACAAGGCCTCCTAAATATGATATCTCATATTTACACACAAAAAAAAAAACGCAATAAAAAAATTAATAGAATTGTCATAAAAAAATAAAATTTAGAGCTATGGGCGGAAGTGAAGTTTTGACGTCGCTTCCACCCTGCAGTGTCATGGAGACAGATGGGGGCCATCTTCCCCTCACTCGTCTCCATGCACAGCTAGGGAATGGACCCAATTGCCTCTGCTGCTGCCGACAGCTCCAGTAAGCAGTGGATCCGCCACAGAGACCACTTTTATCTTGTAGTGGACCGCAGGCCGAACATAGGGATACCGGGGTTATGGCAGCTAGCTGCTGCCATAACAACGATATCCTCCTTCAAAATAGGGAGGTACATTGGCGCGTGGCGGTTAAAGAGTAAATTTTTCCCCAAAAAATTGAATTTGCGCAAATACAGTGTGACATAAAATATTTCAACAACCAGTTTATTTCTCTAGGGCCTGTACTAAAAAAAAAAAAAAAATGTAATATAATGTTTAGGGGTTCCAAGTAATTTTCTAGCAAAAAAAGATTTTAACTTGAAACAAGCAAATGTCAGAAAAAAGGGTTTAGTGTTTAAGTGGTTAAACTTCCCTAATTTTTCACACCACATAAAAATTTGACATAAAGGACTAATCATTACAAATGGTTATACTTAAGTATTTTTTTTTTCATTTCTTTTGATGGCTGCAGCAGAGCAGAGAGAATTCTATGCATAGGAAGAATCGGGAAATTGTTTGTCAAGATCGCAAGGGGGAAACAAAATCATAACGGTTCTTCTCTATCTTCTGCCAGGTCTCCACCGCCATCTTCTCACTCTTTTGCCTGGTCTTCTCCCGCTGTTCTTCAGATGTTGACTCAACGCTCTCTTCCGCTCTAATGCCGGGTGCGCGGTGTACCACTACTTATATTGGCATAGGGCGGCGTCACCGGAGGCACGCCTCTTAAGGACGTCACCGCCCATCATGCCCAGGTGTGGTGATGTCATTAAGGGTGGGGCCTCCAGATGATGTCACACGGTAACCCCACGCCAATATAAGTAATGGCACACCGCGCCCGCGGCATTAGAGTGGGAGAGAGCGTTGAGTCCACATCGGAAGAGGAACAGAGGGAGAAGACAGCTGAGAAGACTGAGCAAAAGAGCAAGCAAAAGAGCAAGAAGACAGTGGAGGAGACCCGGCAGAAGACAGAGGGAGAAGAACCGGAGAGGGAAGAACCGGCCGAGACAGAAAATGTCAGCGGAGGAAACAGAAGAGCCGGAGAGGATGAGAACAGATCAGATAGGGTATGAATTGGGGGGGGGGGGGGATCCCAATGCCATTTTTTTCAGCGTGGGGGTTCCCCTTAAAATTCATACCAAACCGAGGGGCCTGGTACGCTCTTGGAGGGGGAACCCATGCCTTTTTTTTTGGCGTGGAGATCAACTTCAAGATCAGAGCACAAGTCTTAGGGCGAAGAAGAAGAAGAGGGCGAAGAAGAAGATTTGAATCTGAGTTGAGAGGTCAAGTCGATTCAAATTTTCAGCAAATCGTTTTTTTAATTTTTTGCACCAGGTTTAGGGGATATTTGCAAATGACAGGCACCACTATGCATACTAGCTCATTATGCCTTTGCCTTGCAGGGTGTCTTTTTTTTCCATTTATTTGACTTTACTTTCTCTTCAAGTTAGGTGTAATAAAATGGAATGGCACAGGGAAAAAAAGTATTGAACACGAGGAAAGAGGTGCAAAAAAAGTATGGAAAGCCAAGACACCAGCTGAAAGCTATCAGTAATTAGAAAGTAATCCTGCCCATTATCAGTGCAAGTTCATAACAGCTGGCACAGGCAACTGATAGCCTATATAAAGGTGTCTCATTATCAAGGCATCACAAAAGAAATATTGTATGATAGATAAACGCAAAGAGCTCTCAAGATCTACGCAACCTTATTGTTGCTAAACATACTAATGGCATTGGTTATAGAAGAATTTCTAAAATTCTGAGCGTTTCAGTGAGCATTGTCGGGGGCCAAAATCCAGAAATGAACATTTCACTATAAACCGGCCATGACCAGGTGCTCCTCGCAAGATTTCTTACAGAAGAGTTAAAAAATTAAAAATAAAGAGGAAGGAGTTAACAGAATAGTTGTCCAAGAGCCAATGACCACTTGTGAAGAGCTTCAGAAAGACATGGAATTTGTAGGTACAATTGTTTTGAAGAAAAAAAGTAATGCACTCAACCGCCAAGGCCTGTATGCATGCTCACCACACAAGACTCCATTACTGAAGAAAAAGCATGCTGAAGCTTGTTTAAAGTTTGCTGCACAACATTTAGACAAGCCTGTGAAAAGCCGGTAGAATATAGTATGGTCAGATGAGATCAAAATTGGACTCTTTGGATGCCATAATAAATAACATGTTTGGGAGGTCAAATGGCACTGCACATCAACCTAAAAACACCACACCAACTGTGAAGTTTGGAGGTGGGAGCATAATGATGTGGGGCTGTTTTTCAGCATACGGTACTGGCAAACTAAACATCATTGAAGGATGAATGGGAAAATGTACCAAGAAATTTTTGATAAAAATCTGCTGCCATCTACCAGGATGATGAAGATAAAACGAGGGTGGACGATTCAGCAAAACAGTGATCCCAAAACACAAAGCCAAGGAAACTCAATAGATTTCAAAGAAAGCAAATAAAGCTGCTAGAATGGCCCAGTCAATCACCCGACTTGAAACCAATCGAAAATCTATGAAAAGAACCAAAGATCAGAGTTCATAGAAAAAGCCACAGAACCGTCAAAATGTGTGGAAGAATGGGCCAAAACCACACCTGAGCAATGCATGTGACTAGTTTCTCCATACAGGAGGCATTTTTGAAGCCGTCATTACCAACAAAGGGATTTTGTATGTAGTGTAAATAAATCACTTTAAGAGCAGGCCTTATCTGGAACTTTTTTGCTTAAAAGTTTAAATTAGAATTTTTTGCAAAAAATTCCTTTTGAAAACGCTATATATATATATATATATATATATATATATATATATATATATATATATATATATATATATTTTTTTTTTTTTTTCCCTTTTTGTCACACCGTATTTGCACAGCCTTTTTTGACTTAAAAACACAAAAACAGTAAAGTTAGCCCAATTGTTTTATATAAGGTGAAAGATGTTGGGTCGAGACGCTTTCACACACAGCAAGAAAAGCAGTCCACCGGGGTGTAGCACCAAAAGGGGCACACTTTTCCCCTATGTATGCGGCAATACCAACTTGAGCTCCAACAAAAGGTCTCAGTGCAGTTTTTACACATTCAGATATTCCATTCGCCTCTATACTTAAGGAGACTGTATACTTACCCAAACACTTGGTCAGGTATCCATGGGCCATCTCTTGGTACTATTGCATTGAACACGCTTATAGTGGGAATTTGTGACCACTTACCACTGTGTGTGATTTATACTCAAATACCTATACATGACTGCTATATACCAGTGGTATCTACTATAGACATATAGTAGGTGAGGTTGAAAAAAGACAAGTCCGTCAAGACAAACCTGTGTGTGATTATATGTCCGTATTACATTGTATATCCATGTATGTTGCGGTCGTTCAGGTGCCAATTTAAATCGCTTTTTGAAACTATCAATGCCTGCCGCTCAGACCACCGCCTGTGGAAGGGAATTCCACATTCTTGCTCTTACATTAAAGAACCCTGTACGTAATTTAAGGTTTAACCTCTTTTCTTCTAATTTTAATGAGTGGCCACAAGTCTTGTTAAACTCCCTTCTGCAAAAAAGTTTTATCCCTATTGTGGGGTCACCAGTATGGTATTTGTATATTTATCACCACCCTCTGAACTCGCCCTTGTAGCCAGTTTTCAATCCATGTACTCACCCTATGGTCCATGCCAACGGACCTTACTGTGTACAGTAGACATTTACGTGGGGAACTGTGTCAAATGCTTTTGCAAAATCCAGATACACCACGTCTACAGGCTTTTATTTATCTAGCCGGCAACTCACCTCCTCATAGAAGGTTAATAGATTGGTTTGGCAAGAACGATTCATCATGAATCCATGCTGAATACTGCTAATGATACCGTTCATTACTAAAATCTTGTATATAGTCCCTTATCACCCCCTCCAAGAATTTACATACTATTGATATTGGGCTAACTGGTCTGTAATTCCCAGGGATGTATTTTGGGCTTTTTTTAAATATTGGTGCTACATTGGCTTTACTCCAATCAGCTGGTACCGATCCAGTCAGTAAAAATTAGGAAAAATGGTCTGGCAATTACTTGACTGAGTTCCCCAAGTACCCTCAGGTGCAAGCCATCTGGTCCCGGTGATTTATTAATGTTAAGTTTCTCAAGTCCAATCTTAATTCTGTCCTCTTAACCATGGAGGTGCTTTCTGTGATGTGTCATGAGGATAAACACTGCAGTTTTGGTTACTGAAGCCCCCCCCCCCCCCCCCTAATGATATATGTGTGTATCCCACTACTTTAGACACATACGCAATTTAGTTTTTTCGGCTGTTTGTCAGTTTGGTCAAACTTCTCCCACACCTTGAGCCACAAGTTTACAAGCACCTACCCAGTATCTGTCCTGAGGAAGCTAATAATTTAGTGCAACGTGTTGACGAGCACGTTTTTGGAGGCATTACTGGATAAGAAATGTTTTTTACCTCGATAAATTTAATACTGTATCTGTGTACCATAGGTCCAGTCCTCTATAACTGCATTATTGGGTAGCCCTGTCCATACAGGGTGTTTGTACGTTTATATGTTTCATAACTATGTTGTAATAAAATGTATAATTTTTTTACTGATTCTCTCCCTTTAATTATGTGCCCACAAAGTCTGCTAATTTTGTTACTTGGTCAATCCTTGAATATATGGTTACGTCTACAGTGCAAGGAACGCATCCCCACGCTAAGACCCCATACACACTATTAGATTTTCAGCAGATTTTGGTTTTCAGATTTACCAAATCTAATATACGAGGTCAAACCTGAAGAGTTTCAAATTTGTATGCAATCAGGCAGACCCTTGGCACTACATAGTTTTGGTAAATCTGAAGACAAAAATCTGCAGAAACTCTAATAGTGTGTATGGGGTCTAAGGCTGAGTGTTGTGCAGGTCTTCGGCACAGCTAAATGTATGCCTGCTGTTTAGAGCCAAGCTTGAAAGTTTACACAGTGAAGAAAAACACATTTCAAACATGGCCTAGTTTACACAGTAACAAATCAGATACAGGGTGACCTTGTCTAACCTGTGCACGATGCTGGACTGTATATAAAGCTCAGGCTTAGTTGTGTCACGGTGGGCATACCCCCAAAGGGTATCTTAAGGTACTGGACCTGTATATCACCCTGCAGCTAACTCATCGCACTGCACAAACAAAAATGTAAACTAGCAAAGCTGATTTCTCTGGGAAGGAGACAAGGTCAACCACCTAGACACACTAGTAAAGGTATATATTTGAAAATGTTTGCGTGCACTAAAAACGTATTATAAATTGGAACAAAAATATAGCTTTACTTTTTATTCAACCAGACTAAAAAAAATATAACATTTTTAAGGCGATAACTGTTCTTGATAAGTGGTATATTTAACATTCAATACTGCAACCAACAACTTACCTTATTACTTCCTCTTGCTTTACTGCAAATATTGGAGTCATTGCTAGCCACTATTTCAACATCTCTTTCTGTAATCTCAATGGACGTAGACGAATCATCTCCAGATAGGAAGCTTAAAAAAAGAATAAACAAAAATGATGAAAAAAAAATCTTAAGATCAAAAACAGATTAGAGAATTTTACAGACATCTATTATATGGCTGTTGCCCAGGTAAGCTTCAAATAAATATATTTTTTACCACATTTTTTTAACATGATGGGGCTGTAAAAGTTTGTGAAACCACGAAGTATTAAAACATTCCAGTTACATGATGTGAATTTCTGCCAAATCACTGTGGTACAGATGTTAAAAACCATTATGGTTGGGTGACGGATGGTGTGGAAGGCCCCCCACCCTTGAAGGATCTTAAGAAAGTACCAACTTTTGTCAGTGTAAAACACAGGGATGCACTCTTTATAGAATCTTTGAGTTTTCCTGACACTGCAGCTTTACACATTCAAAAGATCCAACATCAAAACACAAGCAAAGTGCATAGTATATATGCATACCAGTGTAGTCAAGAAAAGACTGGTACAATAAGGAGGACAAAGCAACCTCGCCTGAAACTGATGGACTAACAGAGTGAACATTACACATCATGACTTTGCAGTCTCTCATCTTAAAACACATAACAAAAAACTGTATGCATTTGTCAGCCAATTTGTTTTTACATGTCCATGGGAGCCTTGCCTCTCTGGGGACTCTCATTCACGATCTGCAATTGCTGAGCAATTAAAGTCGACCAGTACCCGCCCGGCAGAGACACATGATGGAGCTCTGCCTATGTAAACAAAGCTAAGCTCCATTCTGACAGGGGGGAAAGTGATGCATTTTATGTCCCTGCAAAGCAGGGAATAAAACTAGGATTTTTTTCGTCACTCCTTTTCTTTGAGTACATCCTGGGACACAGAGTCAGGCCAATATTCACCCCCATTGAAAACGTCAGATAGTGACGAAACGCATCTGAGACGTACGTGCTAATGTCAAAACGCCGTCGACAAGGACGGGAGCTTGTTTGTGTGGCCGGCCGGCTTCAAAATCTTTTATGCTTTGATACTTCACATTCGTGTAAGTGCAATATTTTTTAATACAATAAAACAGTTCAAACGGTACTCCACTATGGTCTGCTGCTTTTCTCTTTTGGGTAACATGCATGTGTCGGTAGTGAGGATCTGAACGGTTTTCCATAATATGTCCACCCGATGAGCAGTTCATTCAGGAGATTCTTTGTGCAGTCTTGGGCTTGTCATCTGGTAAGAAGCCCCTCTGTGTGGTGTTGGGAAACTTTGAATTAGTGCGTTTAGATCAATGGGTGTTTTGTCGTCTTTGCACACTTTTGTCTTTTTAATTTGTAAGTGCACACATTGTTTTTTAAATTTTTTGTTACAAGACAATATTATGCTATGTTGCGATTCCTTTTTTGGGGGGAAATCATGCATCCAGAGCCGTAAGTCCTGTCTTGATTGAATACCAACAAGGATTTTGTTTAGTTTTTTTGCTGCTCCCACTAAAAGGCCTAGGCTGGGTTTAAGCCAAATTGCATATTTGGCTTACTTTCTGGTAAGCAGTAAATTCAGAAGGTGGTGTCGTGATAAGTGTTCCAAATAATATCTTTCGGTTCATCAATGGTGTCTGTTGGATTTAATATTTCTGCGGTTCACTTCCTGTTTTGCTGCAAGCCAGATTGCCAAAGTTGGAATGAAGCAAGCTTTGTATTCAGAAGCAATGACTTGGCTCAGGCCCACCTGCGGTGAAGACGGCTCCAGGCTAGAGACACTGCCCCTGAGTGGAGAGTGCAGTTTATTTCCTGGATCACCTTTTTCTGGTGTTCATTGGGTGCGAAGCAAGGGGGGGGAGATTTGAATGAGTAGGCTTGGATGTCTGAATGGAAGGGACAAACACACAAGAAGGACAGTCTCTGGGTGTCTGCAGGCTGATTGAGGAGCATGTCATGAAGAGGTCTCTCTGCTAAGCAGCCATTTTTGAGGCCTAGCCATGTGGACATCTCTACCATTCCATCTCAGCTACCATGTGTGCTAAGTATACGTTTGTATTGTATTGTTATTGTATGCTATGTAATATGCTATGTAACCTTGTAACTCCTAATAATGAGCTTATATAAGCTTTCTTATTTCCTTGGGAAATAAATGAGGTTTGATTGATCTTAAACCGTGTGTTTGGTTGCATAGTTAACTGGTATTATTGTGATATTAACAGTGGCTTGCGCTCATAGGTTTTAATAAACCAACTAATCTATAGGGACTAGACAAATTATACAGATATAATTATATCGCGTACATCAGTGTCATTGTCGGATTCTATAGAAAGACTTTATTAATTAGACATTTTTATATGGTATTGCCACATGGGACTTTAACTTTTTGTTTTTTCTTGATATTCACTAAGAAATAATAATTGGTCATATTGTTTTAGGTACTGTTGTCTCACCTGATGCTGAATTAAAAATTTAGCTTTGATAATATATTTGGGTTGCACATTTAGCGCAGCTAATCTTTTATATTTTATCTATTCTTGTGTATATCCCACAATAAGCTGCTGCATTATTTAGATTTTCCATATTTTATTTACTATATTTTGTCCAAGCGCAGTTTTTTTCCCTTTTCTAATATTCATTACCTGCTGGGACGTCCCAGAGCAAAAGCCTTGAGGGGAGGGAGAAACCCTGCCAAACAATAGCCATCAGAACTTATACGACAGTCCGCAGTACACTGCGGAAAAAGCCGAATCCTCAGCTGCTCAAACATCCACTTGATTACATTTTGCGAACGTATGCACTGAAGACCAGGTAGCAGCCTTACAAATCTCAGCTACAGATACCTGATAGCGAAAAGCCCAGGAGCTTCCTACACCCCTGGTAGAATGAGCTCTCACCCTAAAAAGGGAGGAGCCTTACGTTTCAGACCGTAGGCCTGAATGACCAATTGGCAATGGAAGCTGGCTGCCCCTTCTTGGGTCCTTTTGGTAAAACAGAAAAAAAAAAAAAAAAAACAAACACACACACAGTCTGATCCTCAGATCTCCGAAGATCTAGACAAATAAACCTTGACTGCCGGACAAATTTGATTTCCACAGCTGAATGTAGAAAAGAGAGAATTATCCCAATCACTATACCTTAATAGTCATGCCATCACATTTAGAGACTGTAAATTGGGGTGGAATATAGGACCCTGAGACAGTAGGTCGGGGTGATGTGGAAGCATCCATGGCCTGTCTATTGTCAGTCTCACAATCTCCGGGAACATAGGCCTTCTGGGCCAGGCTGGTGCCACCAGAATGACTGGAACCCCCTCTCTCTGAATCCTGTGCAACGTATGTGAAAGGAGAGGGATCGGAGGAAAAGCATAAACCAGGGAGTACTGGCTCCATGGAACTATCAGAGCATCTGCTCCAATTGCCAGAGGAACTCTTGTTTAAGACAAAAACTGTTATAGCTTGTTGTTGAACCTGGATGCCAGTAGGTCGACCTCTGGCCATCCCCAACATTGGCAAATTTCCTCTAACACCTCTGGGTGTAGAGACCATTCCCCCGGGCAGATCTGCTGGAGGCTGAGATAATCTGCCTTCCAGTTCTCTACTCCCGGGATATAGACTGCCGATAGGATTGGCACATGTCCCTCTGCCCAGGCTAGTATGTAGTTCACCTCCTTTAGAGCTGAATGACTCCTGGTACCGCCTTGGTGGTTTATATAGGCCATGGCACTGTCGGACTGAACCCTGATGGGGCAGTCCTGAAGCTCCACCGTCCAGAACAGTAAAGCCAGACGTACTGCCCGCAATTCTAGGACGTGGTTGGGCAGAGTCTGTTCTGTTCCTGACCATGTCCCCTGAGCTGTGAGCCCGTCTAGGGTCGCTCCCCAGCCTGAGAGACTGGCATCTGTAGTCAGTAATCTCCAAGTTACCGGGAGAAAGTATTTTTCCTTTCGCAGGTTCTGAACCTGCAACCACCAGTTTAGGCTTAAGCATGACTGAGGAGATAAGCCCTGGATTATCCAATGTGCTTTTCTTCCTCTGTTCCAAGTCAACTTGTTGTAAGGGCCTGGAATGGAACTGGGCATAGGGCACTGCCTCAAAATGTATCCTCCCTAGAAGACTAATACAGGGCCGAATGGAAGGTTGTCTGGTGCCCCTTTCTGACGCACCAGATCCTTAAAGCCTCCTTTAAAAAATAAAAAAAAAAATAAAAAAAAATGGAACCTGCAAGGCAAAGGCATAAGGAGCTAATATGCATAGCATACTAGCACATTATGAATAACTTACCTGAGAAGCCCCCGAAGCGACCCTCGTCCACGTCCTCCTCCGCCATCAATCCCGGAGTGACATCCGGGTCTCGCTGCTCCAGCAGTCATTCGCTGGATCGGCGATGACGTCACTCTACGACACATGCGCTGTAGACAGCGATGCTTGTTTTTTATAAATATCTCCTAAACCATGTAGGTTTAGGAGATATTTATTGGACCTACAGGTAAGCCTTACCTGTAGGTCAAAGTGGTTTGTAAGGGTTTACAACCACTTTAAAGTGGATGTAAACCCAAATTTTTAACTTTTTTTTTGTTTTATGTCATAATGTAGATCATAAGATCATTTGTGCCCAGTCTTGCCACACAGATTCGAGGCCTGAGCAATCCTCTTTAATTGTTCAGTTAGAGAAATTTTGACAAAGTTTTTTTCAAGACTTTGTCAAGAACGCCCCCTTGCTGTGAGTGACCGGTGATTTACATATCTCATGCACTAGCCTGAGACAGGTTATCATCAGATCACTGGATGTTCTACTCTGCCCAGCTCAGACTACATACATGTCCCCTAAATTACTTGTCTGTCTATAGTCTGCTGACTGTTCACTGCATCCCATGATGAGAAACATCCAGTCAAAACACAGTAAAGCTGGGAGAGCAGGAGGGGAGAGGGATGTGAATTGTGAACTTCTTACACAGGATGTGCCTGTCTCAGGCTAGTGCATGATATGCAAATCATCTGTCACTCACAGCAAGTGGGCGTTTTTGACAAAGTTTTCAAGACTTTGTCAAAATTTAACTAAACTGAACAATAAAAGAGGATTGCTCAGGCCTCGAGTAAATCTGTGTGGCAAGACTGGGCTCAAATGAAAGGAAATCTTATTCTCTACATCATGACATCAAAAAAAGAAAAATTGGGTTTACATCCACTTTAAGGGCACAGATGCTTGCGGGTGGCAAAAATACTCTTGATTGGACAGTATGTAGGATCAGAACCTAAACACTCTAGACTTTGAGCTGGTCTCAAGGCTGAATTTTTGTTATTTATGATCCAGCCTAAGCTTTTCAAATATCGCACTGTGTATATTATGCTCTGTTATAGAGCCTCTACTGGGTGATCTCTGAGCAGGAGGTCACCCAGATACCAAAGGACCAAAATCCCTTGGGCCCTTAAAAGACCCAGTACTGGTGCTAGGATCTTTGTGAATACCCAGGGAGCTGTAGCAAGCCCAAAAGGGTAGAGCCGTAAACTGAAAATGACGTTCCTCTACTGCAAAACGTAGGAACCTCTGATGAGGCTGAAAGATATAAAAGATGTGTACTTACACGTACATATCAATGGAGGCTAGAAAGTCTCCCCCCTGGAGTGAGGTTACTACTGAGCGGACAGACTCCATCCAAAAAGGACTGTATCAATAGATACCTGTTCAGGGACCTTCGATCCAAAATGGGCCTTGTGTACCAGTTTGGTTTCTGAACCGTAAACAGGTTTGAGTAAAACCCTGTGCCCCTTTCAAATACAGAAACCTTTACAATCACTCTTTGATGCACTAGATAACGTAGTGCCTGAAGCAATACGTTTTATTGGAGGATCCAAGGGAACGCTGGATCTTAGAAACCTGAGGGGGAACCCCCCCACAACTCCAGTTTGTAACCACAAGATATAATTGAGGTGACCCACTCGTCCTGAATTTTTGTTTTCCAAATGTCCACAAAGTGCAGCAGCCTCCCCCTCCCCCCCCACCCAATGGAGTGGGGGCATCCCCTTAAAAGAGAGCTTGATGCTGGGTTTAGAAGGATTTTGGACCCAGGGCCTTTTCTGGCCATGACTTTGCCCCTGACCCTAGCGCCCTGTTGGCGGAAGAACCACCCCGACGCTGAGATATTTGTGGAAGCAGTCCCTGGGTTCCTAAACAAGGGACGTCTAGTGATTTTCTTCACAAAAAGTAGAGAACTCTTCCCTCCGGAAATCTTTTGGATATATTTGTCCAAGTGATCACAGAATAAACATTGCCCATCAAATAGGAAACCTGCCAATAACTTTTTTCAAGGAAGCTCGGCTGACCAGTTCTTAAACAATAAAAGTCTGCGCATATGTACAGACAAGCGAGCAATATGAGAAACCTGCTGTATTGAATCCTTTAAAGCATCAACAGCAAAAACACAGCACTCGCGGAATATCTGTCTTACTTTAAGGCAGATAATGCTCCTGGTTAGGCCTATCAGGCCGTTTGACCTGATCCTTTATGGACTGGCAAATACCAATTGCTGCAGCCGCTGGCTGCATAGCTGAATCTCCTGGACAAGTTAAATTCTCGTTTAAGGAAGAGACTGCTGCATCTACGGCTGGCATGCTCCATTTTTTTAATGAACTTTCAATCCATGGGATATAAAAGGAAAAACCTCTTTGGAGGAACAAAAGTCCTGTCAGGATGTTCCCAATCAGCGTACACCGTCTGTTCCAACAGGAGGTATAGAGGTAAAGTCTGTGCAAAGAGAACCAGGGGGGCTCAGTCACCTCTGCAAGAGGCAACTTAAAAGGCAGAACAAACCTTTTCAGTCAGAGTCAGGATCAAAAGCCTCTGCGACTGAGAAGCAGACATCGACTGGATATCTTCTTGTCCAGATTGCTCGGAAGCAGACTCATCTGCTGGGTACTCCACCAAATCCTGAGCTTTAAGCTTCTCCCCATCTTCAACCCATTCCTGCTCTAGACTAGGAGAATACAGAGAGGGGGGGATCTGTCACTCATCCTGCCACCCTGCAGGATGAAGGCAATCATGCCAGCAGTCCTGTGCTCTAACCCGACAAGGGGCGAGGACAGTTCATACTTAGTGATAAAGGGTGAAGCAGCAGCGTTGACTGTAGGCACAATACCAGATAGGCGCAGCGGCTCAGATTTTCCAGAAAGCCCCTGGTCCTTCAGGGGATACAACACTAGGGATGCGACTAGGTTCATCAGGAACTACTGACGACATAGGTGTGCCCTTCCCTGTGGTGTTAGTCCCACTCCTCTTTTTGGAAGACGTTTAATAGCTACAACGAGTACTTGGGTGTAGTATTAAAACACCTCAGAAGGGAGACCCTTTAAAAACGGCTAACCAAGCCCTTATGCAACAATCCTGCTAAGCACCTTTGGCCTGCCAAGCAACACCTGGTGACCCACGTAAGTGTGACAAAAACGTCCCTACACTTCGATTGAGACTGAAGTCCCATCCACCTTTACAGGAAATCTGTCCTCTGTTAGTTGTGGGCAGAAGCCAGCAGTGCTCTGTTCCGTTGCCAGCAGTTCAGCTGGGCGTAGGAGCTTCCCTACATCATCTGCTCCAGCTAACTGTTGGGGAGAGAGGCCGACTGCCCCAGCTCCCTGGAACTCTGCAGCCGTTACAGGTGCTAGGCAGAAGTTGGTAGCACTCTGCCCGGTTGCCAGCACTTCTGCTGTTTTTCTGTTAGTGGAGACCACAGGCCCATCCACCGACACCAGATCAAGCTGCAGTTGTGAGGCGACGACTGCATTCTCTCCTTGGATCCTGATCTGCAGCTCATGATAGACTGCTACCTCCTCACCCTGGGCCTCCAGAATTGCTGTAGGTGTGGGGCAGAGGTCTTGGACTCTGTCCGGCTGCCAGCACTTCTGCTGGGGGTTTGCTAGGTGGTTCCTCCTCTACAGAAACATCTATTAAATCCCCAGTCTCTGGAATAGCTAAAAGTGTGGGACAGAGGTCTTGGACCCTCAGTTCAGTTACCAGATCTTCAGCTGGAGAAGTTTGTTGTAACTCCATAGATGCTGCTGGCAGAAAATCACATGTCCCTGTCAGTGTTGTGGGAGAAAGGCCGAAGCCACTGTTGGTGCTGGGCAGACGTTAGCAGAGCTCTGCCCTATTGTCAGCACTTCCGCTTTAGGGACGACAATCTCCGGAGTTTCCACTGCCGATTGTCTGGCATGCTGCTGAACGTGTTCTAGCAGTTTCCTGTATGCCCTTACCAGATGGTGTTCCTTCCTTAACAAATGGTCCAGATCAGGTTTAAGCTCTGAGACCCCTGCAAGACCGAGCATAGCCTCTCTATATTCTTGCAGTTCAAGTGTAGGTTCCCCTTCATCGCCAAACACAAAACGATCTGTAAGGCTCTCCCACAGCAATCCAGGGCCTCCAAAGTCAAATCCCTCTGGAGAGCATTCGGTTGTCTCCCCTAAATAACCCTGCTCTGCGTGCCATTGCAGACCCCGATAATGATTGTCCAGCTCTACCTCCTGCTGGACCAGCCTGTCCAACTCAGTCACCCATTGCTCCTGGGGCCCCTCTCCCAGGAATGCCATCCGCAATGCCCGTTGGTCACTGGCCCGTTGCTCTTGGGTTGGAAAGCACTTGCCCTGTTTTATACCAGCAAGCTGGAGGGCTCCAATCCAGAGCTCCACCCGAATCTGCTGCCTGAGCTCCAGGTATTGATTCTCAGACACAGTCCTTGTGTATGCTGAAAGGACGATCCGCAGCAGCCACAGGAACTCTGATGCCAGGTCCATATCTCCGCTGGGGTGACCGAAGTCCGCTATCCTGGTCTTGGATCCAGGTGGAGGTTTGGATGTCCCAGAATGCAGGAAGCACTCCTCTTGAGTGCTTTCATCATATACCACTTCCTCCCAGTCTGAATATAGATATCAGATATGCCAACTGCTCCCAAGCATAAAACAAGACGACACTTGCTTAGTGCTAATGTGGACTCATTTATTAGAACCAAAATGACAAGTATTTATAATACAGTAGAAGAGGAGGTCCCCCCTCCTGCCCATATTATTCTAACAATACAACTGTAGCCATAAACAGAATTAACCTGAGCTTATATCTAAATGAACACCAGACTCCTTCATGGTTAATTAGCACATACAATAGGTGAAATACTCTTTAGAAGCTGTGTAAAGCCAGACTAGACTCCTTTACATTATACAGGACGACAGGTGGCTGGAGTTGATATTAGCATCTGACAGTGTGTGTCCCAACAGCATGAGACAACACACATATATACATATATACAGCATTGAATCTGACTAGCACAGGATTATAGTTGGGTTCTCATTCACCGTGTGCCCTTTAAAATCCAGGGCCCATAATCAATCGGCAAGAGGCTCGCATTCAGTCCTCTCAAAAAGCCTGTGTCCCGGCTAGGTCTGTCACAGTAAGGAAAAACGAACCACTGCAAGTGTCTGTTCAGAGCCTGCTCTGCGTCACCACATGCTTGGCCTTTACAGTTTAAATAAGCTGGGTGTGGGCCGAAGCAATCTGTGCGTGCGCACGCACGTGCATGGTCCCAGCGAACAGACGTGACTGTACAGGGGGTCCCCGGGTTACAAACAAGATAGGGACTGTAGGTTTGTTCTTAAGGTGAATCTGTTTGCAAGTCGGAACAGGTGTAGCTCCAGCCAAAAAATCTATTTTTAAGTTTTTTTAGATAACAAAGAAGGGTTATCACCCCTGTAACATTTGTTTTGCTGTCTGTGCCCCTGTTCAGAAGATTTCACCTCACTTTCTGTCCCAATAGCAATTGGATTTTGAAAATTTTGGGTTGTTAGGTAAACATGGACTGGTGATAAAGCATCAGTGGAGACACCTTTTTCCCATATTAACTCATACAGGAGTGAATTTCCCTTCCTAGGGGTGGATTTCCTCTCACTTCCTGTTGTCTCCCTCCGTTTGTAAGTAGGAGTCGTTTGTAAGTTGGATGTTTGTAAGTAGGGGACCCCCTGTATTTCGCATACAACGCAAATGTTCGTGCGCCCAGATAAAGGCTACTGCGCCTGTGCGGCAAAGCCGCGTGCGCCATGGCCAACAAACTGCAAAGCCCAGCGGCACGCTTGCGAAGGCACACGCCCCATGGCGAACCAAGGTGAAATTGCGCACCGTCTTGCTCCATCATACAGGTAAAAAAAACAGCCAGACAGACACAAGCAAAAAAGGTACACTTTGCAAACACCCACAGCTAGCCCAAAACTCCCCCGTATGGTCACAGCACACAGGTGTCCAGTTTTTAGCTAGCTTGACTGCTTGTTACAATCACTGGGACACCCCACAATAATAAAATAAAGGGGTTTCATATACCATCCAGGCGCAGGGCCACTTAGAAACTAAGACCCCTTTCACACTGAGGGTGTTTTGCAGGCACTATAGCATTAAAAATAGCGCCTGCAAAACAGCTGCTGCATGCACTCCAGTGTGAAAGCCAAGGGCTTTCACACTGGAGCGGTGCGCTGGCAGGGCATCAGAAAAAAAGTCCTGCCAGCAGCTTCTTTGGAGCGGTAAACGCGCCGCTCCTTCACCGCTGCTCCCCACTGAAATCAATGGGGCAGCGCTGCGATACCGCCGGCAAAATGCTGCTCCAGCGGCATTTTGCGGGTGTATTTAACCCCTTTTTCGGCCGAATAGCGCCGCTAAAAATAGCACCACTTTACCTCTGACGGCGCGGTGTGAAAGGGGTCAAAGGGCCAAATCTTCAACCTTCACGGTGGGTTCCTGTCACTTGGCCCTACAAGGACTGGGTACCCTTTTCAAGGTTATGGTCCACTCCTTTGAACCTGTACAGCACCCTGCAGAAAATGCCTTAGCGCTGTAGTGTCCAGGATCTACTCTGCAGGGTCCAGCGCCCGGAGGCCACATTACAGGCAATATCTCGCAGGATCTTGAGTCCTCTTTGCGAGGCTCGGGTACCATTTACCTAAGCATAAAGGCCTGTGTCAAATGGATCCGATCGATCAATCCCTTGATTTTGGAACCTTTTGTGGGACTAGAGACCTGGAGCTCAAACAAACCGTGCCATCCACCTTGCAGACACTTTTAAAAAACTAAAGTACTTCCTGTATGGGAAGGGTTATATAGTGGATCGCTTCATGTCTGAAGACCTATGGTCTACCCGTGTCCATTCACCCAATTATGGATTATAACCCAGCAGGTAAAGAATATTAGCCTATGTCCCACGATGTATGAAAAATAAATCCATCACGTCCCTTAGTAAAAGCAGCACAAAAGCATGCAAATTTACCCTTTGATTATCTTATTCACTTAGAGGTGTACTCACTTTTGTTGCCAGTGTTTTAGACATTAATGGCTGCATGCTGAGTTATTTTGAGGGGACATCAAATTTACACTGTTATACAAGCTGTACACTCACTACTTAACATTTTAGCAAAGTGTCTTCAGGGTTGTCGCATAAGATGGGTGGGGTGTACTTACTTGTAAAATTATATACATTAGAGGTCGACCGGTATATCGGCCGATATTTGGCATTTTTTAATTAATCGGCATCGGCCGATTGTGCAGCTAAAAAAAAAAAATTCAGATTTTAAAACTTCAGCTCTACTTGCAAATAACTTCTGATAGAAGTCAATACAAGTTGTCTGAAGTTTTCCCTGGAGCTACTTGTCTAGGCAGTCTGCCAAGTGTGAGAAAATGATACAATGTTTCTTCTCATCAATGAACTCAACTCCCTGTGGAGAAGTTCTCAGTTTAAAGGGGTTGTAATACCCTCAATTACAACTTGTACCTACAGGTAAGCCTAGATTAAGGCTTACCTGTAGGTACAAGAAAATACCTAGTTAGACTTACCGGTGACGGTATTTCTAAGAGCCTTTCAGGACAACCCTGGAGAGAGCGCAGCTCCGCCCACTTTGAGGAAACACTTGCATTTTTCTTTAAAGCTCCTCCTCTTCCGCCATGGCCTCAGTTATTGTTACCTCCGGCATACTGGAAGATAAAGCACAGAGAACACAAACAAACCATGACAGATACTTGTATCATCTTTAAACATAGAACACAAGGGAGGGAACTAGGCGTTGTCCTGAAAGGCTCTTAGAAATACCGTCACCGGTAAGTCTAACTAGGTATTTTCTCCAGTCGCCTTTCAGGACAACCCTGGAGAGGATAAACGAGAAGCTTACCCTAGGGTGGGACCACTGCCTGCAGTACCTTCCTGCCGAAGGCTTGATCCGCAGCTGACAGCAAGTCCAGTCTGTAGTGCCGAAGGAAAGTTGAGTAACTTGACCACGTGGCCGCCTTGCAGATTTGATCAGGCGTAGCACCGGCCCTCTCGGCCCAAGACACTGCTGTTGCCCTAGTGGAATGGGCAGCAATTCCGGAGGGAGGGGATTCCCCTCTAGCTTTGTATGCCTCCGAAATTGCCTCTCTAAGCCACCTACCTAGAGTACTCTTGGAGGCTTTTTCCCCTTTTCTAGTACCTGAAAAGATTACAAACAGAGCATTCGTCTTCCTGAATTCCCTAGTAACTGCTAGGAAATGGAGAAGACACCTCCTTACATCTAAGGTATGAAAGGCCTCCTCCCCTGTGTTGGTAGGGTTGGAGGAAAAGGTAGGCAACACTATTTGTTGGGTACGATGGAACTCTGAAGATACCTTGGGAAGAAAGGCTGGGTCTATCTGCAGCACTATCCTATCGGGAAAAATCTTTAGGAAAGGCTCTGTAACTGCCAGAGCCTGTAATTCGCTCACTCGTCTAGCCGACGTAATGGCTACTAGGAAAATTGTTTTTAAAACTAAATTTTTTAAACAAGAGTCCTTAAGAGGTTCAAACGGAGCTCCCGTTAAACCCTGAAGGACTATGGATAAATCCCAACTGGGAAAATTCCTGAGGGGAACTGGCCTATTCCGTGCCATTGCCCTGAAAAACCTGGAAATTAAAGCTTCCCTGGAAAGGGTTTTTTCTAAATAAACAGAAAGGGCCGCCACCTGAGTTTTCAGGGTGCTGGCTGCCAAACCTTTCTCCATTCCTTCATGGAGAAATTCCAGTATTGAACTGGTATTTTTCACCTGGAACCCTCTAAGAGTACAATACGAGTTGTACTTCTTCCAGACTTTCAGGTAGATGGCCCTAGTCACTTCTTTCCTGCTTGAGAGTAAAGTCCTTACTAGTCCCTCGGACAAACCCTTAGCTCTTAAGAGATCTTCTTCAGAAACCAGGCGGTTAACTGCAGCCTGCCTGCCTCTGGATGGACCACTGACCCTTGTGTCAGAAGGTCCTGCCTGACTGGTAGCCTCCACGGGGGTTCTGTGGCTAGATTTAGAAGAGCCGAGAACCAGGGTCTTTTTGGCCAGAAGGGCGTGATGAGAATCATGCTGGTCCTCTCTTCCCTGAACTTCCTCAGGACCACCGGTATCAGAGGAAAGGGGGGAAAGGCATAGCACAGACGGTAATGCCAAGGATGGGCTAATGCATCTAGACCTATGGCCTGATCTTCTCGGTGAAGAGAAAAGTATTTTTGGACCTTGTGGTTTTGCTGATTTGCAAACAGGTCCACCTGGGGGAAGCCCCAAGTACTGGCGATCATCAAGAAGACTTCCTGATTTAGGCTCCATTCTGCTTCCACCAGTCTCTTCCTGCTGAGAAGATCTGCCCAGAGATTCAGAGAGCCCTTTAGATGGACTGCTGAGAGGGAGGCCACGCTTTTTTCTGCCCATGCGAATAGATGCCTGGCTAATTCCATGAGACCCCTGCTCCTGGTCCCCCCTTGTTTTAGGACATATGCTACCGTTGTCATATTGTCCGACAAGATCTGTACATGCTGTCCCTCTACTACGTGCTGAAAAGCCCGAAGGGCCAGCGACACAGCCTTGAGTTCTCTCCAATTCGAGGATCTCCGAGACTCTGCCTTGGACCAAGTCCCTTGGACCGTCAGCCCGTCTAGGTGGGCTCCCCAACCCCAGGCACTCGCGTCCGTCGTCAGGCGCTTGTCTAGCGGCCAGAACCAGGGAAGGCCCTTTGTGAGATTGGCTGTGTCTCGCCACCACCACAGAGCCCGTTTTACTTTTGAGGTGAGCCTGAACTTCTTTTCTAGTGGAACCCGGTGAGACCAGACCTGCAGGATTTCCGCCTGAAGAGGTCTGGAATGAAACCGGGCCCACTGGACAGCTGGGATAGAGGCTGTAAGGAGACCTAACACCCTCATGGCTGATCGGACTGAAACCACCTGGTTCGTCTGAATTTGTTTTACTGCCGTCAGGATCTTTTCCACCTTTTCTTGCGGAAGAAAAACTTTTTGCAGGGTAGAATTGATGGTGTACCCTAGAAAAACTACTTCCTGGCTTGGAACCAGGTTTGACTTCTCCAGATTGAGAAGCCACCCTAAGTCCCCCAGGTGAGCCTGTGCTATCTGAAGATTCGACAGCACCTGTTCCCTGGAGTCCGCAAAAAAACAGGAGATCGTCCAGATATGGGACCACTGAGATTCCCCTCAATCTCAGTGGTTCCAGGGCTTCCGCCATGACCTTGGTGAAGATCCTGGGGGAGGACGACAGCCCGAACGGCAAGGCCCTGAATTGTAGGTGCCAGACTGACGACCCTAGATTCACTGCCAACCTGAGGAACTTCTGGGAGGATTGGGCGATCGGGACATGTAGATAGGCGTCCCTCAGATCCAGGGAGGCCATGAAGCAATTTTTGGATAACAACCTTGTTATTGTATGGATTGTATCCATGCGGAAGTGCTTGTATCGTATTGATTGATTCAGAATTTTTAGATTCAGTATCAATCGATATTTGCCCGAAGGTTTTCTCACTAGGAAGATGTGAGAATAAAACCCATGGCCTTCCTGTTCCTTTGGAACCTGAATGATCACCTCTTGTTGAATCAGATCCTCCAAAAGGCTCCTCATGGCAGAGGCTTTGTCCTGATCCCTCGGAAGGGTTGTGACATAAAATCTGTTTGGGGGAATGTTGGAAAATTCCAGGCTGTATCCCTGTGCCACAATGTTCCTCACGAATTGACTTGAGGAACACTGGCTCCATTGCGGAAGGAAGGCGGACAACCTTCCTCCCACTGGAGCAGAGCAGTCACTTATCCTTAGGGGGTTGACTGGAGGGAGTTTTGAACAAAATTCCTCCTTTACCTCTACCCTTCTGGGGGTTCCAGCGACTTTTGCTGTCTTCCCCACCCTTACGGGACTGTTGAACAGGACGAAAATTCCTCTTTCCTGCCTGTTTTTTCTTTGCAGGAAAGGCCTTCTTTTTGTCTGCCGTTCTGTCCAGCACTGTTTCCAGCTCTGGCCCAAACAGCAGATCCCCTGAAAAGGGCAGACCACACAACCTAACCTTGGAGGCTGTGTCACCTGACCACGTTTTAAGCCAGACAGCTCTCCTGGCGGAATTCACCAGGGCCGCAGATCTGGCTGCCATTTTGATGGACTCCGCAGAGGCATCAGCCATGTATTTCACCGCTCTAAGGATTAGTGGAAAGGATTCCATCAAGTCCTTACGTGGTGTGCCTGCTTCCACGTGGCTCTGCAATTTATCTATCCAACACTCTAAATTCCTAGCCACCACCGTGGATGCCATAGCTGGTTTGAGGCTAGCAGATGCTGAATCCCATGCCCTCTTTAAAAGAG
>CM053034.1:74099773-74101874 GCA_028564925.1 Lithobates sylvaticus | reverse complement strand
TCTCCCCATTCGAACATTGGGCGAGGCAAGTGTATCATAATCCGTACATTTCCATCCTGTCTGACATACTTACTGACTTAACTGATTGGAGACATGCTGCTTCAGACCGACCCCTACGCATGTGGTCTCCCAATTATACTCTCTCCTGCACATGGTTTCAAACCCCCGATCTCCCCCATACACACAGGCCTGGAAGGAAGATTGGGTCACTCCATTTCCCCTGTTGACTGGCAAAGTGCTTCATTTTGACTCACAAAATACCCCTAGCCTCAAATCGCAAGAAAATGGGTTCAAGTTGCTGACCGCTGGTACAGGTGCCCCTCGGCTTTACACTGGATAAACCCGACATCCCGGACACCTGTTGGCGGTGTTGTCATCAAGGGAACACTTCTCCACATTTGGTGGGGATGCCCCCCTGTGCGAAGGTTCTGGCAAAAGATTATTGACCTGTACTGCAAACTCATGGCAACCTCAATCACACCGTCTCCTGAGATAGTGTGCTATCTATGCTTCTGGACCGCTTAAATTGGTCAAAAAGACGTCCTGCGCCATTTTCTGGCAGCGGCCAGAACGGTTCTCCCTAGACACTGGAAGTCGACGAACATGCCTTCCCTGGGGGATTGGGCAACTGAAGTGGCCCGAATCAACAGCTTAGAACGAATGTTGTCGCAGGAAATGGGTACAGAGGAGCAATTCTCTATGACCTGGACCTCTTGGTCTTTGTTTCGCTATTCTCAGAATTTATTTTTGGGCTGCAGAGGACCCACTAACGAACTGTGTAACCTAGTGGAATATCTCCTCTTACATCTACTACATACTGCCTCTACCCCCCCTCCTCTTTTTCCTCACCTTCATCCCTCGTTTCACTTTATTTGTTACAGTGATACACAACCACCACAACCTTTAGTATCAGCAGAAAAGTGCAACACACAGAGTTTCACCCTAGAAGAAAACATGACTAACGCAAAATCAAAAGCCCTAGCATATGAGTACTAAATGGGCACCGCTCAATGGGAGGATAGTGGTGTGCACTGACCCTCCAATAAGTCATGGTAGACGTAGCTACACGGGCTTGTATATCAAACTAAAGGAAACTAACATACTCCATACTCTGTGTGATGCTACGACACTGGTCTTAGAATGTTGTTTATCGCTCTATATATGTTAGGAATGCCATGTTTGTATTCTATGCACTTTCCTTTCTCAATAAAATAAGATTGAATTAAAAACTGTTACTTGGAAAAAAAAAAAAGAAAGAATGGGGAGACCATAATGGTGCAGTATCAAAGAGATTATATTTTATTTTCAAAAAGTTGAAATACACAAATGTAGTGCACTAGTATAATACAGTGCACTAGATGATTCACATACAGAAACAAGATTAAAACTGAAGGTCCCCTTAAGGATAAGCATCCCTGGATGGATGCAGGAGTTGATCGACACAAAACAGGCGCAAAGACATCAGCCCTGCCTCATGACACATTTCGTCACATGACCGGGACGTAATCATAGGAAACAAAAAGGAGGTGCCAAAATCCACCTAAATATGGAACCTACCCATTTTGAAAAAAATCAATCTAATAGCGATGGCCAAAGATGGTGAAGAACAGATATTAGGGGCCATTTTGCATGTGTCTGCTTAAGCTAAAACCGAGGTGAAGAGCAGAAAACTAACCACGCCCATATTATTGAAGCCCACACACTGAAGATCACACAGAAGTCTAATTGCTTGTGCTAGTTGTGCCACATATTAAGAAACTCTACCCAGAGACACAGTTCAAGATACAAGCCATTCTTTACATGCATTTGTGTTGATGGGAGTCTCGCCATCTAAAGAGATTTTACATACCTTACCAGTGGAGCTGAAGACACTTGTGGATACATACTCAATATTGGGACAGGCGTTTTTAGACCTTTCCATTGTGTAGGTCTAATCGGGAAGTAAGGGGCCAGAATGTGAGATGGTGGTACACTGTGTGGGCCTTTTTTGAAGGTACTATGGGAAGCGGCAGCTATGTGTCCAGCTAGGATTCTGTGGAAGCTGTAAATAGAACAGCTGTGGTGCCCCCTTTTTATTGGGCACAAGATTAAGACCTTGTAG
>CM053034.1:74079773-74094773 GCA_028564925.1 Lithobates sylvaticus | reverse complement strand
AAAAGGTCATGTAATGCTTAAAAGGGGTGGTAAATGAAGCCAGGACAAAACCCCCCCGGTAGTGGGGGGGGTCAAATTTCAGACAGCCCCAAGGGGGGAACCCCCACCTCCCGGGGGAAGGAAATGTGTAACAGGGTGAGTGCAGGAAGGGTGTCGTGGACAGTCCAATCTGTGTGAAATATAAAAAACAAAAAAGGGGATCAAAAGGGGACATGTGGGGTAGCTAACAAAGGGGAGAAAGGGCCCGAAAAAACAAAAAAAAAAAAAAGCATGGTTGGGCATCCTGGAATAACAAAACCCCAAAACTGTCAAAAGGGGGAAAAGGGCCCAACGAGAATGAAAATTAAAAAAAAGAAAACAAAAAAAAAAGGAGCAAGAAAGTGTGATAAAGAAACCCCTTTAAAAAAAAACCAAAAATGATAAAGTAAAAAGAGGGGTCTTGCCCCCAAGCCATTTTTTTTGGTTTTTGGGGGCAAAGTCTTTAAAAAAAAAAAAAAAAAAAAAGAAACCCCAAAAAAAATGGGGGGGGGGGAAAAAAATTAAACGGGTGGGAAAAAAAGGGGAAAAAAAAAAAAAAGGGGGGGAAAAAAAAAAGGGGAAGGGGAAAAAGGGGGGGGAAAAGAGGAATGGGGGAAAAATAACGGGGGGGGGGGGGAAAAAAAGGGAGTGGGAAAAAAGGGGGTTTGTTTTTTTTTTACCTTGGTGATTTTGGTTAAAAATGGATATCCAGATTGCCAAAGGTTTTGATCCAAAAACTTTTTAATTTTTTGGTTTTGGGGGGGAGAAAAACCCAAATTTCTAATTTTTTCGGCCCCCTTTTGTTTTGGGGGCCCTTCCCTTTGTGGGGGGGCGGCCCCTGGGTGGGTATTTTTTTTTTATTGCGTCCCCTGGGGGGTTTCCAATTTTTTCCCTCCCTATTTAAAACCCCCCCTTGGATCCCCCTTGGGGTCACCTGGCCGGTTTCTTGGTATCCCCCCCCAATTTCAGGGGGACCCCCCCCTTCCCCTTTTCCACCCCCCCCCTCCTTTCCCCCCCCCCCCCGGTTTTTTTGGGGGGTTTTCCCCCCCTTTCCCTCCCTTTTCCCTTTTTTTTTCCCCCCCTTCCTTCCCCTTTCCCCCTTTTTAATGGTTTTAACCCCTTTTTGTCCCCACGTTGATTTTTTTTCTTTGGGACCCCCCCCCCCCGGGGGTTTTGGTCCCTTGGGTTTTGGTGGGGGTTTTTTTTAAGACCTTTGGCACCTCAATTTACTTTTTATTTTACCCCTTTTGTTTTTTTTTTTTGGGGGGTTTCTTTTCCCTTTTTTTTTTTTTTTTTTTTTCTTTTGTTTTAAATTTTCTTTTTTTCCGGTTTTTTTTCCTTTTTTTTTAAAATTTTTTTTTTTCCTTTTTTACAGGGGAAAATTGGGTTTTGGGTTTTCCAGGATGTCTTACCATGCTTTTTGTTTTTTTTTTGTTTTTTATGGGCCTCTGCCCTTGGTTTGGGTACACCCCCAAAGGGCCCCCCTTTTTTATCCATTGGGTTTTTGTTATATTTAATGATTGGAGTGTCCAAAAAAAATTTCCCGCGCTCACCCCCTTTCACATTTCCTTTTCCCCCGGGTGGGGTGTTTTCGCCTTGGGGTTGGGGGCAGATTGAGTCCCCCCCGCTCACGGGGGGATTTTTCCCGGCCTTTATTTACCCGCTGGCTTTTAGGGATTACATGCAAATTTTTTGAGCTTTTTTAAAAAGTCATTTGGGGTGTTTGGGTTTTTTTTCCTTCCCCCACATCCCCATTTAAATTTTTCAGCGTTAAACTTGGATAAAAGATTTAGAGATATATAATTTTATATATATATTATTTAAAATTTTATTTTATTTTTATATATATATATATATTATATATTTATAAAATTTTATATATATTTATATATAATATATATATATATAAATTTTTTTTTGACTGAATTCGATTTGCTTTGAAAAAGTGGAATTTTAGCCCCGGAAAAGCTTGTCAAGTTATTTAAAGCAGTCTTTATTAATCATTTTTTGTATATTCAATGCCTTTTTAATTTTTAAACTTGTGCAATAAAAAAATTTTTTTTTATTTTTTATTATATGCTATCGCTAGTAAATCTGCTATGTACCCTTTTCCCAAAGCATTTTTATGAATAAACCCTTTTTTGATCATGCAATTTTATTTTTTTTTGCAAACACAACAAATTCAAAAATCCCAAAAATTTTCCCCCTTCCCCCAAAAAGGGCTTAAGCTTAACCCCTTCTTTTTATAAAAACCCCCCCCCCCCTTTATTTTTTTTATTTGGGCCCGCTTTGCCCCAAAAGAAAGTACTGTAAATTTTATCTAGGGAGGTTCAAAAAGCTAGGCCCATGTTCGGGGTTTTTGGGCCCCAAAACTTTCGGTCTCAAAACCCGAAACCTTTTGAATTGGAATTTCCCCTCAGCCTTAGAGAAAGAATGTATTTATGCAATGAAGCCAAAAAAAGCGGGGTGATGATGTCCAAAACCCCTGACTCGTCAGGAGGAAGCCAGGGCCCAAACAAAAAAAAAAATTTGTAAAATTTTTTGTAGAAAAACATTGCTTTATTGAATGGGTGAACGCCAAAAAATAGGGTCAAATGTCTTGGGTTTTAAAAAAAGGAAGTCTCAGCTCGAACCCCGGAAAACAGTTGCGGTAATGCTATATGTATGTTTGCCCCAGTTTCATACGTTTTATACAGAATCCAGCCCGCCCCATGGGGTTTGTGGGAAATAGTTTTTTGGGGCCCCCTGGCCCCAAAAGAATATGTAAAGTGTATAAAAAATGGGGGATAAATTTAGGTTTTTTTTTAGGCCCCCACCCAAGCGTGTTCCCCAACCCTCCCCCCCAGGCCAGGTTGGCCCCTTGCCTCCCGATTTTTTATCTTTTTTCCCCCCTGTCAGTGGGCATTAAAATTTAAATGATTGGCTAAAAAAGGGAAAAAATATGGTATTTTAAACCCGCTTTACTGGGAGTATTAACTAATGCCCAAAAGGGAACAGTGCCCCCCACTGAAAAGAAGGGGTGAACCCCGCAAAACAAAGGGTTAGAAGAAAAAACCAAAAAGTTTACAAAAAACTACCAAAAACCCGCCAGGATTAATACAACGTGCACGCTAAAATTTTTTGGGGGGCCCCCGGGTGGGAGGTATAATAAACACCCTTAATAGGGGGGGTTTTTAAAATATCATTAAAATTTGGGCCCCAAAAATGTTTTTTTAAAAACGTAGGGACTTTAAATTACAACACATTTTAGGGGTTTTTAATTAAAAAGGGGGCCCCCTTTCATGAATTTGACTTTTATTAAAACATGGAAAAACAAATGAAACCCCCACATTTTTATTGGCCGAGGGTGGGCCCCCGGGAATTTTTTAAAAAATATGGGTTCCCCCGGGTTTGGGTAAACCCTGCATAACCCCCCGATTTCATTTATTGACAGTACTCTATTATGAGGTTGTTCTTATCTGGAACCTAGATAAAATGTATGCTGAAGCATTTTTACTTGAGCTATTCTGATACTGTATCTAAATGTACCTACATGTGTGCTTCCGAGTGTTCACTTAGACAGAATGTTTCATATGTATGCAAACTGTCTGCTCTGGCTTGTAATTTTGGAATTTGTCCCAATAAAATCTACCTTTTTGAGATGAAAATAAAAGGGGGGGGGGGGGCTAGTCCGTAAAGAGAGCTTTCAAGAGCATCACAAATTTTCTGCCAGCAGAATCTTTGAAAGAATAAGGACATCTTCAATAGGTACAGTGAGGTGTTATTCGGAAATAGAAAGCAGGGTCAACAATACTTATTTGCAAGCCTTTTTTTTGTTACTGACTAAAGTTCAGTAAAGATTTTTTGGTGGAGTAAAAATCTTTTCAGGAGTGACCCAGTAGTCCTAGTGACTCAGTAGATCACCCATTCTATCTGTTCATTAACAGGTAATGTCTTTAAATCTTTGCGGGTCTCATTGTGCCCAAAGTGGTCTTGCAAGATGGAGGAGAATCAATGTGTACAATACCAAGAATTTTGCAGACAGACCCAAACAACTTCTTCGCATTAGCAAGCATGATGCAGGAAGCTCCCTCTTCAATATAATGACAGTCTGGGAGAGAGAAGTCTTCTGCAGCTTCCTCCAACGCTGCCTCAACATTCTCTTTATTCCCTTCTGATTCAGCATCCTCTAGGACCAGTATATTGAGTCAAACTCTAGTTGATAAACAGGAGTAAGGAAAGGTTTAGGGCGTTTTTGAGCTCTGGGGACAGATGGCTGAATAAAGGCCATAATCTGGCTATAGAATTGTGACATAGATGCAGAAAAAAAAAATGCTTTTGTCAAGTAGGCCGCTTGTTGCATACCTGAAACTGAGCTAGAATCGGATGCCAAAACTCATGTCGCAAGGAATGCTGACGCCAAACACTCTGCAAGCCTTCAGTAGAGCAAATTTGCCTGATGTTAAGAGTTGCCTCACTTTTGCTTGGTCTGCGTCATATCTACAAGTGAGGGTATTCCCCTGTGAGGTAGAGGGGGCGTTGTTAGGTCTACAAAAGATCTGGGGCTAGAGCCCATAGCAGCGTAGTAAAGAAAGTCATAAGCTTGGGTGGCATACACATGTATATACAGTAATATATGTGTGTGTGTGTGTGTGTGTGTGTGTGTGTGTGTGTATGTGTGTATGTGTATGTGTGTATATCCCCAGAGAGCTCCCCCCCTTACATCAGGGCCCCAGAGAGCCCCCCCCCCCTTACTACAGGATCCCCAGAGAGCTCCCCCCTTACATCAGGGTCCCCAGAGAGCTCCCCCCTTACATCAGGGTCCCCAGAGAACTCCCCCCCTTACATCAGGGTCCCCAGAGAGCCCCCCTAACATTAGGGTCCCCAGAGAGCCTCCTCAAATCAGGGTCCCCAGAGAGCCCCCCACTTACATCAGAGTCCCCAGAAGGCCTCCCCTCCCCTTGGGGACACCTGCAGAGACTCTGGGCTATGGGCCCCAGATTTGGTTGGCTATAGCCCCAATAGCCACCCCCTAGCGACGCCACTGCTCTGGAGGTAGAGTTTGAGAGATCAGGAAAGCGAGGAGTATGCTATAACCCAGGTATAGACCATAATGTAACAAATACTTGTGGCGAAAAATGCAGGAGAAAGCACCGAAGTATATTATACAGACGCTAAGCAGAAGTGGCTTTAAAGTGTGTGACCGATGGTATGATTTGGTCATCCACCTGAGACTGAGCTCTGAATTTTAGCTCCAAGTTTGTAATGCCTCGTACACACGATCAGACTTTCCGACAACAAAACCATGGAAATTTGGCCGAAGGGCGTTGTTTCAAACTTGTCTTGCATACACACGGTCACACAATTGTTGGCCAACAATTACGAACGTAGTGACGTACTACGTGGGTTTTCAGCTCTTTAGGCCCACCCTTTGGGCTCCTTATGCTAATTTTGTGTTTGTAGAAGTTTGGTGAGTGTTGATTCGTGCTTTTCTTTTCGCGTTTTCAGTTCGCGTTTTTCATTTCGTGCTTTTCAGTTAGTTTCCAACCAGGCATGTTGCGGAATCAGAGGCGATAACGTGTTATTATTGGCCTTGGAGTTATTACTTTGACATAATTTTTTTGGTTGAATAATGATTTGATTTGGTATATTTTCTATTTTTTGGATGCATAGAATGCACTTTTTGGTTAAGTTCTATTGGCAGATAGCATGTCTAATTTTAATTTATTTATTTTTTTACCTTTGTCCAACGGACTTGTGTACACATGCTTGGAAAATCAGATAACACACATTTCTTGGCGGAAAATTTGAAGACATGCTAGCCAACATTTGTTGGCGGAAAGTCCAACAACAATTGTCCGATGGAGCATACACACGGTCGGATTTTCCGCCAACAGCTTGACATGGAACATTTCCCGTCGGAAAATGCGATCGTGTGTACGGGGCTTAAGGTTTACACTGTGAAAGTGAATACATTCCAAACAATGCCCTATTTACGCAGTATAAGTGAGAGATAAAGGGGGACCCTGTTATACCTGTTTATGCCGCAGGACCCTATATAAAGTCTAGGCTTCACCAATCACTGTGGGCATATCGATATACAAATAGTGTAAAGCAAGTTACAGAGATATTTTATTTCACACCTGCTGTGGGACTACAGTAACTGTCCAAGAAACAGGGAGACCTTGTCTTACCTGTCTATATCACTGGTATACAGGGTCACTGGATATAGGGTCCAGGCTTTGCCCGCCATAGTGGGCATACCCCTAAAGGGGTCTTCATGGACTGGGTTCCGTAGCGATGGACCACCGCACTGGACCTGTATAGCACCCTGCGGCTAGCTTAACATGTAACACCAAGCACCACGTGAACACCCCTTGCAGGATCCAGCTCCTGAAGCAACAGACTGTCGCCAGAACCTGGGGTTCAGATACCACTCTCCAGGGTTTTACCAATCCAGATACACTGCTTCTGTGTAGGGAATAGGAGACAGTGAAGTTGACTGAAGAATTCTTAAGAAAATATAGAAAAATAATAAACTAGTGAAGCTGATTTCCATGGAAAGGAGAAGAGAATCATCATTTAAAAAGATACTAACGAAAAACTGAGGATTCACTAAGTGTGGTAGGGTTATAGGGGAAGCACCCCAAGGGGGCATGTCCTCAAAAGCTTGCCAGTGTCAAGCCACCTGAAGTTATGAACCTATAACCCATGGTAAATGAATCAGAAATTTGTGCTCCGTACTGCAAAAATGAGATACATTCATGCTTTTTTCTTTTACATTAATGCATGGTGTTAAGTTATACATCAACGTGGATGATGTTTAGGGAGCCCATTCAAGATGAATTGGCTGCCAATGTACAAGAATTTATAAATAATAAAAGGATATGCAGCATTTTTTCCAACACAGCGCACTACAACAAACAATAATGGATTAGCATGTATTGTGGCGAGCTGCAATGCTTGTGCTTGGTGACTGCACTGCCATTAAAATTATGTAAATAAATGGCACCACAACACACTGCATTACAAAATCGGGATCCAGCCCTGGGTCTAAACTTACCTAAAGCAAAAGAGAACTGAAATGTGCCAATTGTTGAATGTACATGCTGAGAAAAAACTGTTAATACAAACTTGGTCTCACCTCAAATAAGGCCAGATTTCTATCGTAAAACTCACTGCAAAAAACTAGAGTTAGACTTACCGGTAACTCTGTTTCTAGGAGTCGTCCAGGGCAGCACTAGAGAGATAGGCTTCACCTCCAGAGGCAGGAAACACACTTCAGATCTTTAAAGGGCGGCTTCCGTCCTTTCCCCTTTAGTCTTGTAACTGAGAACTTCCCCGAAACGGCTTCTGTAACAGCAAAAACACTTGTCCAGCATAACAGCATATAGGGAGGGAATCCCTGCTGTCCTGGACGACTCCTAGAAACAGAGTTACCGGTAAGTCTAACTCTAGTTTTCTCTAGTCGTCTGTCCAGGACAGCACTAGAGAGGATCAACGAGAACTTACCAGATTAGGGGGGGGGGGGGGGGGGGGGGACTACCGCTTGAAGGACCTTTCTCCCAAACGCCTGATCTTGCGCTGAGATAAGGTCCAATCTATAATGCTTCATGAAAGTCGAGTAGTTTGACCAGGTTGCTGCTCGACAAATTTGTTTTGGTGTCGCTCCAGCTCGCTCTGCCCAGGAGGTCGATAGTGCCCTTGTAGAGTGAGCCATGGGGGAAAAAGGACATTCCATTTTCATAATTTTGTAAGCTTCCACAATAGCCTGTTTGATCCACCTTGCAATTGTGTTCTTTGAAGCTTGTGACCCCAATCTTTTACCTGCATGTAAAACAAATAGTGCATTTGATTTTCTAATGCTTTTAGACATCTCCAGATACTGTAAGACACAGGCTCTCACATCCAGTTGGTGGAATTCTACCTCCCTAGGATTGGTGGGGGACCCACAGAATGAAGGGAAAATAATTTCCTGTGATCTGTGGATTTTTGTTGCAACTTTGGGCAAAAAAACAGGGTCCGTGCGTAGCACCAGCCCGTCTTCAAAAATCTGCAAAAGCTGCTCTTTTATAGAAAGTGCCTGAAGCTCGCTAATGCGTCTAGATGTGGAAATAGCCACCAGGAACACTGTTTTGAGCGTGATCCATTTTAAGGATGGCTCTTCTTCCTGTGACCATTTTACCCAACCCTGTAGCACAACTGACAGGTCCCATTTGGGTAAGATTTTGAAAGGAACAGGTCTAATTCTGGCTAACCCCTTAAAGAACCTGCTAACTAGCGGGTCTAATGCCAGGGGTTGCTCTAAAAAAAAAAAAAAAAAAAAAAAAAAACAGACAGGGCCGCAACTTGTACCTTCAAAGTCCTAATGGCCAGTCCTTTATCCGCGCCGTCTTCTAAGAACTCCAAGACTGCCGGGATACCTACAGACACTTTTTTAGTGTCTAACCATGAACGGAAAACCTTCCAAAATTTAAAATAAATTGCTTGGGTTAACTTCTTTCTACTTGAGAGAAGGGTTTTTATCACCCTGTCTGAGAGTCCCTTAGAGTTCAAGAGGCTCTCTTCAGATGCCAGACCGATAGTTTCAGGGTCTGTATCTCTGGCAACAGAACTGGCCCTGGGACAGCAGATCTTCCCTCTCGGGCAGCATGAGGGGAGGCTTGTCTGTCAGACCTAGCAGCATTGAGAACCATGGTCTCTTTGGCCAATACAGAACCACCAGTATTAGAGTGGTCCATTCCTGCAGAAACTTCCTCAGGACTAGAGGAATTAGTTTGAATGGGGGAAAGGCGTAACAAGTGCAAAACACCCACCTTTGTGCAAAAGCGTCTATCCCTTTTGCCCCTGCTTCCCTCTCCAGTGAGAAGTACACTGGGACCTGGGTGTTCGTTCTTCTGGCGAACAAGTCCACCTCCGGGAGACCCCATTTCTGCACAATCAGCTGGAAGACATCCCTGTTCAGGGACCATTCTGATTCGCACAACTGGTGTCGACTCAGAAAATCTGCCAGGTGGTTGTCCACCCCTTTCAGATGGACTGCCGAAACCGACCCTAGGTTTCTTTCGGCCCAGTACATGATCGTATTCGTTAGCCTGATCAAGGACGGGCACCTCGTTCCTCCTTGTTTGTTGAGATATGAGACTGTCACCACGTTGTCCGAGAGGACCTGTATGCGGTGACCCCTCAGATCTCTGGCAAAAGCCCTTAATGCTTCCCAGATCGCCTGCAACTCTCTCCAATTGGCTGACCTCTGGGACTGTGCTTTCCCCCAGCGTCCTTGGGCTATTTTTGACCCCAGGTGGGCCCCCCAGCCCCAAGCACTGGCATCCGTAGTGATGCGGACAGACACTGGAGGAGACCACCATAGACCATTTGTTAGGTTCTCCTCTTTAATCCACCACCACAGAGATCTTCTGGTCTTTTAGGACAGGTGGATAAGCCTGTCCAGGGATTCTTGTTCTCCGTCCCAGCTGCTCAGGATGTTGGCCTGAAGGCACCTGAAATGAGCCCTTGCCCAGGGAACTGCAGGAACAACACAAACAAAAGAACACAACAACAGAAACAACAAAACAACACACAATACAAAAATACAAACACACCACAGAACACAACACACACAGACAAAAACCACACAACAAACAATAAAACATAAAACCAAAAACACACACACAAAATTAACCCAACACAAAAACACACACAACAACACACACACACACACCGACAACAACAACACACAAACCTACACAACCCAAACAGAAAACACACATAATCAAACAAACAACGAGGATTGTTGCCACTAACAAGCCCAAACCTGACATAGCTGAGCGAAGGGAAATTGCCCGATTGTTTTGCAGAAAGGCTGCCATCACCTTCACCCCCTCTGCTTTCTCCTCTGTAAGGAAGACTTTCTGTGTCACCAAATCTACCAGGAAACCCAGATACTGTATGGCCTGTGTCGGTGTCAAGTGCGACTTTTCTTCGTTTATTAACCATCCCAGTCTTTTTAGACAGGAGATGGCTACCCTCAGGTCTCCCTGCAGTTGGAGTTTGGAGGGGGCGAAGAATAAAAGGTCGTCCAAGTATGGTATGACCGCGACCCCTTTCAGTCTCAGAGGAGCCAATGCTTCCGCCAGGACTTTGGTAAATATCCTGGGGGAGGAAGATAGACCGAATGGCAGGGCCCTGAACTGGAAGTGTCGGGTCTGCCTTCCCCACTGAATCGCTATCTTCAGATATTTTTGAGAATCCTCGTGAATGGGGACGTGTAGGTAAGCGTCCCTCAAATCGAGGGAGGCCATGAAACAATTTGGAGGAAGGATTGACCTTACTGTAAAAATTGTTTCCATCCATAATTTTTTGTATGTTACCCAGTTGTTTAGTAACTTTAGATTCAAAATGAACCAGAATTTGCCTGACGGTTTCTTCACTACGAACACATGCGAGTAAAAACCGTGGTTAATCTCTTGTGTTGGAACTGGTACTAGAACCCTCTGGTCTATCAAGTCGCCAATTTGCGACAGCAAAGCCTTCGCTTTCTGAGGATCTTTGGGAGGTTTGGTCAGACACATCCTCGTAGGTGGGGTGTGTTTGAACTGTATTTGGTAACCCTCCCTGATGATCCTCAGAATAAAAAGGTATTTGGGGTCGTTTTTTCCCACTGTGGGAGGAACTTCCCCAATCTTCCCCCCATGGGAGTCCAGTCACTCGGACTTAGTGGACTTTTTAGAAGAGGAAAAGAGATTGCTTTTCTGTTTTCCCCATGTCCAATGTTTTTTTTAGGAGCTGACCCTTTTAGGGGTCTGTCCTTTTGACTGTCCTTGCCTTTGGGGACAAGAAAAGAGTTTTCCTGGTGCCTTTTTAGTTTTAACAGGAAAAGCCTTCTTGTCCGCAGTGCGATCCAGAACCTTTTCCAGATCCTGCCCGAACAAGAGGTCTCCTTCAAAAGGGAATACCACATAACCTCACTTTTGAGGCGGGGTCCCCTGACCAAGACTTTAACCAAAGTGCCCTGCGAGATGCGTTTACGAGGGCAGCGGTTCTTGCTGACAGTTTGACCGACTCCGCAGAGGCGTCTGCCATGTAGCCTGCTGCTTTATGCAGCATAGGAAGGGAATCCAGGATTTCCTTCCTAGAAGTTCCTCCTTCCAAATGCCCTTGCAGCTGTTCCAGCCAAACCTCCATATTGCGAGCCACGATTATTGTGGCCATTGCAGGTTTTAAATTGGTCATGGTTACTTCCCATGACCTTTTCAACAGTACCTCCATCCTTTTGTCCATGGGTTCCTTGAGGACACCCATGTCCTCAAAAGGCGAGGTCTGTTGATTTTACGCACTGGGAGAAAGCTGCGTCTACCTTAGGAACCTTGTTCCAGACACTGAAGGGGAATCTCCTCTTCATATTTTTAGGGAAAAAAACGAGTTTTCTCTCTGGTTCCACCCACTCCTTTTTAATGGAATCTACCATGTGTGCTATGAACCGGAAAAACCCTGGCTGAATGTTCTTTTAAGGTTTGATACATCCGGTCATGCAAGGACAGAGAGACTTGCTCCTCTTTAATTTCGAGCGTCTCATAAATTACCCCCAATAAGGCATCAACCTCCTCGAGTGAGAGCCTGAATCTGGGAGAACTTGTCCCTTGAGTCGGAATATCTCTGGATGATGCCGTCTCACTTAGGCCATCCAGAGAATCGAATTCCTCTTCCCCTGATTCGTTACCTTCCTCTGGGGTGGAAGCATTGCCCTAATGGACTGCATTTCCTTCTGTACCCCAGAAATCAGATCCTTACAAGCCCCCGTAGCCTCTTTATAGACTAATTTGTCTATGCAGGCCTTACAAAGGGGCTTAACCCATCCTTCCTTCAATTTGTTTGAACATGAGGGACACCTCTTCTTCCACCTGACCTCTCTGGTTCTTTGGGCAGAGCCTAAGACAAGAGAAGGAGAGAAGAAAGGAAGGCAAACAGACAAGCTTACATTAGCGTAACTTAGCAAAAAATAGGATGCCTTCAAACACCTATTGTGCACCCCACCAGCCACTAACCGGATTCGCAAGACACGTTTAGTCCGGATCCTGTTCTAAGAGAGGGGGAGGGGGACCGCACCTGGACCATTTCAGAATGCCCTTGCATTGATTAGTCCATCCTACCCCCCCCCCCCTCCCAGCCCCGTAGGTACAAGACACCTGTGTGTTTGCCTACCTGAGCTGGTTCGGTTCCACTGCCACATTCTGCTACATCCATCTTTTGTCCGGAAGATTGCCTGACCGCCTGGAGGCTTTTCCCTTCGGTCTGTGTTGCAGCACGTTCGGTTTGTAGCTGGCGCTTTTTAAATTAGCCGCCAAGGTTCCGCCGTCCACGCTCGCCGCGAGACCCGGAAAACCGGAAGTCCTCTGTCCTCCTCCTGCGTTCCACAGGCCGGAACTCAATGCCTGTGCCCGCCCCCCGCCTGACTCGCGCCAAATCCAAAACCGATCGTCAGGCGGGGGAACGCCAGCCCTCCCCGGGCTTTCAGGAGGAGGACGCCGGTTCGTAGCTGCTGTCAACCCGACCGGAGGACCTCAGATGCCTGCAGGTACACAGGCTACCTTCCCCCTCTCTTATGGGCTCTCCCACCGTCAGGGGAAGGAGAGCTCCCATCCAGCCTCCTCCTCCAGTGGAGGAAACACAAAGACTGAAGGGGAATGACGGAAGCCGCCCTTTAAAGATCTGAATTGTGTTTCCTGCCTCTGGAGGTGGAGCCTATCTCTCTAGTGCTGTCCTGGACAGACTGATTCTCATTTTAGCCAAAATCGTGCAGCTCTAATTTAAACCACGTTAAATTTAAACCACTTGTTTACCAGGGCAATTTCTTAATTTTTTGCACACGTTAAAATCAAATTTTTTTTATGTCACATGCGATTTGCGCAGCTATTTATCAAATGCATATTTTCAAGAAAATTTTTTTTTTTTTAGTGCAAACAAGCAGAATATTGTATCCATTTTTTTGGTAAAATACAAAAGATTGGGTTGTATGGGGTAAACAGATAGCAGAATGGCAAGCCTTAAAACTGCGCACATTTGTGGAAATTGCAAAACACAATGATACCCCAAGTTCTCCACTGATGAAGCTTTAAAAGCCTTATCTGTTAACCTCTTACCCACTGGGCACTTAAACCCCCTTCCTAACCAAACCAATTTTCAGTTTTCGGTGCTCTCACATTCTCAATGACAATTACTCAGTCATGCAACACTGCACCTATATGACATTTTTTTTTCACACAAATAGAGCTTTCTTTTGGTGGCCTTTAATCACCGCTGGATTTTTTATTTTTTGCGCTATAAAATAAAAAGATCGAAAATTCTGTAAAAAAAAAAAAAAAAAAAAGTCTTCGTTTGTTAAAAAATTTTGCAAATTAATAATTTTTCTTCATAAAATTGTGGCCAAAATTTATACCGCTACATACCTTTGGTAAAAAAAAACTAATCGGTGTATATTATTTATTTGGTCTTGTGAAAGTTATATAGAGTCTACAAACTATGGTGCCAATCTCTGAAAATTGATGGACCCTAACAAGCCAGGAAAGTACAAACATCCCACAAATGACCCCTTTTTGGAAAGTAGACAGACATTCTAAAAAGGTATTTGGTAAGAGGCATGGTGAGTTTTTTGAAGTTGTAATTTTTTCCCACAATTCTATGCAAAAATCAAGATTTATTTTTTTTGATTTTTTTTTCCACAAAATGTTTATATTAGCAGGTTATTTCTCACACACAGCATATGCATATAACAAATTACACCCCAAAACACATTCTGCTACTCCTGAGTACGGCGATACCACATGTGTGAGACTTTTACACAGCCTGGCCACATAGAGAGGCCCAACATGCAGGGAGCACCGTCAAGCGTTCTTGGAGCATAAATTATTAAATATACACACATATACATATGCACACACACACACACACACACACACACACATAACCATACATACATAATGAGTCTTTTGAACATGTTCTTTTTTTCTACAAGTTTTTGGAAAATGTGTAAAAAAAAATGAAAACGCATTTTTTTTTTTTTTTTACACAAAGTTTTCCATTGAGACAATATTTCTAACACATAGCATGTACATACCCAAAATTACACCCAAAATAGATTCTCCTACTCCTGAGTACAGCAAAACCACATGTGGGAGACTTTAACACAGCCTGGCCACATAGAGGCCCAACATCCAGTGAGCACCATTAGGTTTTCTCGGGGGCATAAAAGTCACATCTAATTTGACTACCTAACACACTTTTGTGAGGCACTGTAGTGGCATGGATGAGAACTGATGTGGAATGGATGAGCATGAATGGGGATGGCTGAGCATGAATGAGTATGCCTGAGTACGGCCGGGTTATGGCTGGGTAAGGCTGAGTATGGATAGGTATGGCTGAGCATGGATGGATGAGTATTGCTGAGTATGGATGGATGGATGAGTATTGCTGAGTATGGATGGCTGAATGAGCATGGATGGCTGAGTATTGATGAGGATGGATAGCTGGAGTTGTCACACTACACATCCAGCTCCAGCGCTGCTGCATTCCAGGCATGTACTGGCCATCAGGACTACCGGGAGTTTCCCAGTGGGCCTATGGCTCAGTGTGCCAGTTTCAGAGACAGGGGAGGAGAGATACACAGCGCCAAATGTAGCATTAAAACAACTTTTTTTTTTCATATTTTGATTTTTTATTCGTTTTTCCATTCAAACATTAAAAGTAAATACAGTTGGGCGGAAGAGAGACAAAGGAAAGAGGAAAAAAACAAAAACAAAAAAAAAACATCAAATCGTGGGAACACGTACATAAGATTAACCGGCCATTCTAGGCCCATAGGGTACAATTAACATATATTATTAGACAATCGTCTTTTCAACTTAAATTCAAACATAGTTTGTCTCTTCTCATCCTCCTCCTTATTTTGAAGCCCCTATCTTTTATTTCCCAGGCCTTTTGATCTTATTTAAAGGCCCTCCAATAGTT